>JANAVB010044020.1:0-140000 GCA_029216955.1 Iris pallida
GGTGCGGTTGCGATACCGTCCCAAACCCAACGCACCCCGATTCCAACTCCGAAGCTACCCACAAAATCTAAATCACATATCTAAGTCCTCCAAGTTTCAACGCGTTCCGAATTACGGAACTCAAATTCACCCTATCACCAAATCTAACTCCCCTTTAACTCACCTCAAACTTCTTCATCCTATATTTCATACTCTCTTGGGACAAGTTTTGGGGGTTATTCTAGTGGGTTTATTAGGGTTATATAGAGCTAATAATAGGGTTATATATATATATTAGTATATATATGGGGGTATATACGGGGGGTTAGGGGGTCAAAAAGGGGGCCTAAAAGGGTGCTAAACTGCTGTGGGCTGCTGCAATTTTGCTACTGCTGCTGCTGTTTTTGGGGTGTTAGGGGGGGGGGCAGCAGCCCCCTTGCTGCTGTGGTGCCCTCCCTCTATCCCTTCACTTCTTTCACTCATTCTCCCTCTATTTCCCTCTCTAAACTCTCAATCTCTCCTCCCAATCTCTCTCAATTCCTCTCTAAATCTCTCTCAATCTCTCACATCCATATCCATATATATATAGATATAGAGACACTCACACACACACTCTAATCTCTCATTCTTCCCTCTCTATATATGTAAATACACACTCTCACACATACATATCTACATACACAAATATATATATATATATATATATATATATATATATATATATATATATATATATATATATATATATATATATATATATATAAAATATATATATATTTTATTTTATATATATATATATATATATATATATATATATATATATAAAATATATATATATATATATATATATATATATATATATATATATATATATATATATATATATATATATATATATAGACACACACACACACACACACACACACACACACACACACACACACACATATATATATATATATATATATATATATATATATGCACTCACACACACACATAGACACACACACTCCCACGCATGGACACACACACTCCCACACATATAAATACACACTCTCAACACCACTACCACTCTCCCCTACACACACAAATACACAAGTATATATATATACCTCTCTAAAAAGGATAAATCCATAAATAATCCTTAAACTAGATTTTAGGGGAACCTACCAAATCTAGGATCAACTTGTAGAGAATAGTCCCCTCTCTAATTTATGTGAAGGAATAAATGAAATATGAGAATTTATAAGGGTTTAAAAGCATACCTAAAAATGGATTTGGAAGAGGAAGAAGGAGTTGGAAAGAAAAGAAATGAAGAGAGGGGAAGGAAACTTAGTGGTGAAGAAATGAGAGGTGGAGGGGTGGCCTTATGTGGCCAGCCATGGAGGGATAGGGTAGGGGCACTTGTAATTACAATTTTGCCCCTCCCTTGCTTCTAGGCTAAGTTAAGTCTCAAATTTGGTTTCCGAAATTGTTAAAATTAAATAAAAATCATAATTAAGCTTAGATACTCATATAGGATTAGTCCAAACTCCTAAACCTAAAAGTTAAGTATGGTGGGCCATGGTTAAATAACATGCTAATTACGACTCAAGTCAAAATTCTCCGGAGTCCCGAATTAACTCGGAATGCGATGAAATTCGAACCCGACTCCTATAATAATTAAATAATAATATTCATGAAATGAAATTCCCAAAAATATTATAAAGTGGAAAATTACCATTTTACCCCTAAATTGGAAAAGTGAGGGTGACATTCCTTCCACTTTTCCATACCAACCCAAAAAACTTTAATAACTCCTCTAAAGTTCTCTAAGTTCTTGGCTAACTTCGATGACCTAAATAGGCCCTCACTATAGTTTTATGTACTTTTTTCCTGATATTGTGCATTTGACCTTTAGGGTTTCATATTCATGTGATGTTTTTTCTTGCAATTGCTCATATAGTATTGGCATGACGCTAGACGCTAAATATTCTAAAATACAGTAAATACTAATTCTACTAATAAAACAAAATTTATGCAACTTTTTCAATAGGCCAAAACTCAGAAAAAATAGCAAAAAAATCGATATAAAAAGTGCGAGCATTGAATTTAGCATAGTTCGCAATATCGGTCGATACCGATCCGATACGGCTAGACGATGTCGCCCGAATTGTCGGGTCGGACTCTGTATCGGGGTTTTTCAATATTTTTAAAACAGATTTTTCGTAAACTTCAACCAAATTTTAAACATAATATAACAAGAAATAAAATAAAGTGATTAATGGGTTATGATCTCGATCAGGTTGTCTAAAACCTTGTTCAATTAGATTTCTAAAATTTATGGTATCCTGGTCGCAAATCGATCGCAAACATGGGTGTTTGGGACAGTTTCTAACGTTCAGAAATCGAGTTTTTTTCCTCGATTTTGGAACTCGTTTTTTGTCGTGCACAAAGCGAAAGAAAATAAACTACTTGAAGGACATGGGATTCGGTTAGGTTGGTAACATACCAGCAAAGACGGTTCGGAAAACCATGTCCAGGAGACGGAGAAATCTCTCCGCGAAGTTAGGCTTATGGTTGCTATAACTGCTTTTGCTATTGCTGTCGCTGTGTTGCCGTCGAGCAGCTGCTGCGTGCCCGGCTAGTCAGCCGGCGGCCTGAGGCGGTGGTCGCCAGTGTAGGTTAGGGTTTCAATTTTTTTAAACATTATATATATATATATATATATATATATATATATATATATATATATATATATATATATATATATATATATATACAAACGGCCACACCTAAAATGGGAGCAGCCCTCGGGTCGGGTGTGGCCCCTGCGGCTCTGTTCCTACGGGAACAGGCCGTGGGGGGGAGAGGAATTTTTTTCTTTTTTCTTTTCTCTTTCTGTTTTTTTCTTTTTTCTTTTATTTTCTCTTTCTGTTTTTAAATTCTAATCAACTATATTTTTAAATAAAGCTATACACAAGATTTTATAAAAAAAATCATATATATATATTCTACTTAAAATCTGATTAAATACATTTTAAAATAAAACTACACATAGGACTTTATTTAATAAAAATTAATATATTATAATTAAAATCTAATTGAATATGTTTTTTTCCTAAGAGTTTAAAATAATTTCTACTATACCTAAACATTATATATATAAATATTGATCATTGGTGAACATATATAAAATATTTCTAATATTTAATAAAATCTTAGATTAGAATCACCATGTACAAAACCTTGTCTATTACAACTGAAATACTAACTAAATATTTATATATCTATATAGCAAAATACATATATATTTATAATTGCCAAATTTCCCAAATAATTAGAATTTCTAGCGCTAAAATTTGCTCCAATATATGTCATAAATTTATTTATAAACAAATACCTAAATTATATTTACCAGTTTAGAAGCTCGTAAATTAAATTTCAAGGCTGTTTACAAATAAATAAAAATAAAAAGTAATATTTAAAAGTTTGAATACTAATAAGTAAAAATATGGGGGTTTACATCCTAACCAACTTATAAAATTTTGTCCTCGAAATTAAACTTAATATTCATATAATGAGATTTAACACAAGGGAGGATAGGTACATCAATTCATAGCACGGTCTTCGAAAGGTTGAAGGGTGGTTGTAACAGAATCCAAATTGACGCCATATTCTACAAGATAGGGTTTCCTTGATTCAAGGCCCTACCCAACTTATAAGAGTCGGCTAACCGTGAAAATAATCGTTAGACGGTTTGTAAGAAGGAGAATTTCAAAAGGGGCACAAGAATATTGGACACTTTCGAACCCCAGTCACGAGTCCTAAGGGAAGCCTAATTACTGCCATGGCGTTATTGGTCAATAACTTCTTTCGGAGGATTATTATAATTAATATCGTTCTTATCGGCCAAGCTCCAACGAGATGGTAGGCATCTTTTGTCCGGATGTAACTAAACATGTCGGTTCAAGGGTTTTCTCTCTTCGCCTAACGTGGTAACTAAAAGATGTGGTTGAGGAACTTAGGGAAAGAAAAATTTACGGCTAGGAGTTAAGAATCTATAAAAAGTGCAGAAGACCTTATTATAGTACATGCTTAGGTAAGTGATTGGATTCTTTAAGTCGTAGTGTTTAGTGGTTGCGGGATCGATGTTTGGTGTTGCGTAGAAGCATGTGCTTGCTTGAGTGTACGACATATATCATAGGTGTGCCGTGTCTTGCATGGATCATGGGTATTCTGTTTAGTTAAGGAATTGGGCCTATATTGTATGGTTTAAAACAAATTGGAACAAAAAGCATAAGGTTGTTCTAAAGGAAGAATGCATCATACATGTGGTAAAATTAAAATGAAGCATAAGAAGGTTTGTTTGTGCGGGACATGTATGTAGTTTGACTGGTCTAGTCCATAAATGTAAAATTTGTTCGAAAGGAACGGGTTGCGTTGTGCTCAAAATATCAAAGTCATGTTAGATGTATCAATTGATACGGATAAAGATGGACGTTACGAACCACTAGATTTTTAGCCTAAGTGGAATCGATCTACCTCAATCATCTACTAATTCAAGAACCCTGCGTTCTAGAGAGGCTTGCCTATACCCTAAGGAAATTCCTTTCTAGAAATTGAAACTAAGACACGATCATATAATAGAACGAAATTTGAAGAATCAAGGTTTTTATCTTTCGTTGTGGTTCTCTAAATGTACGATCAAGGAATATAAAATACAGTACGAAGATCACATCGTAACCTCCAAACAAATGGTGCAATGGTTATAAATGTCATCCTATATCTAAGAGAGAGAGAGAGAGAGAGAGAGAGAGAGAGAGAGAGAGTACGCTAGGTTCAAGGTACTACCTAACTTATAGAAATTGGTTAAAAGTAGAAAGCACGGTAACATGACTTCTAAGAAGATCAAATTTCAAGGAGATGTTGAGGATATGAGTTACTTCTGCTCGTAGTCATGGACTCTTTTGGAGGCCTAATTATTACTCATCTAACACTGCCTATATATTGACCATGTTTGTCAAGGCAGTAGGAGTTGCCTTGGTCAAGAACAATCGAAAACAAGTTGGTGCCACGAGGTTCAATTCATCTCATAACATAAGCTACGAAGAGATGCAGTTACAAATTATATGGGGAAGGATTATTAGACCATGAGGTGGGGACTACGTCATAGGTGTAAGGACCTGTTTCATCAAGTTTGGTTTTATGGTCCAAATATGGCGATAGGCATGGATGGATTTAACTAGGTCTTAATGGATTCCCAAATGGGACATCGATCATTGATTGAATGAATCATAGGTTTTAATCAATATTGACTGGATGAGATGCTATGAAGTCAATCTGAGCCATTCTTAGTAGGTTAGGGTAATCTTATATAGGTTCCAAGTCAAGTGGTCGGATTGATTTTCCAGCCGGGTTGGTTAACCAGGTTCCAAAAGCCCGAGAATACGCCTTCTGTGACTTTTGTGTTTAAGTAGCACAAGAAGACTTAATTGAGTGGCATACTAGTGGCATGTGCATAGTCGGCTTCGAGTAGATCACAACCATATATTGGGTCAAAAGATTTGAGTCGAGGTTGGATCTTTAACTGAAGTCAGAAAGGACAATGGCATTATGGTAGGGGTTATAACTAGCCTTTTTGACTCGAAAGTCGCATCATAAAAATATAGTACAAGGGGACATGGTTTAGTGGGACATGATATATCTAGATGAAGGTGGAGTCGTCTATGTCTTTGTATGTGAAATTTGTTGGAAGGTAATAGCTGTTCTCATGCTCCGAATATTAATGTTACGATCGGGACACCAAATAATCTAAATAAAAGTGGAAGTTCATGGGACACTAATTATCATCCTAATGGAAATCAACTTATCCTGATCAATCGGTAACCTAGTAAAAATTTAGAAGGCTTAGAATATATTCACTCCCAAAATTTCTCTCTTAAAACTAAGGCACGGTTTTAGGATTAATGGGGTCAGAAAATTTCAAAGTAGTGATATCGTGCTTGGGCTTTGAGTATAAAGGAGTACTACACAATATGATAGATAACGTGATATGGTAAATATGAATCAACTGGAAGGTGGTTCTCCGATTTTGAATAGATGGAACAATTGTGTAAATATAGCTTTCACGGCCACAGGTGGTATGGCGAAATAAGGGGGACATTCTGGGTATATTTTCCCTCAAATATGAGCATTTATTTTTCTGCACTAAGTGAAAGTGAGAAACAATAAAGAGTTCAAGGGAGAGGAAAAATATGGGGCTCCAAAGACGATGATGTATTTCAAGGAGAGTTGTCAAGGCAGTGGTAGATGAGATCCTAGAGACATCTATATCTTAATCCATGTGGGGCAATAAAAAAGAAGAGCGAACCAAGTACACTAAGGTTGATCAGACCATAATAGACTGATTCTAATTAGAAAATATGTTAGCGGGCGTCCCCAATAAACACATGTCCTGAACAAGCTCGATAAATAATAAGCTTGCAAAAACTAGGCTGTAATAGCGACATTAGTCCAAATAGTTCAAAATATAGGTACGCGAGATTCATGACTGAAAAAAGTGATAAATGGTTCATATTCCTTAAGAGTCTAAGTCTTAGCCGGTGTTCGTGCTTATACAGTCATCATACTGTCTTCTTTCTCGGGCCTTGGTTGAACTAACGAGCACAGTCTAGATAATCTTCTTAAAGTCCTCTTTAATGGGTTGCAAGGACCAATAGAATGATAGGTTATGAGGCATACTACCCAACTTATAAGAGTTCCACTAGTAGGGTCACTACTACAAAAATGGATAACAATGATGGCTAAATATGCTAATTAATGACATTTGTCTGGTCGTCATCTACGTTGGTGTCATCTTTATCGTGAGAAATCAATGATGGTTCAACACACATCATCTTTATTTACAAAAGATGACTTTTCTGCGTCATCTTTATTTACAAAAGATGACTTTTGTGCGTCATCTTTATTTACAAAAGATGACTTTTGTATGTTATCTTTATTTATTTATTTGCAAAAGAAAACTCATATGTGTCATCTTTATTTACAAAAGATGACTTTTGTGCGTCATCTTTATTTACAAAAGATGACTTTTGTGCGCCATCTTTATTTACAAAAGATGATTTCTATATGTCATCTTTATTTACAAAAGATGACTTTTATACGTTATCTTTATTTATAAAAGATGACTTTTATACGTTATCTTTATCTGCAAAAGATAACTTATACGTGTCATCTTTATTTACAAAAGATGACTTTTATCTTTAAACAACAACCGTTATAAATGTTATAAATGGATACTTCATAAATAATACTTTTCCTCTGACAACGTTATAAATAATACAACTATATATAATATTTAATTTCTAAAGCGTTATAAATATATTTTATATATATATAACACTTATTTTTGAAGCATTATAAATAGGAAATATATATATATAACGCTTTTTCAAACTGTTGTGGATGTATTTCATACGCACACACTATATTCAAAAACATTCAAAGCATTATAAAAAGCAATTGTCAATGTTGAACGATTCCGAAACATTCATTTTGATCAGACAACCTGCTATATTCAGGAAATCAATTTAAGAACTCTTGAAACAATAGTCAATTGGTTCTATTTACAGATTCTACAACAAAGAATAAAATGAATTGGGTACAATAGAAAAGAGTAAACAAAATTCTTATTTTCGAGAGAACGACTCTACTCAACTCCCTCTCTCATGAGCCATAGAAGTTACAAGTTACAACGTCACTCTGAGATGGAGTCGTTGAAATCACTTGGACTTTGGTCATCACCTCTGCTTCCAACATCTGCACCACTCTCTATGCATTGTTGGGTGATCCTCTGAACTTGAGAAGATGTACTGAATTGCGACTGAAAGCATAGCATCCCAGCTTACAGTTTCAACTCGTCTATAGTAGGGATATTATTTCTCTTTGACGGTCATCGACAACCAAAAAAAATTCAACTACAGATCAAAAAGATGTACTTAGAACCACCTCACAGTGAAACAACAAAAAGAGCCTTTATAACAATGAGCCAGATTAATGCCATTTTAGAGGAGTCAAATATAAGCAGTTTCTCAATAAATACTTCTCTTAAGAAAACATAGGAAGAATCTAGTAATAATGTTATAAACTTCTTGGTATTCCACAAGCACGAATTCCTAGGACACTTAACAATAAAATTTTATTATATAAAACTCTAAATCGATGTCACGAAAAACTTGATAGTTACCTGGGGTTCACTATGTTGATAGGACGAGTGTTCTCTCCTTCCATCAGCTGGATAAGACCATCAACCTTCACAATCCAAAAATGTAAGCTATCACATAATCAACAAAGAGGTTAATTTTTTTAAGAGAATGGTACCAATAATACAAATGATAACCTGTCATTACCATGTCAGAAACATAGCAGAAGCTTCATGTTTGTGTTTTGGTAATTAGATTGTTATTACCAGGAGAAGTATTTAAAAGATGCAATTGCCGCAATTCTGAACTAAATTATTTTGCCAAATCAGTCTATCAACTTTAGCGTATAATAACAAACAACAGTGATTCTTCTAATCCAGAAAGTGCATGCATTAAGTGCCAGCTATCTCTACTCTTTATCTTCAACAGGGATCAGCATTGTAATTTCTGGACAAAAGTAGCATCTCAATATAATTCCAATCACAAATCACCTCCTTAAAATTTTGAGTTCTTCCTCAAAAAAAAAAAAACCACAACTCTGCAAAGAATCGAACAGAAAGATTGAAACTTTAGGAGCTTACAACAGTTTGCGACAAGAGAAGCACCGGATCCTCTTCTCCAATACAAAAGCATTTGGGCTAGGAAAAAAAGACATACATATACAACAAGTTTAAAAGAATAGTAAAAGCAAGTAAAGCAGAAAACAAATATGGCAACAAAAGATTTAGTTGGCACAAACATACATAATATTGGAGATTAAATTAATGTATGTATTGATGTCCAGAACATGAAGCACGAACTCTGTTTGCAGCAGGTGTCACTACGTCATAGGGCAAGTGAGGCAGATATAATAGTTGCCATCAGAAAAATAAAAAATGGCACGACTACTTGATTTAAGAAATTATATAATGGTTTTAGCTGTGTTTGGTTGGTGACAAAGTGGGGGAAAGGAAGACTAGGTTGTGTAGTTCTGAACTTAACTTACTAGAACCACAAAACTGACTAGGAAAAAGAAATTTAAGCAGCCTTAATTTTGAAACAAAATCATTAACAAAAACAAATTACGTATAAGACTACAAATACGTACAAGACTACAAGAAACAAAATCATTAACAAAAACAAATTACACTCAAATATGATCTTTGATCTTTGATTTCAGCTCTGTTAAGGGCCTATCCTCTACATCATAAACAAAAATAATACACCCAACTCAAGCTTTAGCTAGTGACTGCATGTACATATGAATTTGGACACACACATTTTCTTTTGAAGTTCCAAACATGTGTCGGTACAAGCAGTAACATTTAGTTGTCTAGGTTTATCGAAAACTGAGAGCATGGCATTCAAGATTGTGCAAACTTAGCTGCCATAAGGGAATTAAAGAATTTAAAGAAATATTATATTATGACAATATGATGTGACATAATAAAATTCTAGTAAATAAATGAAATTTAGCAAGAAAATAGGTAAAGTAGTTGAGCACCATATGTTTAATTGAAATCCGAAAACTAGATTTGACTTTTGGTGTTTCCAATATTTTAAACTCTGGCAATGACATTCTGTGTCTGTTCTAACCTACTAAATCCTATCTCTGCTAATTATCGAAATATGGGGAAATTTTTTTGTCGAACTCCCTTTACACCTCAACTGGTTTGCGTATTTTCTCAAATAGTTTACATGCAATATGTAACAATATAGTGCCATATGTTACAATCTACATATCGAAGCGATCTACCTGGAAAGTTAGGCTAAAGCGTTCTTGAACCCACGCTTGGGGAGCCTCCACCGCAGCAAAGTTTGCCATCACTCAAACCCGAACTTTATCGTCCCCATGTCTTTCTTCCTCTCCCGGCATCTTCCCCCTCCCAGACCCCATCCCCCTCCCCTTCCTCCTCTTCTTCTTTCGATCCCTCTTCTTCTTCTTTACGACATACCAGATATATGAACTGTATTTTCACTAAAAATTCTCCTTATTAAGTATTTGACTTACATTGCTTTAAGAACTATTATACATAAAGGATGATGAAACATGTAATCAACTGAAATTAAGTTGGTTTTAATGAAAACATATATACCCCATCTATCGAGTAGGTTGGCATGCCAAAGGATGGAAGTACTCGTCCCCTTGGGGTTAAGTTTGCTGACAGGCTTATCCTAGTGATTTGCATTGGTTTCCATGATTGCTGAGTAGCTTGGTTGCCTTCCTCCAGCTGCACAATCCCACGATATTATAATTTATGTCAAGTAGAAATGTAAATCAGAAATAAAAACATATGAATCAAGCTTATGCATGATATATAAAAATTATTGACTAAATAACAAAAGAATAAACCATGGAAGAAATGGTTGTTGCTTGGAATTTGACACGTGGACCACAAGGTGACATATCTCAATGCAAGCACTAATGGATGAATACTTCCCCTCTCATATTACCGGATGCATTGATGTATCATGTAGTGTGCTATGTGCATCACTAATTTTTTGTGGCTTCTCAACATTAACTTGTCAAATTTGAGCTTCCTAGTAAGATAAACCTCCAGAATAGCAACATCAGCCATTATGATGATTAGAATAAAGAATGTAACATAATACAGGTTGGTTGTGTGGCCACATTTGTATTTGCATGCTTTACGCGGTAATCGCTCAAGAAAATCATCTTGGCCAAGTGGTCTCTGATCAGGATGCAGCAACCCATTGCATGACAAAAATAGATCAAGAATCGTTTGGAAGCAACTGCAACAATTTAATGATTATGCGAGAATATTCTTCAATGTCAGCAACAGATATTGGTATCACTGAACAAACTCAGTAGTTTCAGGGATCAGTGAAGGGCCTGAAGGCCAATCCAATTCTTCAAATCAACTATTTACAAGGAAATGCTTAGTAGTTTAATTTACTCTAGATATGATAGAGACCTGGAAAGCCTTGAGAAGAGAAGAGCCCGAAATGCTTTGCCTGGATTTTCTAAAATCCTCCGAACCCTAATTTTCCTAAATTCCTTCGAAACCCTAATTCCGTAAATCCCTCCGGAGGCTCGATTTTCTAACTCCTCCAATAATCCCTCGATTGATGAGAATACTACCAAAATACATCAAATTAGCGACGGAAATATTCAGTCGGCGTTAGCGACGGATTTGTGGCAACTCGCCGACTGATTACCGACGACAAGCCGTTATATTTTTTATTTTAATTTTAGGGAGAGGAAACGTCGCATATCCGTCGCTAGGGTGTCAGAAATATAGCGACGGATAGCCAGTCGTCGCTATGCAGTCGATTATTTGGCGGGAATTGTGTGGAGAATTGGCAGGACATTTCTTCGACTACGTAGCGACGGATATTCAGTCGGCAAGTATCAAAAATAGTAACTAACGGGCGACGGATTATAAGCTGTCGCTATTCCGTCGCTAAATATACATTCCAGACTCAAATTAAAACGGCGGGGGGAACTTTTTGCATTCCCCCCAAATTCACTCTCTCTCCTCTCTCTCTCTCTCCCGCGGCTTCGATAATCGACGTCGGCGTCCTCTCCTCTCTCTCTCCCGAAGGTAATCCCCTCTCTCTCTCTCCCGAAGGTAATCCCCTCTCTCTCTCTCGATCTTTCTCTCTCTCTCGCGGTGTTGTAGGGGCAACGGGGGCGACGGGCTTGGGGCGGGGACGTCGGGGGCTGGGCTGCGGGCTTGGGGCGAGGGCGTCGGAGGCTGGGCGGCGGGCTTGGGGCGGGGGCGTCGTGGGCTGGACGGCTGGCTTGGGGCGGGGCCTTCGGGGGCTGGGCAGTGGGCTTGGGGCTGGGGCGTCGGGGCTGGACGGCGGGCTTGGGGCGGGGGCGTCGGTGGCTGGTCGGCGGGCTTGGGACGGGGGCGTCGGGGGCTGGACGACGGGCTTGGGGCGGCGGGCTTTGGTCGGCGGCGGCAGGGGGCTTTGCTTCTCAAATTCATCTAAGTTTATATATTGGCTAAATAATATGTTATCCATATTGGGTGTTATCCATTAGTTTGGTGGTGTTTGGATTAGTAAATGTGAAGATGGAGTTTGGGTTCATGGTGTATATGTTCACTGTGTCAAGGACAGTGCGAGTTCTTCATCTGCATAAGTCACTGAATAAGTGAAGTTTTTCCTGGAAAACCGACCCTTAGAGTGCATCAGTTGTGTGCTTCTATATAGATGTATATATCTATACATCTAACTGTGATATACATATATATATGTGTATGTGTGCTTTAGAGAGTGAGGAATGAATGCAGGCCTACCATGCCTATTAGCATGCAGGACGGCTTGGGGTGTAATGTGTGAGTGTAGACATGGTAGGAATTATAGGTAATTAATGCTAGTGTAACTAGACTAATGTACTGCTTGCTAGATAGTAAGGACACTCTAGTATCCTAACCAAAGTTAATTTTAGCCTAGATATTTAGGATATAGCTCCCATATCATAGAAGTGGACTCTTGCAATTTATAAATAGATAGATTGACTCAATTTGATTAATTGACCTATAATGACTCTAAGACTTGATTTGCTGCTGCAAGCATACAACACCACAAAAATATTTACTGACTCGTCAAGTTGAACCGTGTATAACATGCTCGGTATTGGTATCGAACTATCGGACTATCGGTATCAGTATCGAACTAAAGGTATCGCTAGCAGACTATCAGACTATCGGACTATCGGTATCGGTATCAAACTATCGGTATCGCACTATCGATATCGGTATCGCACTATCGGTATCGGACTATCAGTATCGGTATCGCACTATCGGTATCGGTATCGAACTATCGGTATATATCGGTATCGGTAGCGAACTATCGGTATCGAACTATTAGTAACAACTGTACTTAGATTTTTTTCTTCTCGAGCTAGAATACCAGCGGATCCACCAGTTACATGATTATATACTAATTCTGTTTAGTTTGTCTTACTATATAGATTTTTACATCCAATCTGTGATGGATCGTTATTTCGTTGATCGTACATGGATGTACAAACGACAACACGAGAGCAGAATAGGTGTGAGTAACGATTTTTAGGCAGGCATGGAAGTGTTTTTTAAGTATGCCATGAGCAAAGCTCAGTTTATGGACGGTAACAAAATCAAGTGTCCATGTCGTAATTGTCGTAATAGACGTTACGAAGAAGTGGTGAGTGTAAGATATCATTTGACCCGTAAGGGTTTCGTACGTGATTACGGCCTGTGGTCATCGCAAGGTAAACTATATGCGGAAAGACAGGTTACGGATGCTGCTACTTATGCTTTTGATGATAATGCTGCAGCGGATTTTGTCGTCGATGACGACGAATGCTCCGTTGATTATGGAGACGTACAGAACCTTGCACGAGATATGGTGTACGATACAGCATGGCCTAATTTTGATCCGGAGGATCCTAATCCCGAGGCGAAGGAGTTCTATGATATGTTTCAGGATGCTGAAACTTCTTTATATCCTGGTTGTGAGCCATATTCCGTACTATCAGTGACGATGCGGTTGTTGAACATAAAGTCCGATTTTAACTTGCCACAAATTTGCTATGATCGGATTACACAACTAATGAAGGAGGTGTTACCGAAGGAATCAAAAGAGCTTCCAAAAAACTTCTACAAGTCGAAGATGATGGTCCGACAACTGGGACTGGGGTACGACAAGATAGATTGTATTTTGCAACGAATACATGTTGTACTACAAGGAGAACGAGGATGTAGAAAGTTGCAGCTTCTGTAATACGGATCGTTACAAGCCTGTCAGGGGAAAAGGAAAGTCAACTAGAAAACGACATCCTTACAAGTATATGCATTACTTGTCGATCACGAAGCGCTTGCAGAGGATGTATATGTCTCAGAATACAGCAGAACACATGATGTGGCACAACGAAGAACGCACAAAGGACGATGGAGAATTGTCACATCCTTCGGATGGAGAGGCGTGAAAATATTTCGATTTTTGCCATCCAGATTTTGCTGCAGAGCCTAAAAATGTACGCATGGGGCTATGTTTTGATGGCTTCGCCCCTTTCGGGCAGTCGGGATCTCAATACTCCTGCTGGCCGGTCATTCTGACCCCTTACAATCTGCCACCATGGATGTGTATGAAGACTCCTTATATGTTCTTGACAGCTATCATACCGGGTCCCAAAAATCCGACAAAGAATATCGATATATATTTACAGCCGTTGGTGGATGAGCTGAAACAGCTGTGGGAGATCGGCATCACGACCTATGATATTTCCAGGAAACAGAACTTTCAGATGAGAGCTTTACTGATGTGGACAATCAATGATTTTTCCGCATACGGTATGCTGTCGGGATGGAGTACTCACGGCACCCTGTCTTGTCTGATATGCATGCAAAATAGTAAGGCATTCCGTCTTAAGCATGGAGGAAAAACTTCTTTCTTTGATTGTCATCGTCAATTTCTGCCCGCGAGTCATCCTTGGAGAAAGAATAAGGACGCGTTCAGAGCTGGAAAACAAGAATTTTCTCATCCGCCTGCCAGATTTTCGGGATACGATATTTGGAAAGATGTAAAGGACTTGTCCACTGTAATGGAAGATCCATCGAACAATCGTGTCGATGGGTTCGGACAAACCCATAACTGGACCAAACGGAGTATCTTCTGGGACTTGCCTTATTGGAAAGATAATCTTATAAGGCATAATCTTGATGTTATGCATATCGAAAAGAATGTGTTCGATAATGTCTTAATAACGTCATGGACATTAAAGGAAAGATGAAGGACAATCTAAAAGCAAGACAGGACATTGTCGAGATATGCAAGCGTCCTTATCTGAACTGGATACAAAGGAGAGCTGCTGGACAATTAAGTAAGCCGATAGCACAATACACATTGAGCAAGGAAGATAGATTAATAATCTGCAAGTGGGTATCTACTTTAAGATTTCCCGACGGCTATGTGTCAAATTTGTCTAGATGCGTTGACCTCAATGAACGCAAGCTAACGGGAATAAAGAGTCATGACTGCCACGTGTTTATGGAAAGATTACTGCCCATTGCTTTGAAAGAGTTGTTGCCTTCTGCTGTATGGGTTCCGTTGGCCGAACTATCAATATTCTTTAGGGATATTTGTTCAACTAAGTTGACTGTGCAACACATGGTTGAACTTGAGGAGAAGATTATCTTAACAATTTATAAGTTGGAGAAAATATTTTCTCTTGGCTTCTTCGACAACATGGAGCATCTACCGATTCATCTAGCATACGAAGCCCGTGTCGGTGCATCTGTTCATTATCGATGGATGTACCCATTTGAAAGGTACATAAAAATTGATATAATTTAAGTTGAATTTTAGCGGGTTTAAAAATTCTTTCTTAATTCTCAAGATAATTTGTCTCTCTAGATACCTACACCATCTAAAGAAGAAAGTTGGCAACAAGGCTCATATAGAGGCTTCGATATGCGAAGCATATCTTATCGAAGAGGTATCAAACTTCTGCTCCATTTATTTCGATACTCATGTTAAGACAAATCGAAATAAACCTTAAAGGAATGACGAGGACGTTGAGGATGGAAGAATATTCAATGTAAGGGGCAAGACTGTTGGGGCTAGTAAAAGACGGTGGTTGACAGACGACGAGTATGATGCCGCTCACCGATATGTCTTGTTGAACTGTGACATACAAGAAGTGAAAGATTTGGAGAAGTAAGTCAGTACACTTGCACTCATTATAATCTTGAATTTGATGAAGTAAGTGACTACACTTATATATTCTTATTTTCTCTAATAGTGTATTTAGAGATGAAGTCAAAATGAGGACACCCGATATTATCGATGAGGGACTTCAAAGAGAGGTTGATTGTACATTTCCGTCATGGTTTCGCAAATACGTAAGTAACTGTGATTATAATTGAGATTATAAATATATAATCTAAAACATTTAAATTATAAATATTTGTTTACAGGTTTTATTGCCTGAAACAACACTCACTCACGAGAGTGTTCATTATCTGGCATTTGGACCAAAGAAGCAAATAAAGACTTGGCCAGGTTATGTCGTTAATGGCTTCAGGTTTAAGTCAACTCAGAATGCTATAAATGTCGAATTTATCAATGACGACATCAGTACCAAGGATTCCGGTGTTTGCATAAGAGGCACCATCTATGACGACGAGCCAGACTTTGACTATTATGGAGTGCTTCGGGATATTGTAGATTTACAATATACTGGCCCATATGATATGCATATTGTGATGTTCAAATGTGAGTGGTTCGATACGACACCAAATATCGGTTGGAGAATCGATAAACAATTTGGATTTGTCGATATAAATCATCGCGGGAGGTATAGAGGGTCCGATACATTTGCGATAGCAAATCAGGCTGTTCAAGTCTACTATACAAGCTACCCAAGGCGTCGTAAAGATCGATTTGGCTGGTGGGCAGTATGCAAGATTAAATCTAGAAATACATTCAACGTTGGAGACCCAGCATACCAAGAGGACCAGATCGAAAATTTCTAATACTTGGGACAACACTCAGATACAATGGATGTTGAAGATATTGTTGAGAAAAATAGAGGGGTGGAAGAGGTTGATACACAAGACTTAGCTGTCAACCAGGGGAGAAAGAGGCGTATTGTCCTAAATATTGAGGCAGAAGAAAAGAAGAAGAAGAAGACGAAGAAGAAGAAGAAGAAGAAGAAGAAGAAGAAGAAGAAGAAGAAGAAGAAGAAGAAAAGGAAGAAGAATTTGATGGGGATGAGGATACAGATGAAATCGACGATGAAGATAAGGATGAGGATGAGGATGAGGATGAGGAGGATGATGGACGAGGCCGAGGATGAGAACGAAGACGATAATTAGGTTAAATATTGTTGTATATTAAAAACACTTCCAATTACGTGAATTAAGTTTGACCTCATAAAAGCAATTACGTGAATTCATGTTTTTCTCATTCGATTATTTACTTATTGCAGATGGCACTCCTAGTCCTTTTCGTCGCGGCGGCAGTCGTCTCCCTACTGGTGGTATGTATATTTTAGTTTAGAATTTTATATTCATTTATACTTTTATATTGTTAATTATGTTTATGTGTTCTATTTACAGGTCATGATGGCTGGCCGTGGTCGTGGTGCTAGTGGTAGTCGTGGTGGTGGTGGTGGTGGTCGTGGTCGTGGTCGTACTGGTGCTGGTGGTCGTGGTCGTATTCAATCTTCCCAGGATGTGACCCCATCCAGCGACCCCGACCCGGAGAGTACCCTGGGCACAGACGCATCCCGCCGTCGAGGATCGACCACTTCATTGAGGCATAAGTCCGGATCTGCTAGCGGATACGTTCCGCTATCGGATCCACCACCAGCGGATCCACCAGTGGATCCCCCAGTTACTGCACAGTGGGCCCCGAAGTACCCCCATACTCGGTTCCATCTGGTTACTAGGGAGTACATGCGCGGACCCGCGGATCCTCCGACGGCACCAGAGAGGCCGAAAGGCGAGTTCCAACGAGAGCTAGGCCTGCGGGGACCTCGTAAGTAATTTTAAGATAATTTATTAAATTTTTTTCATTTATTCAAGTTAATAATCCAGTCGTTTCTTCTTTGTAGGTTTTTTTTCCGTTTAATGTTGCCAGGGCCCTTGGAGAAATTATCAGGGCTAACTTCCATGGTCCCTACCTCAACTTTTCGTCGGTGCCCCAAAACTTGAAGTACGCCTGGCTCGACGAGTTGAGGGTATATATTTATATCTTCTGGTTAATTATTAGTTACTCTTTAATCAACCATTTTTTAAATTACGTGATAATTGAATTTCTATGTTAGACGACGTACTGGTGGCCCCTCCATCGCGAGGACGCGATCCGCAGGACCTATAGAAGCTCTGCCTCGAAGAAGATACGGGATATGATTTATGACCTGAAAATGGGGCATACAAGGCCGAATTGGATCCGGCAGGAGTATTATGAGGACCTCTTAGGTATGATGGATACTCCTGCGTACAAGGAGAAATCGGAAAAGGCGAAGGCAAACCGACAGGCCGCAGGGCTTCATATGGGGGGATCAAGGCCCCACGCAGCGACGCTTGCAGATCTGGTGAGATACCGTAAATTCATTTCACTATTGAATTAGGTATTATTAATATACGGAGTTAATTAAGTTCTACGAAAATTTCGTATGCAGGCCCAACGGGCGGTGAAGGAGAGAAGGGCGCCAGAATCGGTCACCATGTACGACGTGTTCCAGCATACGCACAAAAGACGGAAGGACGGGAGCTTCGTCGACGAGAGGGACAAGGAGACTGATGTAAGTACTTATGTTTATAAGATTTACGTTAGAATTAAAAGTATTCGGACTATAACTTAGGTAAACTTAGGATTCACACTTAACTTAGTAAAACATAGGATTTAGATTATAACTTAGGTAAATCTTATAATATAAACACATTCATTTGATAGGCTGCGTATCGTGAGGCCCTTAGTCAGGCTCAGTTAACTGACACCGAGAATATCGGTGAAACGACGCCCGCCCGGACGCCCTCTTCTTTGGCCGCTCGCAACGACTTGTTCGTAGATACCGTCGACGGCTTTAAGAAAGGGCTCCTATACGGAGTCGGCTCCCTAGGGCCGTTGCACATGGCAACGCAGAGATTTCCACCGACACCGCCTCCTCTCGTGGCCCCTGCAGACGATGATGTTAGGTCGCAGCTTACGCAGCTGCACGAGGCGGTGTCGTCCTTGCGGGACCAATTTGCCACGTACTTTCTGCCTCCGTCTGTTGCTGCCGATCCGTCTTCTACTGGTCCGTCGATTGCTAGTGTCGGTCCTTCTTCTACTGGTCCGTCGACTGCTGGTGTCGGTCCTTCTTCCGTAGGTCATCTTTCTTTCAACCCTGATGCCCCATTCGTACCGACTCCGACTGTGACGGCACTCCTAGATCTTATGTCGCCAGAGTAGCTACGCCGACTTCCAAGTAATGTCTACAACGGCTTGCCGCCGTACCTAGTGGAGGAGTATATTCGTCGGTCGTAGCTGGAATTACCACCACCGGGCAATCGAACTCCTCCTTCTTCTTAAAATATTGTATTAAGAAAATTTGGAATATTTGTGGCAATTTTGGATTAATTGTGCTATAATCGGATTATAGCGACGGATATTATGTTACTCTTCAGGATAATTGATGTCTATTTTCTAATAATTTGGTTTGGTCTATGTGATTCTTGGATAATTGGTGTGCATTATATATTTGGTCTATGTGATTGTTGGATAATTGGTGTGCATTATATATTTGGTCTATGTGATTGTTGGATAATTGGTGTGCATTATATATTGGTTTGGTTTATGCATATTTTTGTGAACAGGGAAAGTGCTACAATATTTTTTCCAAAAAATCTCAGTTAGCGATGGACTAGTGACCGGTTAGCGACGGATATTTCCAGTTTTCGACTAATTTTTGACGAAATTTCCGTCGCTAACTGGAGATTTGAAACTGTTTCCAGGTAGCGACGGGTGGTCGACGGCAATATCCGTCGGCATGGTTCTGGTGGTATATAATTTGACGGAATAACGACGAAAAATCTGTCGCAAAGGAAACGGATAATCAGCCACTAATACGTCGCTCGCTCGACGGTGTAGCGACAGGAAATCCATCGACAAGGTTCTGGAAATGCTTGACATTTCCAGAACCATGGCGACGGATAATTAGCCACTAATTAGTCGCTCTGTCGATAGTGTAGCGACGGATTAGCGACTACTGATCCGTCGCCATGGCGCTGGAAATGCCAAGCATTTCCAGAACCTTGTCGACGGATAATCCGTCAGCTTACCGTCGCTAATTCGTTCTTTGTTATCGACGGCGATCGACGGAATATCGACGAAACGATACACTCTGATACGCTTTTACGACGGTTTACCGACGGACATTACGTCGCTATTGTCTACATAGTTCAGTATTTAATACTTGAAATGGACGAAAGTCTGTCGGAAAGTAGGCGCTAATCCTTCGTATTTTGAAGTCGAAATGCCGTCGCTATTCCGTCGCTTGACGACTACGTAGCAACGGACCATTATTAGCGACGAGCTGATTGCCGACGGATTTTTTTGGCCAAAACCCGTCAGTGATCGATCGCTATTAGAAATTCCCGTCGGACGGGCGACGGATCTGGCCGTCGCTAAATCGACAAATTTTGGTAGTGGAAGAAGAAGAACCGCAACCCATATCCGATGATTCCTATGCCGAAAGAGAGGAACGTAGACCTATTAGTGTCGATGATAGTGTCCCAATCGGTGACTGGGAGAGAGAGATATTACCTGTCAACTTTGTCTATCGCCGTCGAGGAGTAGAGGAGAGCGCCTTTGCCATTCACGGTCGAGGAGGCAGAGAGGAGAGGAGAAAAGTAGAGAGGGCTTGGGGAGGGCACGGGAGGGAAATGAGAGATGGTATAAGTGTGATGCCTCAATATCGAAAAAATTATACTTTCGGTCACTGAATGTTTGCCTGACCAAAGTTTTAGTCACTCAAAGATATTTAAAAAAAATTTAGTCACTGAATGTTTGGCCGTCCAAAAAAATGGTCACTCTGTTAAATTGTTGTTTGTTTTATTAACAATTTTTGTTGACATGGCATGTTATGCGCCATGTCAGTCATTAAGTACGACGTGGCACATTCATGTCGGCTATTTTTTGGTTTTGTTTTTCAAAAATTTTGTTTGGGTATTAAGTTTTTTTAAAAAAATAAAAAATAAAATACCATGTCATAAACATTGAAATATGACACATAACTTAATACTCAAATGATTTTTTTTTGTAAAATAAAATCCAAAAATAGCCCACATGGATGTGCCACGTCATACTTAACGACTGACATGGCACATAACATGTCATGTCAACAAAAATCGTAATAAAACAAACAATAATTTAACAGAGTAACCATTTTTTTGGAAGACCAAACATTCAGTGACTAAATGTTCGAAAAATATCTTTTAGTGACTAAAACTTTGGTCATACAAACATTCAGTGACCAAAAGAATAGTTTTCCCCCTCAATAACACTTCCTTATCATGTGAATGGCACATGATGCATTTTTTTAGTTTTCCTTTAATTCTATTTAATTTTCTAATGATTTTTACGTGTTACCAAATAAATATTGTGTGTTACTGATATTAAAAAAAATTTGTCATTTTTCCTAATGGTTTTTTTTGCATCCCTAATGGTTTTCCACAGTTGGAAATTCGTAACGCTAGAAAACCGTTAGTAATTGAAAAAAATGTGTTGAAAAATCCCTCTTTTGGTGTAGTGAATCTCATGGTCGAAAAGATTTTCCAGCATTGGAAGGTCGGGATCGGCGGCAGTGCGGACGGGATTAGGGTTTTGGCATGGAAATAAGGTTAGGGTTTTGGGGAGGGAGGAAGGAGGAGGGTGGTGACTGTGGAGGAGTTGGAGTCTAGAGGAGAGGAAGGAGAGTAACCGAAACATGGTCGGAAGAGGAGTACTAGTAGGGTTTTTTTTTGGTCGATGGTTTAGTAAAGGCCAGAGCGTTGAGCTTTGGGACAGGTATAGATTGACTCTGACATATTATATACTAACTCAAGAACTTATATTCCTAAAAATTATTCAAAATTGATGCTTTGAACATAGTAAATAGTTCTTTCAGAAATATAGAATTTATTTTTAGAATAAAAGTTTCTATGTAGAGAAACAAATTTATCTAAAATTCTCCCACCGTACAAACCATGCAAAAATTAGTTGGAGAAGTCCAACTGGTCGGTCTAGCATTCTCAATATTTTTTTTAACTCTATCACGAAAACGTAAAACCTTCTAGCATTTTTTAGTAAAAATACCAATGACATTTTTATAATTTCTTCTATGAAAAAAAGAAATTACAGTAAAAAATAAAGTCGCCTTTATAATCAATTTAAAATATATTTTATGAAAACTTTGCTTTTTGTTGGATGTTTTACTTATTTTTCTTATTTTCTTGTGATTCGATTCTATAAAAGCCATCTTCCTTTTTTCAATTTAAGAAAATATTCTTAAAAAAATTACACGACAAAAAAAAACACGACAAAAAATTATTAGTATGTCAATTTTTAATTAATATATTACGACACACACTTGGTCTCCGTCATTGTTTAAACTTAATATGACCTTTAAAACCACTGTGTCATTGTTAGTGCCACATTTTTTTTTACACACAAACTATGACATCCATAAATTTATTTGTCTTCTTAGACTATTTATTATGATGCTATCTTTTTTCGATGTCATTGATAAAGTTATTGATGACGATCGTTGAATGAGCCAACATTAAAAGTATCATTAATGACATTTTAAGATGAGTGTCATCTATAAAGTATCATTGTTAACGATTTTTGTAGTAGTGGGTGCTTGAGCATTATACATGCATACCTAGTATGAGTCATCTTCCTAACCTGTCACGACACAAGTCCAACACAACCCTAATCTGCCGCGACAATTTTCTTGAGTGTGTTCTTTCTTCGAACAATACTGGCAGGTGGGAACCTCTAGGACTTGACATGGGGCTGCTGATGGTGCTGTGGTACTGAGGACTTCTTTGGAATATTTGGACGCTTCGCTGGTGCTGATTGGTCGTTGAAGAGAATTTCAAGCAGGATACAAATCAAGGATTCAATGAAATCAAGGATTAGAGGCAAATAATGAGTCAAGACATGTGGATGAGATCCTAAGTGTCTAATCCTATTCGCAGGCTCATGACGGTACAGTAACGTAACCGAAGTGATTAACGTTGACCTGCATGGGCCACCAAAAAAACTTGTCACGACCTGCACCCGGTTTTCGGATACGAAGCGTGTCCAAGCCCAGCCTACGCCGCAGTATCGACGGTAGTACGTTGTCTATACACAAGTCATGACTACTAGAATCTCATGGTAAACTATATCTCATCCACATAAAATCATGTCATAATCAAGATCAATAAAAAGAAGACATGAACTGAAAGATAATGAATATAACTGAATATCAAGAATTACTGTCACGTCCGGTGGACACAAATCCACTACCAATAGACGGAAAGATAGAGAAATACATTGAGTAACTAAATGAACAAAAACTACTAATCTAGACCACTTCAACTGCAAGCGCCGCGATCTGATGCTGGCTCAAACCTTCTTGTCTGCTCCTGACTCAAACGCGGCTAACCTGAAGAGATCATCAGGTCCTCAGAGGACTAGCAAGATACATAAAAATGAGCCTTTCTAACAGTTTATTATGCATGGAGGAAAATACAGAATCAACAAGTAAAACTGAACAATGAATAAACACGAATATGTAGACTATCTACACATAAATGAACTGCTGGACGAGGACGAGAGAACTCATGTCAAGATGTCACGGATAACCAAGTAGAATACTCAAACCCTCGTCCCTAATATGGACTCGCAGGTTTGAACAACTACTAACCCTCGTCCCTAGTGTGGACTCGCAGGTTAGAATCACCGTCGCCCCTAGTGTGGACTCGCAGGTGTGAACCATATACTACTAACCCTCATCCCTAGTGTGGACTCGCAGGTTAGCATCACCCTCGTCCCTAGTGTAGACTCGCAGGTGTGGACCAATAACTACTAACCCTCGTCCCTAGTGTGGACTCGCAGGTTAGCGTTAAGACACAGATAACTACTAACCCTCGTCCCTAGTGTGGACTCACACGTTAGCTTCAAGATTTTAAGACAAGGAGGAATAGCAGTTCAGTTTATGACTTCTCGACCATGGCACGACTCAATCAAGACACAAGTGAACATGACCGATAAGATACAAAGCTAACTGTGAACACGGTCTATATAGCAATGATATAAATATACAAGCAGGATATGAAAGATACATAGCAATAATATGAGAAAAACCGGATAATAATAAAAAAATAGTGCATGTAAATGTAGCTGTGTAGAAAGGCAAGGTATACTTGTCTTTGGTCCCGAGCTGCTGTCACGGATTACAACCCGTATGGAGATCCAAATAACCTGTTTATGAATTTCATGGAATCAATACACAATGTTTAGGAGTTCAAACTAGCTTACCTATTAAATTCATGAGGTTTCTAGGTTTACTAAGTACTTTCTTGCAATACCACACATCTGGCCTTTCTAGGAAACATACAGGAAAGTAGTGTCAATGTATACGGGTTGTAGGGTGTAAGGAAAAACTTACTCTATTTCGGGCTAGGTGCATTAACTCCCATTTAACCCATAACTCGTGTTATTACCTAGCACTTATCTGATGCACAACTTTCACACCTGATTGATGCACATCCTATTCTGTTATCAGGGCTACAGCACATATAAGGAAGGATCAACTAAGAATAGGGCTAATCCCAATAGAAACTGAATGTTGACAATTGCTGTGATTGAATAAGTTTCCTATTATGAATCAAGTTTATCCTAAACACTGCTTTTCTAACTGGTTTGCATTTACTTATTCAAGACTCCCCTACTGCCATGGCCTTGCTTGCTACCATAGCTGTTGCCAATGCATTTATAATGCAGTAATACAACTGTTTGCTGTTGTGGCTTGCAATGCAAAGCCATAGTAAGGCTTTGCCTCCTCCTTGCCACTGCTGCTATGGCCTAATCAGGAAGTTCCCTCCCAGGTTGTACATGCCCTGTCTAAAACCTGCCTATGGTTGCACCAGGTTGCTCAAATCTAGACTATTTAGGACTGCAGGACATTGCCATGTAGTACTACACCTAGGTAGTCAAAGAAACTCCTGTAGATATGCCTGTAGGATACCAGGCTACTATGGATGCAAAAAAAAAGCTGTACTCAAGAGCCATGGCCTCACAACCCCATGTTTTTACAAGAGCACCATATTCAATTGCACATGCTTTGTTAAGCCAAGTATAGGCCAAGACTTTCCTATCCAACTGAGCTTTAAAGAGAACCATCTCAATTGTGGGCAGGACATATGATAACTGTGCAAGGTTGAACAAAATGAAGACCTGTCAATAACTAAAAATCCCATGGAGTATATGAACATGGATATGAACAATTCTAAATACCCATTCCAGAGGAGTGAACCTGTTGTCCCAAGATATGAACAAGCTGGCATTTACAAGTAATATAGACATGATTTGTAGGGCAATCATTTATACTGGTGTTATTTCTACCTGACACATGATATGTAGCTATTATATTAGTACAACTAATACATTAGTTCAAATCAGATACCTGGCACTAACTCATTTATAAGGGTGGTGCCACTGTGTATTGGTACAAGGTGGACTTCTCTGGCTAGTACTAAATGGTACATATGGCTTGGTACAAGAAAACCCCTTAAAACTGGATTCCCTGTGCTCTGGTGTGCAAGGTTTCACTATGACACCTGCAGCTGTTGCTACTGCTCCTAATTCCCTTCGTTCCTGTTTGTATTAAACAGCAACTTAGTCTTATTAACCTGTGTTATCCAGATGAGCATAGCCCATCCTCCTATATCCTGAACTGGCCACCGACACTTGTCCTGTCCTGAGACCCCAACCATAGAACCTGGGTACACTTCTCTAATCAGGTGTTATGTGTCCCACACTTCTACAACCAAGTTATCCTCTGCTAAGGGCCTTCAGCTATAGGGACTGAACCTCACTCTGGATAGGACATGTGAGGAGGGGGTGATGCATAGGAGGTAAAAACTATTCATGCATCTCACACCATCCTAACCCATGTCCTATGTGCTGCTCAAGGGGTTTAAACATAGAGGTAACAGTGAAAGCTGCATCTGTTCAACTGAGTCATGGTACACAACATGGGTCTGACCATGGATTGATGTAAGGAGCTAAATTTATGGTTTAGTTTTGAACAAGGATGGAGATTGAACAAGAGATGGGCAGATGAATGGTGAATTGCAGTACAATGCTAACATGTGTAGTGGTCAATTTGGAAGGCATTGGAGTGATGCATGTAGTGAGGTGATGGATTAATCTAATATACAGGATATGCAAGGTTGCAGGTCAGTTTAATATATGCAGTGGATGATGGTGCAGGGCTCAATTGAACTGCTGTCCCTGTATTACCCATTAAACCCAGGTACCCAGTTAACACATACATGCTAGGCATTGAGGGGTTAGCATCTGGACTCATACTATAGGCTACTCAAAACCTGCTATGGACCTATAACTGATACTGCACTCGATCACATATGGTACCCATCAAGACTATACTTTCAATGCCAGGAGATACAAGTTATCTCATGGAGTCTAAAGGACAAAGAGATGGGACTTACCCCACCAATGCTCACTGACAAACAGGAAACTGTCCCCTGTCTAACGGGAATCAAATTTGATGTTATATATACCTGTCCTTCCAATGGTCTCTGTCTAGGACCTAGGTTACTAAGGTCTGTGTTGTCATTGTCAAGTTGGTACAAAGGAAGGTCAAATCTTATGAAGATCTATTAGATACAAAGAGACATCTAACCAGGACAATTCATGATATCAATATCATCCACCCCATGCTCGAGTTCAGGAGACAAATAAATCTTATATACATAAATGTAGGTACAGACATCTATGGCCTATTGATAATATTCAATGGAAATTCCAGGAACTCACAATGGTATTAACGGGTACAATGCACACTTAGATATTTTAGGTACAGGCTTCCCACCTGAAACCTGTCCCTTAATCAATCGACCCACTTGATGGATTGATCAATGGTTTATCCCCTTCCCCCTTGCCTTTTGTTCAGAAATAAAAGCAAATACCTAGGCTACTACTACAGAACAACATCACCTATTAACCAAAACTAAAATCAAACAATCAATGTGAGGGATGAAGGCATACCTGCTTAAGGAGTTGAATGCCCTCTCAACAGAAGTCTTTCTTGAACTCAAGTGGCGCAGGAAGAACTAGGGTTTGGGGTCGGCTATCATCTCCACCTATATATGCAATTCATTTGATAATCCTGAGTGTGATGGAGAGATAGGCTGGGTGGATTTGATTCTATCCACTGTTCGAATTCAAATCAAATTCGTATCTAAAGTTGAAATTGCGGTTTGAAAAGGGAGATTTGAATTTGAGTTATGCATATAGGTCCCTACCCTTTATGGTATTTCCCTTTTGGTCCTCCCATTACATAAAAAGTGTAATAAATTTATAAATCATATCAATTTATATATGTAAGGCAATAACAAATATATGTGACAAATAAAAAATAAAATTCAATTTCACAAATTCGAAAAATTTGGTCAAGGGGTTGACAACTCTACCCCCCTTAAACAAATTTCGTCATTGAAATTTAATGAACCGTGATCTATTAGAGTGGAAAGTCTATGTCATATCAGTTTAACACATTTAACAGTGATACCAATCTCAGGTTTTCTTATTCACAGGAAATTTAGGGAAACAATGCAACAATGTATATCTCAGGTTTATAAGAAGCAAAGAACATTCAATGAATCAGTGAGGGGACTCAGGTTTACACAACAGTGAAACTCAATCTCAGGTTTTATGAAGAGCTCACTCTCAGTTCATACATAATGAATCTCAGTTTTCAATACAATCTCATAATTGATTTTCAGGTTTAACAACCCAGGTTTCAACAGTTAACAATGTAATGAAATAAATGAAGGGGAATCAGTTTTCAGTCAATTCAAAGAAAGGAAATCGATTTACAAATCAATTCAATACCTCCCCCCCTCATTCTCAGTCATACAATCACAGGTTTTGTAAAAGCCATTCACAAGTTCACAATTTCATTCTCAGGTTTTATGTTCTCATTTAACATCTAGTTTAATAAATGAAACTCAGATATATGCAATCAAAAGAAGGAATCAATGTAACAATGTACAATTCAGTTTAATGAAGAAATGAATCATTCAAAATTCCAGTTTAATAAGCCAATGAAAGAAACCCAATCTCATATTCAACCTCAACTCACTACCAAAAGCCCATATTTGAGTGAACTATGAAACTAGGCATGAACATTGATATGTGGGGCTATTTAGACAATGAAGAAAACCCAAGAATCTGGGATTCAACAGTTTGGGAAATTTGAAATGGAAGTATCAGTTGTGTATCAGTGAGAACCCAAAAACACATGCTCGAAATCAATATTCTAAACTAAAACTTAAACTAACATGGAACTGAATCTAACACATAATATACATAATATTTAGGATCTATTTAATAATTTAAAACACAATTTAGAACTATTTAAATCCATTAAAATACAGAACACCACACCGCACACTGAACAGTACAGTGTACCACATGTGCAGGCACAAATTCGTGTCCAACACGACACGAGAGTTCCCGAAGCTCTAGGGATCTCGTGTCAGTCGTGGACACGACTCACATGTCAAGTTTCGAGGGTCGAAACCCTCTGTGCACAGAGAAAACTTGTACGAGTAGCAGGACATCAACCTGCCAGCGCGCGTGGGTGCACGACCGCGTGTCCACGCGCTCGTGTCGGCTCAACCCGACACGAAAACGTGCTCAGTGTCCAAAAAATGCATAAGCGAGACTAAAATGGATTTTTCTATTCAAATACAATTCGTAAAATCGATCAAAATGCCCTTTGAGGCATTTCGTCGAACACCATCCTAACCACACTGGTACGTGTCCGATACGGACACGAAATGGGTCCAAAATCTAGGGTTAGCCTATCCTACTGTTAGGTTAGGGTTAGGACATCCTAGAAATGAATTTTAACAGAAATTAAATGAAATATAAGGGATTATACCTATAGGTGAACAATGGGTTAAAATCCCCAAATGGAAAGAGTTTCACAAGCCACTAAACTTCCTCAAATTGTGTCTTTCCTGTAAATACTCATCAACAACAGCAAGAATACTAAGATTAGGTCCTATTGCAATTTGTTTGAAGGAATTTGGAGTAGAAATAGATTTTCTAAGAATTTACAAAGATGGGGACTCACCTCTTCCAAATGGCAATGTTTCCTAAAGAGGAAACCCTAATTTCAAGAGGATATAAATAGGAGGGAACACCCTATGGCTGGTCAAATTTTTAGGGTTAGGGTTTGGTTCAAGGGGTGTGGGCCTATGGGCCATTAAGCCTATTAGTAATAAAATGACTTGTGATTTCACAAGCCATTCCTTAATCAATCTAGCTCCTAATTTTCCCAAATTAATTCCAATGAGCTAAACCTCACTAACTTAAGTCGACCTAGGTTTTTATATCCTAATCACTTAGTCATGACCTAGGTTTGCCACTAGATTAGTCTCCAAGGTCAACATAAGTCAAAGTCACTAAAACACCAACATCAATTATTCTAAAATCACTTAAAAATCACATTAATTATAAATAATAATAATAATTCAAATTAAATTCTAACATTTTGAAAATGACCAAAATACCCTCAAGCAAGAAAAGTGGTAGTGATAAATCTACCCCCCTTAAAATAATTTCGTCCTCGAAATTTAAAGGCGAAACTAACTGCTAAGAAGGACAGAAAAGTATTCCTCAAGGTCCAAAAAGATAGGGGTACCGCTCGCGCATCTCATCCTCCCGCTCCCAGGTAGACTCTCCTGGAGAATGATGCCTCCATGCGACGCATACCAAGGGTATCACCTGGTTCCTCAATACCTTCTCCCGGCGATCCAAAACCTCCACAGGCTGCTCTGGATAACTGAGAGTAGGTCCAACCTCTATCTCCGAGTGATCGAGCACATGGCTAGGGTCAGCCACGTACGGTCTCAACTGTGATACATGGAATACGTTGTGGACGTCCACTAGTGCAGGTGACAAGTCTAGCCTGTATGCCACGTCACCGACTCTCCCGCTGATAACGAAAGGGCCGATGAAGCACGGGCTAAGCTTCCCACCTCCACCAAAACGTATCGTACCACGAGTCGGAGATATCCGCAGAAAAACCATGTCTCCAACATAAACACAAACAAGGTCTCAAGTTACCAAAAATCAAACACGATCAATCAAACAAACAAAACAAAATACAACCTAATTCTAATCATATCTCTAAATCTGTACCTTAAACTGCAGCGGCCTTCGGTGGCTATCGGCCTAGTGCCGATGTCTGTCCTGCGCCACGCGAAGTCTGTCCCTGATGAGCTTTACCTTCTCGGCTGCGTCAATAACCATTTCTGGTCCCAGTAAAGCTCGCTCTCCAACATCATCCCAAGATAAGGGTGTATGACACCTACGCCCGTACAGAGCCTCAAACGGTGACATCTCAATGCTAGCCTGATAACTGTTGTTGTAAGCAAACTCTACCAAATGCAGGTGATCCTCCCAGGAACCTCCAAAATACAGGACGCACGTCCGCAGCATATCCTCAAGGGTCTGAATAGTCCTCTCTGACTGTCCGTCTGTCTGGGGGTGGTATGCGGTACTAAACTTGAGCTGAGTGCCCAAGCTAGTCTACAGACTCCTCCAGAAATGGGAAGTAAAGCGACTATCCCGATCTGAGACTATGCTGACGGGAACTCCGTGAATCCTGACTATCTGTCTCGTATACAACTCCGCGAGCCTCTCTGTAGACGTACCCACCTTGAATGGCAAGAAGTGGGCCGATTTGGTCAACCTGTCAACGATGACCCAAATCGCGTCTTTTCCTCCTGGCGTACGCGGCAACCCTGATATAAAATCCATGGTAATATGTTCCCACTTCTACTCTGGAATGGGCAACGGCTGTAATAATCCTCCGGGCCTCTGCCTCTCTGCCTTGACCTACTGAAAGATCAAGCATCTAGCTACGAAGTGGGACACCTCCCTCTTCATCCCGTACCACCAGACATGCTCTCGCAGGTCCCTGTACATCTTGTTGGCACCAGGATGTATAGAGTACTGCGATCTGTGAGCCTCCTACATAATCTGCTCTCTGAGATCCCCGCTGGGCACATATAACCGAGAACCGTACCTCAGGGCACCATCCTCTGCAAGTGAGAACTCAACATCCTCCACTCCTGCACTGATCTGCTCTCGGATACACTGCAGAGCCACATCATCAAACTGTGTCGCCTTGATCCTGTCCATCAAGTCTGACTGTATCTGAAGGCCCCATAACTGCATCTGTACCCCTGGCACAATCACCTCTATCCCAAGGCTCTCCAAATCTGCAAGCAAGTGCCGATCCATGGTCAAACACATAGCTGTCGGATACCTACTCAAGGCATCAGCAACTACGTTGGCCTTCCCCGGGTGATACTGAAGTGCGATGTCAAAGTCCTTCATCAACTCAAGCCACCTGCGCTGCCTCATATTGAGCTCCTTCTGTGTAAACACATACTTCAAGCTCTTGTGATCTGTGAAAATCTCCACCCTCTCGCCATACAGATAGTGCTTCCACAACTTTAAAGCAAAAAATCACCGCCGCCAGCTCCAGGTCATGGATAGGGTAGTTCTTCTCATGGGGACGTAATTGCCTGGAAGCATAGGCAATCACCTTTCCATGCTGCTGTAAGACGCAACCCAGCCCCTTCCCTGAAGCATCACTATAAATAGTGAATCCTCCTGATCCTGAAGGCAATGTCAGAATAGGAGCTGTCGTAAGCCGCTTCTTCAACTCATCAAAAGCTGTCTGACACTCCTCTGACCAAACAAACTCAGTATCCTTCCGGGTCAACCGTGTCAACGGCTCTGCAACCCGGAAGAAATCCTGCACAAATCTCCTATAGTATCCTGCCAGCCCCAGGAAACTCCTGATCTCTGCCACTGAAGTCGGTGCTGTCCAAGCCTCAACTGCTACAATCTTCTTGGGGTCAACTGAGATACCATCTCCAGTCACCACATGCCCCAAGAAGTCCACCCGGTCCAAGAAAAACTCACACTTGGAGAGTTTCCCATAAAGCTACTCCCTCCTGAGAGTCTCTAGCACTATCCGCAGATGCTCCTCGTGCTCCTCCTCCGTCTTGGAATATATCAAGATATCATCAATGAACACCACCACGAACTTGTCCAAGTACTGGTGGAACACCTTGTTCATTAGATTCATAAACACTGCTGGTGCATTAGTTAGCCCAAACGGCATAACCAAAAACTCAAACTGCCCGTACCACGTCCTGAAAGCGGTCTTGGGGATATCCTCCATCTTCACCTTCACCTGGTGATAATCCGACCTCAAATCAATCTTGGAGAACACCCGAGCTCCGCTCAACTGATCAAACAGATCATCGATCCGCGGCAATGGGTATTTGTTCTTGATTGTCAGGTTGATAAGTACCCTGTAGTCGATACACATCCGTACCGACCCATCCTTCTTGGGTACGAAGAGTACCGGTGCACTCCAAGGTGAAGAACTCGAGCGAATGAAGCCCTTGTCCTGCAGCTCATCCACCTGTTTCTTCAGCTCCACTAACTTGCTGTTGTTCACTCGATAGACATGCTGGGAGATCGGTTCCGCGTCGGGAACCAAGTCTATCGAAAACTCTACATTCTGTCCGGTGGAAGCCCTGGCAACTCCTCTGGAAATACGTCCATAAACTCTGCGATCAAGGGATGCGGAGCCACCTGCTCCTCGACTGAAACTCCACAAAAGACTCCGCCGTCCTGCTCTGCCTGTCGTCGGGTGTACTCAAACTCTGGCTCTCCTGGCACCCCGAACAAAACTCTACCCCCACGGCAATCAATGCGGGCGTGGTGTCTACTCAGCCTGTCCATACCTAATACAATGTCGTAGTTCGGTAATGGCATGACTAGTAAACTCACCCCCAACTCTTGTCCTCCCAATATGACACTCCGCCCTCTACAAACATCACTCACGAGGATGACCCCACCCCTGGTCGTGATCTTGCAGGTCCTAGGCAAGGGTTCAGAAACCAAACTGTGGCTAATGGCATACGATACTGACATAAAGCTGTGGGAAGCCCCGGAATCAAAGAGTGCAAATGCTGAAAGGGAATCTAGTAGAGCCGAACCTGCTATCAGCTCTCCGATGGCCTCGACATCCTCAGCTGCCATGGCAAAAGCTCGCCCCTGCTGTCCACCTCGTTCCTGCTGCTGGTGCTGCTGGAACCTCTGCTGCTGGGTCTGCAGGGCTGGTCCCCTATGCTGGCCTGCTGGAGCCTTGGCTGCCCCAGCTCCTCCTTATACCGGACGTATCGACGCAACTGGACACTCTCGCATCTGATGGTCTGCTGATCCACACATCAAGCATCTGCCGAGTCTCTTCCTGCACTCGTCCCACTTGTGCCCAGGCTTCTTGCAGAAGGTACAACTAATAGCCTGCTGCCTGGGTGCCTGCTGCCCTCTCTGCTGCTGGTGCTGCACCTGCTGAAAAGGTGCACGGCCCTGATACTGATACTGCTGCTGAGCTGGCCTCTACTGCTGCTGCTTTAAGTGAGGCCTCTTGGCCTGCCCCTGACTGCTACTGCCACCCTGGAAGTCACGACCCCTCTTCAGCTTCAGCCCTAGGTCGTCCTTCGCCGCCATAGCCCCAGAAAATATCTCAGCAAAAGTGGCGTTCCGGTCGCTCTTAGTCAGCGACCGAATCTCTCTAATCAGACCTCGGCAAAACTTTCTCGCCTTCGTTTTCTCAGTTAAATCATCTATAAACCGGGCCAATCTGTAGAACTTCCCGGCATACTCAGCTACCGTCTGGTTCCCCTGAACCAGAGCCTCGAACTGTGCCTCGATACCTCCCAAGGCAACATCAGGAAAGAACTGCTCCTTAAACAGCTCCTTGAACTGGGCCCAAGTCTAGCCCTTAACTTCCACCCTGGGATCTGCCTGGTACCACGCACGGGGTAAGTCCTGCATCTGGCTGCCTGCCGCCTCGATCTGGAGTCGATCTGGTATCTCCGCCAGTCGGAAGATCTCCTCAATATGCTCTATCCAGTCGTCTGCGATGTGAATGCCCTCTGTGTCGAAGAACTCCCGAGGATGCATCTTCTAGAAGTCCTGAATGTCCATCTCCCTCCGACGGGGCTGCTGCTGGGCCCCCTGTGCAGTAATCATCTCTACTGTGGTACGAACCAGCTGGTGTGCCTCGTCGATCCCCTGCCTGAAATCTGCAGTCTGTCTCGTCTGCTGCTGCTGGTGGGACTCAAGAATCCTCTCCACGAAGGAGAAAAGATGTGCAACATCTACCATCCCCGCAGGTGGAGGCTGCTGCGGTGGAAGGATCTCAGGAATCACAACTGGCCTCCTAACTGCTGGAGGTGCTCCTCCAAAAGTGGCAGAAACACCGACTCCTGAGGGCTGCACTGGTCCTGTGGCACTGGGAGCTGGCTGCTGGACACGAGAGGTGGCAGACCCCTCTCCAGCCTCTTCCGTCACGGGGCGATGCGATCGCGTCTCAACCATCCTGGAGACACAGATCAAACAAGAAGCAATTACTGAGAATGAGTCGAAAAATCAAAGGAGGACAATTTAAATTTCTAAGGAAGACAATAAGCAGCAAAATAGATATACGGAATATGATAAAGAATTTTCCTAGTGTGATTGAGTACCTTCAAAAATATACTAATTCCTACTGCAGGCTGCAGTGATATTCTAGTTCGAATACCACTACATTTCCAATCTAGACCTGCATGGGCCACCACTAAAAACGTGTCACGACCCGCACCCTAGAGTAAGGGAACGAGACGTGGGTACGTCCAGCCTACGCCACAGTGTCGGCGGTAGAACGCTGTCCTAGGTCACAACATCTAACAATTGAAGGTAAAAACAGTTATACTCCCCAAATGGGGGTGACATAACAGAAATATAACTCAACCACAGCTAAGGTAGAACAGGTAAGATGGAAGGATAATGAAAGATAAACATGATAATATCCAGGAAAGAACATCACAGAGATACAACCAGAATTCTAAGTGTCTATAATAAATACATGTCTCAGAATATCTCAAAATCTAATACAGTAATCCAAGTAAGTAAAGACAGTCCTAGTCTAAGGGAGTGTCATCTACTGCTAGTGGATCCTGCTGCTGGTCCAAGTCTAGGCACTTGTCTAGTGTAGCACCGTAGTAGGTAGGGCAGAACGCCTCAGCCTCGTCCTCTGTAATATTTCAACAGGTCCAGTCAGGACAGGAACGAGCACAGTACATCTCAACAAATCATAGCAGGTCAGGATATATAATCATGCTAGAGAGTAAGATACAAGAAACTGAAGAATAATATGATAAACAGGAAAGACTGTAAATAAATAGCTACAGTATATAGAGAACTGATAGTGTCTAGTGATTCAGAGCACAAGATGGTTATGTAAACGGCACGATGTTATACACGAGTAATCTACAGAGGTTGTACACGAGTAATCTACTAGATTAAATACATAACCACTTCTACTCCCCCATCCCAATCAATACACAAGGATCTGGCTAAGTTATGTTATTGCACACGAAGTATAGTCGCACACGAGATCATGTGAATACATGAATATACACGATTTCATATGATTTGTACACGAATGTCATGAATACAAGGAGTACACGATGTTCACGATAAAGTACACGAACACGAAATACCCGATGTATCCGCTAAGAGGATAACATCGCCCAACAAGATCCATATAGTACTAATCCATGTTTCCAACGTGTCAGCATCATGTAAAGTAATCTAAAGCAGGAAATATACTCCTAATGCAGGATATGAAATGATCAGAGAATGTACTCGCCTGTAACCGGTAAATCTGAGAGAATATAGACTGTCCGAGGAGTGGTGTATGTCTCCTATAGAACAGTACAAGTCACTATGAGTCTACAATGATAATACGATGCAAATTAATGCATTCTACATGAATCTAGGTCAATCTAGGCCAAAGTCAACTCTTGGTCAACTCTGGTCAACCCTAGAAGTCAAACTAGGTCAACCAAGTCAAACCTAAGTCAAATTAGTCAAACTAGTCTATTCTAGGTCTAACAAACCATTCTAGGTCCTAACAAGTCTACTCTAGGTCCCAACTAGGCATACCATGCCTAACCATGCCTTAGTCACATAACCAATTGGCATGACTATGTCTAATAGTCTATTAGGAAACATCTATCCTATAGTCACTATTCACTCCCACCCATATATCATAACATATCAAATGATATCCCATAATTATATATACAATCATATCACAATGTATCATACATATATATACATTATCACACATTCCTATATATAATTAATATGTATAGTACAACACTAATATATATTATATAGGAACTTATATATATATATAACACAAAGCATATATCTATAGGGAAGGAAATGAGGGAACACATGAATATACAAGTGTGAGTGAAAGAGAAATTAAGAAACAGTGGCAGTGTCCCAATCCTGGGAAAAATTAGTGAGGAAACAACCAACTTAAACTAAAACTCAGATATCAAATTAAAGCCCCAACATAGTTAACAGTTAACACATCAAGCCTAAAACCCATTATGAGAAAACAGGTTTTATAGAAACTGAAAAAGGGAAACAGTGCTAACCATGAACTCAGGTTTTCAAATCAAAACAATACTTTCAAATCTCAGAATTTCACTCTCAGGCTTACAAAGAACTGGAACACAACCCAATCTCAGGCTAATGGGAAAAACACAACATTGTATGGAATGGAAAACAGTGAAGGAAATGGGAAATCAACAACCTCAGTTAACAGTGTAATGAAGAGCTAACTCAGGTTTCAATTGACATGACACATCCCATCTCAGGTTTACATAGTTAAAACATTTCAATATAGGAAGATTGGAAACAGGAACACATTAGTGTATTTGAACCCTTCTCAGGTTTACAAACAAAAGAAATCTCAGAATTTCAATTATAAAGTGAAACTCAGGTTTGAACATTCAATTTCAGGTTTAAACAGTTCAAAAGAAGGAGAAACTCAGGTTATCACACACAGGGAACCATTTCAGTTGACAGGAACATCCCAGGTTCAACTAAACCCCAAAAATAGTTCATAATATCAGTTTAACACATATAAACAGTGATACCAATCTCAGGTTTTCTTATTCACAGAAAATTTAGAGAAACAATGCAACAATGTATATTTCAGGTTTATAAGAAGCAAAGAACATTCAATGAATCAGTGAGGGGACTCAGGTTTACACAACAGTGAAACTCAATCTCAGGTTTTATGAAGAGCTCACTCTCAGTTCATACATAATGAATCTCAGTTTTCAATACAATCTCATAATTGATTTTCAGGTTTAACAACCCAGGTTTCAACTGTTAACAATGTAATGAAATAAATAAAGGGGAATTAGTTTTCAGTTAATTCAAAGAAAGGAAATCGATTTACAAATCAATTCAATACCTTCCTCCCCCTCATTCTCAGTCATACAATCACAGGTTTTGTAAAAGCCATTCACAAGTTCACAATTCCATTCTCAGGTTTTATGTTCTCATTTAACATCTAGTTTAATAAATAAAACTCAGATATATGCAATCAAAAGAAGGAATCAATGTAACAGTGTACAATTCAGTTTAATGAAGAAATGAATCATTCAAAATTCCAGTTTAATAAGCCAATGAAAGAAACCCAATCTCATATTCAACCTCAACTCCCATATTTGAGTGAACTATGAAACTAGGCATGAACATTGATATGTGGGGCTATTTAGATAGTGAAGAAAACCCAAGAATTCGGGATTTAAAAGTTTGGGAAATTTGAAATGGCAGTATCAGTTGTGTATCAGTGAGAACCCAAAAACACATGCTCGAAATCAATATTCTAAACTAAAACTTAAACTAACATGGAAACTGAATCTAACACATAATATACATAATATTTAGGATCTATTTAACAATTTAAAACACAATTTAGAACTATTTAAATCCATTAAAACACAGAACACCACACCACACACTGAACAGTACAGTGTACCACATGTGCAGGTACGAATTCGTGTCCGACACGATACGAGAGTTCCCGAAACTCTAGGGATCTTGTGTCAGTCGTGGACACGACTCACATGTCAAGTTTCGAGGGTCGAAACCCTCTGTGCACAGAGAAAACGTGCATGAGTAGCAGGGAATCAACCTGCCAGCGCGCGTGGGTACACGACCGCGTGTCCATGCGCTCGTGTCGGCTCAACCCGATACGAAAACGTGCTCAGTGTCTAAGAAATGCATAAGCGAGACTAAAATGGATTTTCCTATTCAAATACAATTCGTAAAATCGATCGAAATGCCCTTTGAGGCATTTCGTCGAACACCATCCTAACCACACTGGTACGTGTCCGATACGGACACGAAATGTGTCCAAAATCTAGGGTTAGCCTATCCTACTGTTAGGTTAGGGTTAGGACATCCTAGAAATGATTTTAACAGAAATTAAATGAAATAGAAGGGATTATACCTATAGGTGAACAATGGGTTAAAATCCCCAAATGGAAAGAGTTTCACAAGCCACCAAACTTCCTCAAATTGTGTCTTTCCTGCAAATACTTATCAACAACAGCAAGAATACTAAGATTAGGTCCTATTGCAATTTGTTTGAAGAAATTTGGAGTAGAAATGGATTTTCTAAGAATTTACAAAGATGGGGACTTACCTCTTCCAAATGGCAATGTTTCCTAAAGAGGCAACCCTAATTTCAAGAGGATATAAATAGGGAGGAACACACTATGGCTGGTCAGATTTTTAGGGTTAGGGTTTGGTTCAAGGGGTGTGGGCCTATGGGCCATTAAGCCTATTAGTCATAAAATGACTTGTGATTTCACAAGACATTCCTTAATCAATCTAGCTCCTAATTTCTCCAAATTAATTCCAATGAGCTAAACCTCACTAACTTAAGTCGACCTAGGTTTTCATATCCTAATCACTTTGTCATGACCTAGGTTTGCCACTAGGTTAGTCTCCAAGGTCAACATAAGTCAAAGTCACTAAAACACCAACATCAATTATTCTAAAATCACTTAAAAATCACATTAATAATAATAATAATAATAATTCAAATTAAATTCTAACATTTTGAAAATGACCAAAATACCCTCAAGCTAGAAAAGTGGTAGTGACAGTCTAGAATAGTTTGCTATTCAAATTTAAACAATTCAAGCAAAATATAGGTCTATCTATGCTACTACTGCAATTCTCTACTGAAAATTTCCACCAGCTGCTCCTTGTGGTGTCGTCGCATCTTCCGCGATTATGGCAAGGTTCGCCCTCCTTCTGCGGTTGGTAGTGGTGGGGGCACTTGTGTTCCTCTTCGAACAATTGCGAGACAAGTGTTGGTTGGATCCACAAGTCCAACACAACCCTAATCTGCCGCGACAATTTTCTTGAGTGTGGCCTTTCTTCAAACAATACTGGCAGGTGGGAACCTCTTGGACTTGACGTGGGGCTGCTGATGGTGCTGCGGTACTGAGGACTTTCTTGGAATATTTGGACGCTTCACTGGTGCTGATTGGTCGTTGATGAGAATTTCAAACAGGATGCAAATCAAGGATTCAATGAAATTAAGGATTAGAGGCCAATAATGAGTCAAGACATGTGGATGAGATCCTAAGTGTCTATTCCTATTCGCAGGCTCACGACGGTACAGTGACATAACCGAAGTTATTAACGTTGACCTGCATGGGCCACCAAAAAAACTTGTCACGACCCGCACCCGGTTTTTGGATACGAAGCATGTCCAAGCCCAGCCTACCCCGCAGTGTCGGCGGTAGTATGCTGTCTATACACAAGTCACGGCTACTAGAATCTCATGGTAAACTATATCTCATCCACATAAAATCATGTCACAATCAAGATCAATAAAAAGAAGACATGAACTGAAAGATAATGAATATAACTGAATGTCAAGAATCACTATCACATCCGGTGGACACAAATCCACTACCAATAGACGGAAAGATAGAAAAATACATTGAGTAACTAACTGAATAAAAACTGCTAATCTAGACCACCTCAACTGCAAGCGCTGCGATCTAATGCTGGCTCAAACCTTCTTGTCTGCTCCTGACTCAAACGCGGCAGACCTGAGGAGATCATCAGGTCCTCAGAGGACTAGCAAGATACATAAAAATGAGCCTTTCTAACAGTTTATTATGCATGGAGGAAAATACAGAATCAACAAGTAAAACTGAATAATGAATAAATACGAATCTGTACACTGTCTACACATAAATGAACTGCTGGACGAGGAAGAGAGAACTCATGTCAAGATGTCACGGATAACCAAGTCGAATACTCAAACCCTCGACCCTAATGTGGACTCGCAGGTTTGAACAACTACTAACCCTCGTCCCTAGTGTGGACTCGCAGGTTAATATCACCCTCGCCCCTAGTGTGGACTCGCAGGTGTGAACCATATACTACTAACCCTCGTCCCTAGTGTGGACTCACAGGTTAGCATCACCTTCGTCCCTAGTGTGGACTCGCAGGTGTGGACCAATAACTACTAACCCTCGTCCCTAGTGTGGACTCGCAGGTTAGCGTTAAGACACAGATTACTACTAACCCTCGTCCCTAGTATGGACTCGCAGGTTAGCTTCAAGATTTCAAGACAAGGAGGAATAGCAGTTCAGTTCATGACTTCTCGACCATGGCACGACTCAATCAAGACACAAGTGAACACGACCGATAAGATACAAAGCTTACTTTGAACACGGTCTATATAGCAATGATACAAATATACAAGCAGGATATGAAAGATACCTAGCAACAATATGAGAAAAACTGGATAATAATAAAAGACAGTGCATGTAAATAAAGCTGTGTAGAAAGGCAAGGTATACTTGCCTTTGGTCTTGAGCTGTTGTCACGGATTACAACCCGCATGGAGATCTAAATAACCTGTTTATGAATTTCATAGAATCAATACACAATGTTTAAGAGTTCAAACCAGCTTATCTATTAAATTCATGAGGTTTCTAGGTTTACTAAGTACGTCCTTGCAATACCACACATCTGGCCTTTCTAGGAAACATACAGGAAAGTAGTGTCAATGTATACGGGTTATAGGGTGTAAGGGAAAACTTACTCTATTTCGGGCTAGGTGCATTGACTCCCATTGAACCCATAACTCATGTTATTACCTAGCACTTATCTGATGCACAACTTTTACACCTGATTGATGCACATCCTATTCTGTTATCAGGGCTACAACACATATAAAGAAGGATCAACTAAGAATAGGGCTAATCCCAATAGAATCTGAGTGTGGACAATTGCTGTGATTGAATAAGTTTTCTATTATAAATCAAGTTTATCCCAAATACTGCTTTTTCTAACTGGTTTGTATTTACTTATTCAAGACTCCCTGCTGCCATGGCCTTGCTTGCTGCTACCATAGCTGCTGCCAATGCATTTGTAATGCAGTAATGCAACTGTTTGCTGTTGTGGCTTGCAATGCAAAGCCATAGTAAGGCTCTGCCTCCTCCTTGCCACTGCTGCTATGGCCTAATCAGGAAGTTCCCTCCCAGGTTGTACATGTCCTGTCTAAACCTGCCTATGGTTGCACCAGGTTGCTCAAATCTGGACTATTTAGGACTGCAGGACATTGCCATATAGTACTACACCTAGGTAGTTAAACAAACCCCTGTAGATATGCCTGTAGGATACCAGGCTACTATGGATGCAAAAAAAAACTGTACTCAAGAGCCATGGCCTCACAACCCCATGTTTTTGCAATAGCACCACATTCAATTGCACAGGCTTTGTTAAGCCTACTATAGGCCAGGACTTTCCTATCCAACTGAGCTTTAAACAGAACCATCTCAATTGTGGGCAGGACATATGATAACTGTGCAAGGTTGAACAAAATGAAGACTTGGCAATAACTAACAATCCCATGGAGTATATGAACATGGATATGAACAATTCCAAATACCCATTCCAGAGGAGTGAACCTGTTGTCCCAAGATATGAACAAGCTGGCATTTACAAGTAATGTAGACATGATTTGCAGGGCAATCATTTACACTGGTGTTGCTTCTATCTGACACAGGATATGTAGTTATTTTATTAGTACAACTAACACATTAGTTCAAATCAGATACCTGGCACTAACTAATTATAAGGGTGGTGCCACTGTGTATTGATACAAGCTGGACTTCTCTGGCTAGTACTAATGGTACAGATGGCTTGGTACAAGAAAACCCCTCAAAACTGGATTCCCTGTGCTCTGGTGCGCAAGGTTTCACTATGACACCTGCAGCTGTTGCTACTGCTCCTAATTCCCTTCGTTCCTGTTTGCATTAAACAACAACTTAGTCTTATTTACCTGTGTTATCCAGATGAGCATAGCCCATCCTCCTATATCCTGAACTGGCCACAGACTCTTGTCCTGTCCTGAGACCCCAACCATAGAACCTGGGTACACTTCTCTAATCAGGTGTTATCTGTCCCGCACTTCTACAACCAAGTTATCCTCTGCTAAGGGCCTTCAGCTATAGGGACTGAACCTCACTCTGGATAGGACATGTGAGGAGGGGGTGATGCATAGGAGGTGAAAACTATTCATGTATCTCACACCATCCTAACCCATGTCCTATGTGCTGCTCAAGGGGTTTAAACATAGAGGTAACAGTGAAAGCTGCATCTGTTCAACTGAGTCATGGTACACAACGGGTCTGACCATGGATTGATGTAAGGAGCTAAATTTATGGTTTAGTTTTGAACAAGGATGGGGACTTAACAAGAGATGGGCAGATGAATGGTGAATTGCAGTGCAGTGCTAACATGTGTAGTGGTCAATTTGGAAGGCATTGGAGTGATGCATGTAGTGAGGTGATGGATTAATCTAATATACAGGATATGCAAGGTTGCAGGTCAGTTTAATATATACAGTGGATGATGGTGCAGGGCTCAATTGAACTGCTGTCCCTGCATTACCCATTAAACCCAGGTACCCAGTTAACACATACATGCTAGGTATTGAGGGGTTAGCATCTAGACTGATACTATAGGCTACTCAAAACCTGCTATGGACCTATAACTGATACTGCACTCGATCACATATGGTACCCATCAAACTATACTCTCAATGCCAGGTGATGCAAGTTATCTCATGGAGTCTAAAGGACAAAGAGATGGGACTTACCCCACTACTGCTCACTGACAAACAAGAAACTGTCCCCTGTCTAACTAGAATCAAATTTGATTTTATACATACCTGTCCTTCCAATGGTCTCTGCCTAGGACCTAGGTTACTAAGGTCTGTGTTGTCATTGTCAAGTTGGTACAAAGGAAGGTCAAATCTTATGAAGATCTATTAGATACAAAGCGACATCTAACCAGGACAGTTCATGATATAAATAATCCACCCCATGCTCGAGTTCAGGAGACAAAAACCTAAATCTTATATACATAAATGTAGGTACAGACATCTATGGCCTATTGATAATATTCAATAGAAATTCCAGGAACTCACAAAGTATTAACGGGTACAATGCACACTTATATATTTTAGGTACAGGCTTCCCACCTGAAACCTGTCCCTTAATCAATCGACCCACTTGATGGATTGATCTATGGTTTATCCCCTTCCCCCTTGCCTTCTGTTCAGAAATAAAAGCAAATACCTAGGCTACTACTACAGAACAACATCACCTATTAAAAAAACTAAAATCAAACAATCGATGTGAGGGATTAAGGCATACCTGCTTAAGGAGTTGAATGCCCTCTCAACAGAAGTCTTTCTTGAACTCAAGTGGCATAGGAAGAACTAGGGTTTGGGGTCGGCTGTCATCTCCACCTATATATGCAATTCATTTGATAATCTTGAGGGTGATGGAGAGATAGGCTGGGTGGATTTGATTCTATCCACTGTTCGAATTCAAATCGAATTCGTATTGAAGTTGAAATTGCGGTTTGAAAAGGGAGATTTGAATTTGAGTTATGCATATAGGTCCCTGCCCTTTATGGTATTTCCCTTTTGGTCCTCCCATTGCATATAAAGTGTAATAAATTTAAATCATATCAATTTATATATGTAAGGCAATAACAAATATATGTGACAAATAAAAATGAAATTCAATTTCATAAATTCGAAAAATTTGGTCAAGGGGTTGACATAACCTTTATCAAGCATGGTAGGAAAGATACGAATTACAGTAGAAAGGGATCAAACAGGCAAATCAATGCTGTCAAACGAGGTTCGAAAATGGAATTCAATGGAGGGGATCAAGTATATGGATGAGATCATAGACTCTAATCGTATATGCAGGATCACATTGGTACAGTAACGTAACCGAAGTGAAAACTTGACCTGCATGGGCCACCACAAAAATATGTAACGCCTGAGTCCCAAATACTTGGGACTAAGTACGTGGACATGCCAGCTGCATACACACGAAGTATACTCCATATATGGAAACCTCGTATGTATACATAAGCTGTAAATACAGTAAACCAAGACAACTAAATCTCATCCACCAAATAAGAGAATAATAATAAATCAACTATGAAATTGTCATTTATATATGTAGTTGGGCGGAGACAAATCCACTACCAACCATTTAAATGAGAAGGTAATACACGGAAGAAAATGCGAAGGAAAGGTAGCAAGTCGACCCAAGGGCAATCCTCTAGGAAAGAATGGAGAAGATCACGGCCTTGGCTAGAACACCTGCAAGTATCACAGAAGCACACACTGGAGAGATCACTAGGTCCTCAGAGGGACGTAGCAAGATACAGGAAGAACATGCCATAATAAACTGAATATATAATATGTCATAAGCCACAAGTAAAGTAAAATAGTCTGAATCGTAACAAGGTTCAATATCTCATCATCGAAACAGTGGACTACCCCTACAACCAAACAAGGACAAGGGGTAGCACACTAAACCGCGATGCGATATTGTCCCAAGCTACTAATGGAACGGGGGTGACATGACATTGACTATGGTTTACCTAACCATTCTAATGTGTTTATGCAGTTAAGAACAAACCTTTAGTCGCATGAGGCCTAGCTGTAAATAGGATCTTGTACAGTCCCCTCTTGGACACCAGTGACGAAGCGCATAACGTTAAAAAATGTCAGTGGCCAACCTGAGGGGGTCATCACCCGTATCTCCAGCGGAGCTTCCGGGCTACAAGGGTATGTGTAATAGAAGCCCATACGACAAAATGTTCTCCCTCCCTATGTACCTATCTAAGTCGCATCTGCGATCATGTACCTCTACTAACTGCTAAGTCTCCTAGCATGCCTCTATTAGAAGTTAGACCTAACGCATGCGTACGAGTGATCAGCCAACATGCAAGTACCTCTATATGCTACTCATCTCACATATATTTTATGGTACAACTGTGTCAAGATTTATGCAATATATACATATGGTAGTCCCTTAACTCTAGGTCCATATGCTTAACTTAAAGACAAGAAAGAAATAAGGCTAGTACTTACATCATGTATCACGAAAAATGAGCAAGTAAATCAACTGAAAGAACTAGAAATAAACAGCACAGGAATATACAATAACTAAAGAAAATACAACTAATATAAGAAGTAAATATGGCAAGGTATCTTGCCTGAGATTGTGTGCAAAAGCGCAGGATCCAATAGCTCAAACCAACAATCGATGAAGCAAGAAAGCCAAAATCCACGAACGGCTCCGGATGCTTAAACAAACATTAAGAATGTTCCCCATGTGGAAGACATACCTAGGAAATTTCTGTCCAAAAGTCCAATTCCGGAACAAGGGCAAAATCATAATTTCGGGTAAAAACGATATCCGCCGTTGGATTCATTTTGCACCAAAATGCGTGCTAATATCTATGCTCTCTAAAGTCGTCAAACTATATGACTATGGGTGCAATTTGAGAAGGCGAACCCAATCGTATATCCAAAGTTGGATTTCGACGGACTGTGCACAATTTCGCCTGTTAGAGCAGGTCGCGGGCCCGCCAAATAGGCGTTCCGGTCGACCTTCTCAGAATCGGACCAAACTTGGCATATAGGACCACAAAAATGATACGATCTTGTTGGCACAAATTTTGTCTCAATTTGACGAACGTGCACAAAGTAATTGGAGATTTTGCAAAGAGGCCGATATGGTAAATTTTGACGGATACGTATCAAATTCGTCGCGCATACGCAACCAGTTGAATTCCATCAAAGTCCGCACGTCCGCGAAGTTGATACGCACCTTTTGATGCTTTCGGTTCGCGACCACGTCGCCCAGATTGTCGAGACGGACTTCGTATCGGGGTTTGTCAATATTTTTAAAAAATTTTTTTGTAAACTTCAACCAAATTTTAAACAGAATATAACAAGAAATAAAATAAAGTAATTAATCGGTCATGATCTCGGTCAGGTTGTCTAAAACTTTGTTCAATTAAATTTGTAAATTTTATGGTATCCTGGTCGTAAATCGACCACAAACATGGGTGTTTGGGACAGTTTCGAACTTTTAGAAATTGAGTTTTTTTCTCGATTTTGGAACTCTTTTTGTCGCGCACAAAGCGAAAGAAAATAATCTACTTGAAGGACATGGGACTCGGTTAGGTTTGTAACATACCAGCGAAGACGGTTCGGAAAAACATGTCCGGGAGACGGAGAAATCTCTCCGCGAAGTTGGGCTTATGGTCGCTGCAACTGCTTTTGCTATTGCTGTCGCTGTGCTGTCGTCGAGCAGCTGCTGCGTGCACGGCCTGTCGCCGGCGGCCTGAGGCGGTGGCGGCCAGGGGAGGGGGTCGCCAGGATAGGTTAGGGTTTTGATTTTTTTTAACGTTTAATATATACAAACGACCACGCCAAAAATGGGAGCAGCCCTCGCGTCGGGTGTGGCCCCTGCGGCTCTGTTCCCCGGGAACTAGCCCGAGGGGAAGGAAATTTTTTTTTCTTTTCTCTTTCTTTTTTATTTTTATAAAGCAATACATAGTACTTTGACTAAAAAAAAAAATAAATCCTAATTAAATTCTAATTAACTATATTATTAAATAAAGCTATAGACAAGATTTTATAAAAAAGCATATATATTATACTTAAAATCTAATTAAATACATTTTTAAATGAAACTACACATAGGACTTTTTAATAAAAATCAATATATTCTAATTAAAATCTAATTGAATACATTTTTTTCCTAAGAGTTTAAAATAATTCTACTATACCTAAACATTATATATAAATATTGATCATTGGTGAACATATATAAAATATTTATAATATTTAATAAAATCTTAGATTAGAATCACCATGTACAAAACCTTGTCTATTACAACTGAAATACTAACTAAATATTTATATATCTATATATGGAAATAATATATGTATAATTGCCAAATTTTCCAAATAATAAGAATTTCCAGCACTAAAATTTGCTCCAATATATGTCGTAAATTTATTTATAAAAAAACCTAAATTATACCAACCAGTTTAGAAGCTCGTAAATTAAATCTTAAGGCTGTTTAATAAATAAATAAAAAATGATATTTAAAAATTTGAATACTAATTAGCAAAAATATGGGGGTTTACAGCTAAAAAGATAAAACAGAAGATATGGAGAGAAGTTCCTTCATTGTCATGTCTGCCAAAGTCTAGTACAGGCACATCAAGACCAACACATAAGGGACTAATTCTGTTCTTCTACAAAGGATCTAGTACAGATTCGACAGAAGCCTAGAAGGATCTACAAGGGATGCAATCTTCATTGAAGCACAGCCTTCCTTCTTCTCGATACACACGCTGGAGGATTGACCTCCACCGAAGCATGTTTGATATTTTTGTGGGTGCAGCCTCTCAGTAGTATATCAGTAACTCAGCACTTTGAAGAAGCCAGAGTCTTCAAGCCAGAGGCGCAGCCACCTGCCTGTGCCAACCTCAGAAATAAGATGGTGGTAGGGCCCTCCTTCCCTCTTTTATTCCGAAGCCAGTGTCTTCACTCCAGAGGCACAGCTATCTACCCGTGCCATTCTCAGACATGCAAGGGTGTCATACCCTTCCTTTCAAAGCCAACATCTCTACTGTTTAGAGGCGTATCTACTTACCTACGTCGGCATGAGGCACAAGATAGTGATATGCTCACAACATCTCCTTTTCCACAGTGCAGTCATCTGCTCCCGATTAGAAGCTTAAGTCACTTCTCTACAAGAGACTTGGGAACTCCCATCGCAACCAATACAAGTCAACCTGTCGCTCCAAAGTACAGTAACCTCGCCTAACTGAAGCACAAGCCTACTTGTCTACAGCATAGTGACTCTGGTAGCCCGAAACACAGCTTCGTAAGTTGCTCTATATGCACAGAAGTCTCATCGTCAATCGAAGCCAAGTCCACTCGTTGCCTAAAGCACAGAGGTTCCGTCATCTCCAGAAGCACGGTCTACTTGTCGCCACAGAAGCACTGCAACACTTAGTCCTCACCAGAGACGCATGAAGCATGGGTCCACCTCAATTGGTTTGTTTAAACCGCCTCTTCCAGAGAAGATTAGGATTAAATTATGATTGATATCATCAGATTGATTTAATTCTGAGACGAGGATCAATTAGACTCCAAATCTAAAATAAAATCCCAAGATTTACTCGGCTGTATCCGAGCAAGCAAATCGGCAAGCGCCATGTGTCACCTCATTCGATTATGTTTGTAACCACCAGAGATCTCGTTTGAGGGGAATCTCGATGTCCGCCACGTGTCAGTACCGCAGAAGCCCACACCATGCAATGATGGCAGATTCATTCATATCTCAGAAACCTTAATGCACACGCATATGTGCTCGGTTCTCTACAAATATGGGTCTTCTTCCACCAAAGCATGAAAATAGACAGAGGGAACATTGAAAATCGACAATCTTCAAAGGAGTAGCGATCTCCATCCACGAATAATCGACCACCCTCATCCACTATCAACCAAAGAACCAACCAACCATCTTCAAGGGATTTTATCATCCAGACAGCCTCTTGATCGGTGACCCCAGAGTCCCATCAAAGGTGCCAGAGAGCCATAGCAAGGTTGATTCGTCGTCAAATCGTTAACGGAGTAAAAGAGCCACTGCAGTGCTCGATCTCCACCGTCACACTTTTCCAGAAACCTCTCCCTATACTTAGAATATCCTGTTTAAGACTTCCTTCTTTATACACAGATACCTTATACGTTCAATAAAGCAAAAGTTCGTTCAACCTTTTGTTACGTCGAACAAGCATAAAAGCATTTCTTAGTGGTTGCCAAAACCTAAAGCTACTGATCAAGGGCAGAGAAAATAAGCTGTTCAGGTACAAGGCTTCAACGGTGAAGGGCTTGTTCAGGTACAAGCTACTTAAGTGGGTCACAACCAATCAACTAAATTAAATTTCTTTTACTCATTCAATAAGCTAATTTTCAAGCCAGCCCTTCTACATTTGATCTAATATTACCCTAATTTTTTTTCGTAAGGCCTTATTCTGACACAAGATGTAGCAGACAAGTGAATTTGAGCTAGCGATATAGGTTTAAAAGCTTTTAAACTTTCTGACATTTGTACCTGAAAAGTGGGGTAAACTTCTAATCATGTTGGTGGAAGCAACTAGTTATGTAATTTGAATTATAACTACATAAGAACTGTGCAGTTTATGTTTTTATTAATATAGTTTTCTTATGTTCTATGTGCTTTTCACTCCTCTGCAGTAGGTTAAGTCTTCTTGAGTTTGGTTTGTATGTATTATAGAGGAATTCTATCAAGCATATACTATTTTGGAGGAATTTGACTTGAGCTGGGCTTTGCCTTAATGAGGGTGGTCAAGAGGAAGCAGACGATTTGAAAGTTGAAGCATGAGGAAGCTGCTAACAGTTTTGAAGGTGCAGCTTGACTACTAGATGAGATTTAGATATTTGGATATATAATATTTGGATATATTTTGAAAATATAATAAGACGATGATACTATGTACTTTTGGAATATTTAATTTGAAATAATGTTTCAAATGTTTGTTAAATTTAATAATTTATGTTGTCCGGTTCGAAATAAATGTTTGAAATCGGTCAGTATTGACAATTGCTTTTTAGAACACTTTCACAGGTGATATATATTATATATAATCTATATATATATATATAATATATATATTAAGGGAGGTTTATATATATATATATATATATATTTAAGGGAGGCTTTTATATTATATATATATATATATCTATATATATATATATATATATATATATATATAGGAAGCGGATCAAAAGCCTCCTTATATATATATTATATATATATATATTATATAATATAGATATTATATAAATATATAATATATATTTTATATATATTATAAAATATTATAGATATATATATAGATTATATATATATATATAATATATATAATTATATAATTATATTATATATATATATATATATATAATATAATATATAGAAAACCTCCTAAAAACCCCCCTCACTCTAGTTTGTAATTTAATGTTAATATTAATGTTATTATTAAGTTTAGTGTTAATATTAACATTAAATACTAAAATTAATATTAAATTTAACATTAAAATTAATATTAACATTAACATTAACGTTAATATTAACATTAACATTAATATAAAAAAAAATTACATAAAAATTAACATTAACATTAATATTAACATTAATATTAATATTAACGTTAATATTAAGATTAATATTACGGATTAGAGTGAGGGAGGTTTTTAGGGGATTTTCTAAGGGGGGGCTTTTGATCCGCCCATATATATATATAATATATATATATATATATTATAATATATATATATATATATATATAAGTGTGTGTGTGTGTGCGCGCGTATTATAATATGTTTGAAAAAAGCATTATATATTTCATATTTATAACACTTTGAATATAAGTGTTTATATATGAAATTTATTCATAACACTAAAAATTAAGTGTTATATATGTTCGTCTTATTTATAACGTTTTAGAAAAAAATGTTATATATGAAGAGAGTATTTATAACGCTTTTAGAAAATATTTATAACATTGATTTTTATATCGCCTACGGGCTTACAAAAAAATATTATAAATGTCATTTATGACGGTTTTTAGCTGTCATAAAAAGGTATTTTTGTTGTAATGATTGGAGAAGTCGGTGGGAAGGGCAGAAATTAGATGCTTGGGCAACATCGTGTTGTGTCGATTTTGATAGTGCCTCATTTTGTACTACCAGGTATTTTGCTAGTGAGTCACTCGAGCGCTATACGTGTATGAGTTTTATCTTGTGACTCACTTGAGCACTACCCATGTACTCGTGGTTAGTTGATCTGCCCTTGTGTTGAATGTTATCGTAAATTACTTTTACACTTAGAATTGTTAGGAGACCTTTTGGTGGTTGTTTACATTCAGTATATATGTCATGATATTATGTATCTTGATACATCCCTCTGAGGACATGGTAATCTCTCCAGTGTAGACGATCATGACTTTCTGCAGGAGTACGGGCCAAAACCAGACTCTTCACTTTCTGTCGAGGAGCCTTCCGGAGATGTTTGATTTTATTATTGATGAACCTCTTTCAGTTGCTATTTATTTCTTCTATTTATTTAGGAGATCAGACTCCACTTTCTACTAGTTGCTTGGTAGTGGTTTTGTTTCCACCCGACTATCTTATCATATGACTATATCTATTCTTTGTTCGTCGATTTTATTATTGTTGTTGTGGATGATATATGGATATACTTGTGACTGTTTATTTTTTTTATATGAAAAATGGTTCCTATTACAGCTTATGTATGTATTCGAGGATTCAATATATTGGAGTATTCTTCATACATGCAACTGACATGCTACGTATGCCTAGTCCTATATATATTGGGACTGGAGCATAACATATTTTTGTGGTGACCCATGCAGGTCGAGAATTATTATTTCGGTTACGTTACTATACTGAGCAAGCCTACAAATAGGATTAGAGTTTAGGATCTCATCCACATGCTTGATCACCTTCCTTGATTTCTTTTTTGATCTCTCATTTGACTGCTTGACTTACATCTAGCTTTAATTTGCTCTAACGAAAATTCTTATATTCATGCCAACAAAATGGATCTTCATAGTAATCGTGTTGTCCCTCTTGCCATCACATCTGGTGACTCGGCAACCCAAGAGGTGCAAGTACCTACGTAGCCTCAAGATAGTAACCCCAACAACACCTCTTCAACCCAAGATAGTGACCCCCATACTCAGCAGTACCCTCAAGCCTTTGGACTCTAGATGACAACCTGATCAACAGACCAGCACCCTAAGTAGGGTATATGCCAACTCCACCTCCTCTGTTACCTTTTTCCACCTCAGTTCGGATTGCAGATGCCTCTTCCCCCGAATTATGGGAATCTGACGACCTGATACTTGCATGCTTTGTTGTAGGCTCAGTGGTAGCAAACTGAGCTATTGAGGTAGAGCATGATCGCCTCGCTAAATAGACCCTACCTCCACCACCAATCTCAGTAGTAGCATTTGTATCAGAGCCCAACCATACATAGGTAATATTTTAGATTTCATTTAGATGAACTCGAAAACTCATGAATAATTGACTCCGAATTTTTTTGAAGGCATCAATTTTCTTGAATAGTGGTGGATGATCGCTGTTGATATGCTACTTGAGGACAATGCACATCATTGGTGGAAGACAAATGAGAGACGCTTTGGTGCCAATCTATCTTGGAAAGAGTTCTACAAACTCTTCAATGAGAGGTACTTCCATCCATTGTTTGTGATGTACTATAGGATCAGATCCTCTACCTCAAGCAAGAGAACTTGACGGTAGATGAGTATAATGTAAAATTTAGCCAAATGAGCATATTCGATACGGGATTGGTTCCGATGGAGAGAGAGAGAGAGAAAGAGCTAAGAGGTTCATAATAGATTGAGGCCTGAGCTTAAGAAATACACTATTGTGCAATTAAGAGTTTTGCATGCACGATATTGGAAGAAGCTAGAAGTCAGGAATTCATTTGCAAAAAAACACAACAAGCACAAAAACAACTTGCTATAGTAGAGCACCAGTTATACCCGTATACGGAGAACCGAAAACCGTCTCATAGTCCACTAGCAACCGAAAACGACCTTGTGGTGGTCCATGCAGGTCTACGAATATATTGTTTGGTTATATCACTGTACCAAGCAAGCCTGCAAATAAGATTAGAGCCTAGGTTATCATCCACATGCTTGATCTCCCTTGATTCCATTTTCGAACTCTCGTTTGACTGCCTTGACTTGCATCTTATTTGATCCTTTACTATCGTAAATTTTATTTTTCGTGCCTAATAGAGGTTAGGAAGATGACTACACTAGTATATGCCCCATAGGTCAATTAAATGGCTAGAAGGATTACCTTAGCAATTAAGAATGCAATAAAGGTTATATTAGGAAGGCACTAATAATTTCGAGGATCGATGATGAACCCTATTTTCCTTAAAGGTATAACCTTGTGTGAAGGATTAGTGAATTTTAAGTTGGGTAGTAGTGATTATCAACCCGAGTGATAGTTAGAAAATTTATTTTTCATATTTAGGATGGACTACTAGATATTGTGTATAAGACAATTATGAGAACTTATATATAAGGTTGACGAAATGAAGTGGTGATTTTTAAAGATTCTAGAAAATATTTATGACTTGTTGGGCTTAGTAGATACACATATGTACTTTTTGGAGGATATGAAATCGACTTAAGGATTAGATATCTTGAAGATGGAATTTAGATTTTAAATTTTGTTATATGGGATTTTAAAAAATTTACAGTTGATGAATTTATTTAAACTTAGAATTCTAAGGTTTGGAGAATAAATTTAAACTTCGAGGGTGGAAATCAAATAGCAAATCTTTGGTGAGGAAAAAAGTAATGATTAATGATATGATAAGATTTATCCCGAGGTTTGACTAAAGATTTTGAATTATAAAGTTATATCCTTTACAGTCTTATAATGATTAAGGAATTTTGTGGACTATTTTGAGATTTAAAATATACATAATGAGAAACTTTTGAGAAAATTCGAATTTAAAAGATTTGAATTTGGGTTGGATAGGAAACCAAGATGGACATGAAGTCATCTTAGTTGCCATATCACCTATGGCCATGATAGTTACATGTACACAAGTGTAATTATTCATCGACCAAGACATGTAACTACCCTCGTCTTGAGTTACTCATCATTCCGCAATCCTAGAATCTATCGTCATTTCCTTCTAATTATTTGAAACTTGAGAATGATTAGAATTGTTTCTTTGATCGTACCTTCAATCTCGGAGACTAGTACACAAGTATAGTCAGTTGTCGACCAAGCCATGTAACAACAGCCTTGTCTTGAGTTACTCATCCTTCCCGCAATCCTAGAATCTATTGCCATTTCCTTCTAATCATTTAAAACTTGAGAAAGATTAGAATCGTGTCCTTGATTGTACCCTCAATCTAGGAGACTATCTTCTCTTAGAAACCATGACTCATGAGTCTCTAAATTACTTTCATCTTGATTTACTTAATCCTTAATATTTTTAATTCGTTCGTTAATTAGTAACCCTCATTCATTACCCACACCCTACCACGATCTTTGAACCCAACTATATAGATTTCTTTTCCTTCTAATTTGTCTGCTTCCCTCATTAAGAATTATTTATTAACCTCCTCCGTAATTCATGCAATCTTGTCTCTTAATACATTTTCCTTGTGCAAGATGGGAATCAGATCATGACACCCTTTAGTTACAGGGACTAGATTAGACACCCCCATAGAGGATATTATAGTATAATAGATAAGATGATTATGTGATTATGGAGCATATAAGATAGGGTTGTATATTAAATTTTGAGGAAGATACTAGTAGATGATATATTTAGAAAAATTTCATGTGATGATAAGATATGGTGTTTTTGATGATATTAGTTTTAAGGTTACTCAAATATGAAATTCTTACGTTGATCTAAAGATTAAAATTCTATATTGGTTGATGGATACAAATTTTGTGTTAAAATGAGATTGATTTTGTTTCCATTAAATTGAGAACATATTTGAGATACGAAATTGGGGATTACTAAATTTCAATTCTTGTGGGGATTACTTAATCCTATCAGGTCGGCCCGGGGGAAGCGAGTTGCGGCTCAAAGTAGGATGCTGGATAACCGCATGGAAGATTCGGCACTTCCGGGGCTAGCTACCCGCGGAGGGACGGTCCGATATCTCCGAGCCAGTCCAAGATAGCTTGACATTGCTAGTGACCACTCATGTAGATGGATCGACAGAATAGCGGCAAAACGCATGTATGCCTTTGGATTGCGTCGAGTAATAGCAAGTTATGAGTTGGGTTATAAAGTTATGCTTATTGCAAGCACAAGTCCTGAGTCGGCACGGGTTAGGGTGTGCACGGTTGTATCACCAATCTAGAGCCTAAGAGATGGCTATAGTAAGGATACGTGCTTCGGCATGAATGTTGTCTCGTCTCGAGTTAAAGTGAAGGGCCGTAAGGCAACTTGGTTAAGTCTGGTTGGTACTTGGGAGGCACGGCCTCAACTTCATGGCATGATCAAGTCTACTGGCACGACCTGCACGAGTCGTCCCTTTGACCTCGTTGGCATACGATTGGTCTAGAGGTACTTGAGCTTAAGTGAAAGTCTTGGCACGACCGAGTCTGCATAAGTTACTCCTCGGCAAAGTACTGTCCCGAATATGTTGAAGTCACGAATAGAGTATGGCACGACCTTGCCGTACCGAGTTAAAGTTCGATCAAGCACCTAAGCGATGAGGTACTGCCTCGATCGAAATACACGTTGGCATATAGAATGACCATGTCGTTGCACATCGGTTAGTTCAGTGATCGTAGTCTTAAAATTAACCCTAAGACAAGACTAGAAAGACAATCGAAAGGGACTTGTATTGCACAAAGTAAATGAACGTGTTGGTTTTGTATGGGTGGGCGAGGAGCTCACTCTACCAGTATAGTTGAGTACTGACACCCACACAGTTTTCATATGCAGGCACAGGTAGAAGCTCATGGCACGAGCTCGCTTGGATGCGTCGAGGCACGAAGTTCCTTGGCGATTCGAAGCGTGCGGTCGTGTAAAGTCAAAGACTTATACGGGACATAATATATGGATATTGCCTTCCGAAGCTTCCGCTGGCTCAAGCATTGTATCGAGAGATGAGAGAGAGCAGAGTGACTCATAAAATGAGAAAAAAAGTGAGTACGAGAGACTTGTAATCATGGCCTGGCGCCAATTGTAACCTGATTGTTCAATCAATAAAGAGTTCTTTTGAATAACTTGTGTTTATCTTTAAATTTCTGCTGCATGTCCAATGTTTTGCTTGGGACTTTTGTACGAGGACCCCGTCGGCGCTGCTGTAATCGGCCGTTATAGAACCCGTCTTGTACGAGCACAATCTAGGCTTGTGCGATATCACGCCATAGCGAGGACGATCGCTCCTATGGGAGCGGGGCATGATGTGGACTCTGTAGGAACCCTAAGGGGGGGTGAATAGGGTCAAGCTAACTAATCAAGCACTTAGCACAAGCTAATTGGTAATTAAAAATATAAGTGCAAGAGAAGAAGCAAACACAATACCGACACCGATATATCCTGGTATCCTCCTAAGAGGCAGTCCAGTCCCGGAACTCTCTCCGGCTTTAATCCACTATTTGAGCAAATAGTTACACACGAGTTTGGATCGAAGAACTCGCCAACTTCTTACACAAGAGCTTTAATCCGAAGGGCTCTCCGACTTCAACCGAGAGTTTGGATACGAAGACCCCCAACTTCAACCGAGAGTTTGGATACGAAGACTCTCCAACTTCAACCTTCACAATAGGTTTTGATCTTATACAATAGGATAAAGATCTCACTTTCAACTCAATAACTCTAACACAATTTGTGAATGGCAAATGAAGGCTTTGTAGAGTTGTATGTGGATAAGCTTTGGTGGTTTAGAAATTTTTAGGCTCAAAGCATCAACCTTGAATGAAGGGGTTCAAGGCTATTTATAACCAAAGCTTGAAAAGAAGCCAAAGGCAACTTTTCAGTCACGAACCGGCATACCGCCGGTATGATCCGGCATACCGGCGGTATACCGGTCTGGGATTGCAACGGCTAGAAATATAGCCGCTGGAATCATTAATGGCTGGAAATCCGACCGTTGGAATTTCAACATTTCAGAAGCGGTTATACCGTCGGTATGGACCGGTATGCCGGCGGTATGCCGGTTTTGTAAACAGAAAACTTTCTGTAAACAAAAACCGGTATACCGTCGGTATACGACGGTATACCGTCGGTATGCCGTTTGCACCAAAAATGATCCTGGGCTTATTTCTGCCCTAGCTTTCGATTTTGCCATCCATTTCTTGTGTACAATTATTCCTAAGACTCATTACAGATCCAGATATACTTAGGCAGGTGCAGGCTTCTTCAGAGTCATGAAAAGATGATGGCATGGCTTCTTCCTTTGATAGGTGCTGGCTTTTTTCCTTGGCGGCAGCTGTCCAAAGATATCCAGTTTGTGAAAACTGAATACCTTTCGGGGGCTTCGCCCCCGAACCCCCGACGAGGGGCGCTGCCCCCTCGACCCCCGTCCGCTGACCGGGCAGCGGAACCCCCGAGTGCGTGGCTCCGGAGATGTCGTCGGGTGGTTCAGAGAAATCTTCTGGGATCCATCGTCTTTGGCCCACCATGATTTCTTCATTGCATATGTCCACATTGATCTTGCTTATTGCTTTTCTGCATGTACATGTTGGACGAACAAAGCAATACACATAGTAGTAAGTGTGATAAGTTAAAGCACATTAGGACTATGCAAAGTTTAAGTATAAGTGCTAAGGTGATGGCATAAATGTTAGTGATATCATAATGATTAAACTTAATTGAATGACCACAATCAAAAACATAGTTTTGATTTTGGCAACCCAATTAATTAAGATAGATAAGCTCATATCACTAAGATGTAAACCAATGGGCACATATCACCAAAGATATAAGTATAAGTAGAAATGCTATAGTGATAGTATGAAGATTAGTGATAATGAAATGCTAAACTTAACAGATTAGCCATATTCAAAAATATGATACAATCATTGGGCTAACAGACTCTCTGGTGCAAGTACAACATCCTCGTCCCGAATGTGGACTCCCAGATGTAAACATATTAAGACAAACACTCTCGTCCCGAGTGGACTCTCTAGTGCCAAGGAAACAAATACCCTCGTCCCGAGTGTGGACTCTCTGGTGCAACTGATCAACCCTCGTCTCGAGTGTGGACTCTCTGGTGTAACTGATCAACCCTCGTCCCGAGTGTGGACTCTCTAGTTGGGGAAAAACGATACAAGAAAATAGTAGTTCAACTACACGTACTCGTTCCAAGATACGACTCAGTCAAGGCACAGGTGAGACCAGGTACGACTCATGTCAAGACACGGGTAAGGATAACTCTAGCATGAACTATAAGGTGAACAAGTCCAGTATAACTATACTATCAAGTCAAGTAAGACAATAAACTGGTGAACACGGTATATAGAAAATAGATAAATCAAATCTACTAGAAAACCAATGAATCATATAAGATCTATAACAAATAGAGTATCTAATGATAATACAATAATAACATGAAAACTATAAACATGAAATAAAACTGTAGAGGAAGGTAAGGTATCTTGTCTGTGGTCCTTGAAAAAACCATAGTCATAAGTCGAGGATGAGGGGATGTCAATCTAGGAGCTGTCAACCTATAACACATATCGCACCATGAACCGTGCACGAAAACTATAAATCAATTCTAATGTTCTAGTTCTAAATTCATGGAATAGTGGCTAGTTGGGTTACTAATCTAATAAAATTAATTCTAGAATAATTCACTTAAAAACCTAATTTAACCTAATAATAATCTGAATATAATCTAAACATGCAAGTTGGCCATCAAAAGTCGTGTTTCCCAATTTTGGAAACCATGGCACGCAAATCGAGACGTGCCATTGACTATCTAGTCAAACGTTGTGAACTCTAGATTTTGAAAGTACACCTTGGTAGATTTTAGCACCACGAGTTCGCTGGAATCAACCGTGCCATAAAATCACATTTTGGTCAAAAGATATCGCCATTATGGCTAATCGTGACCAAAACAGTGATCAACCGATCAATTCTGAGTTCAACAAAATAACTAAAATACTAGATGAACGAATTAATTTCTGGTAAAAATATATGTCGTATAGATCTGTGTTAGCTTTCCAAAACTTCAAACGGTTCATGATTTCAATTTCCAGTCCTCCCTAAATTTCGAAAACATCAAAACGTGTCAAGTTTCAGACAACCGACACTCTACGAATTTTCTAGAAATTTAGGTTCAGAAATTATGAAAATAAATCACATATTCAGAAACTATACCTCAATATGCTTCCAACAAAAAAAACGGCACACAAAAAGCACGTCGGGGTTGGCGGAAATCGCTTCGGGAAGTCGGAAACCCTAGATGAGTTCTCCCACAAAAGGCTGCTAAAATTTAATTAGGGTGGGCAAATATAATAATATATATAGGAGAGAGAGAGAGGCGGTCACTGTAGCAGTTGGCGCCGACAGGTGGGCCCCCCCGGGTGGATTTATCGGTATTTAATTATTTTAATTCAGAAAATCATTTAAAAATCATTTTAAGTCCAAATAAATCAAAATAAATTGCAGAAAAATCCAGAAAATTTTGAGAAAATTCTAAAAAATATTTCTAAGTGTCTAGAATATAAATAAAATATTTTAACACAAAATATCATTGTGTGACCTCGCAGTAAATTCTAAAAACCTATAAAATATAAATTCTATATGTTTTAATTATATAAAAATTCCCAAAAATTCTAAAAAAAATCCAAAAATTGTAGAAAAATACAGAAATATATTTAACCTAATAGAGCCTAAAGAAAAATACTGGTCTCAAAATAGTCACAAATGGCCTCAAAATAAATAATGAAAGTTATTCATAAATATAAATCTGCATAGAATAAATATTTAAAAATATATATAATGTCTAAAAATCATAATAAAATATATTATAGCTATAGAATGCTTATAGACCCTATCTAGAGATCATGTGACCACAAGCTGGTTATAAATCACCTGTGGGCTTAGTCACAACTCCTATGATCATAGAAAAATTAAATGTAAACTAATCAAATAAAAAAAAATATCACTAAATTATAATCGGGATGGCAGATGCCACACTATACAACATCTGACCTCTGTCAGCTAATGCACGGCCCGACTCGACCACCCCGTGTCTCCGTCAACGCCCCAACATCATCACTTGAACTACTAGTAACACCGCTAGCGACTGGCCGTGAGTCACCCCGTCGTCGCTCGACACCTGACCACCGAAGCAACCCCATCGCACTGAGCCTCCCTCATCCGCCGCTGCCATGGTGCTATGGCCAGCCCTCCCTCGGGCCAAATTTGTGCGATGGGCCTCCGCCACCTCGCCACAATCCCTACTCTGTGCTCAACTCTGACATCAAGGTCGCCCTCTTACGCGTCGTTCCGCCTCCACCGAGCAGTCAGAGCCGTAGGTGTCGGTCCGCGCTCCACTCGAGGTTCGAGCCAGCATCAAGCCTTAGCACTCCGCCCAACGCCAGCACTGGAGCTTAGGTGAGCTTTCCTTATTGCTCGTTCTCTTTCTCTCTACTCTCTCTCTCTCGTATTCTTCTTCCCCCTTTCTTCCCCTCTTTCACTCTCCTGACCTCTCTCTCTCTCTCTCTCTCTTCCTCCTCCTTTATATTGATTTTAGTTATTTTTGTTTTTGATTTTATTTCACTAATCTTTAAAAGAACATGATTTAGAAATTTATTTTCTATTAGTATTTTCTATTAATATATTACTATTATTGTTATTTCCATTGTTATTAGTATTATTGTTAATATTATTATTATTTGGGGAATTATATAAAAATATTATTATAATAATTTCTAGCTATTTTCAAAGATAATTTTCAACCCAAAAATTTATATTGACAAAAGGTAGGATTTTAGCCCTAACATATTTTCTAGACTTCAAAAACATTTATCTAAAATATTTTGATTAATAAAAATATGTATTGTGCGTAGCCTACATCTATTTTCAAATGAGTTTAGAAACCCTAATAATTATGGGATTATTTTACCTTTTTAAAAATATAGATTTTTACATGAAATTCGTATTGACAAACTTAGGGTTTAGTCTAAAATGATTTTTATTTTTTAAGTATTTATCTAAAAACATATTTTGACTAGTAAAATCTAGTTTTCAAATATTTTAAATATTTTCTAAAATAATGTGTAATTATTTACTCTAATCCCATCGATTATCAATACTTGACCATGTCTAATCGTATTCTCTATTCTCTTGTGAAACTAGACTTTCTTATGTCAACCCTAGCTAATTGGACAGTTTTGGACTCAATAAAACAATATGTTCCATCATTAGAGGCCATCTTGTGAAGTTCTAACACCAAAGTCAATTATGTGTTATCATGATCGTCGCACCACATCAAGCAAGATACCTTACTATGTTACTGTTTATTTACTTTTAGCTCATTATACTGCATTTATGTTATTTATTATTATTTTATTACAATGTACTCATGTTTTCATTTCTTTGTTTATTCTATGCACATTTAACTTAGAATTAAGGGACTGTCCTTTTTGTGTGATGCATTCATTGGCTTTGACACATGTGTACCACGAGCCATGAGTCATATATAGATTCGGACTAGTATATCGATTGGCTATCGGTACGTACAGGTCATACGATAGGTAATAACTGCAAATAGTTATATATGTTGGAAGACTTGGCGATTATTACGGAAAAGCTGTGTTGTGGAGGCATCACATGTTTGTGTGTCATGGTGATGACACATGTATTATCATGGGGGGAGGAGACAACTGTTAGCGTAGGGGTTACTATTTTGCTTTTTGTACACACTTTTGGGCCGATAGTGACTAGGATGAGCGCGATTTACTACCCATGGTCGATAGTGACCCGGATGAGCGCTACTTACTGTCGCTCCTTTTATTTGCGCTGCTGATTATAAAGCCCATGTGTGGAACATTATCTTCAAAAGTGCATATTTTACATAGAATGGTTAGGTGACATTTATCAGCTTCGATATATATATATATATATATATATATATATATATATATATATACTTTTCTGTAAGGCTTATGTACTTATGCTTGATCATGGCATGGAACAATATTTTATCGTAAAATAGTGTGCCATCGACCTTGTCCTTGTTTGGTTATAGGTGTGGTTCACTACTTCGATGACAGAATACTGGACCGTGTTGTGATCCGAACTATTATTGAGAAGCTTATATTCAGTTATATGACATACTTTTTTCTGTATCTTGTTAGGCCCCTCTGAGGATCTAGTGTAAACCCCCTAAATTTTTACTTTAATATTTTTTAAATTAATTTATTTTTGGCATTATTTTAAATTAGTATTCGTATATCGAGTGCGAATACGTATATGTGAAGTATATTATTTTCTTTTATACAAAGTTTTTCTTTTAGATTTATTCATATAGAAAATAAGTAGATTTTCGAAAATAGTATAAGGTAAATATTTTATTTGCCTAAATTTATAGAATGCATTTCGTCCAGATTTTCAAACTCTATTTGTGTGACTATTCCATTTGCTTGCTAGGTACATGAAATTTAATTCATGTACATATTTTAATTTTTGAAATAAATTATTATTATTATTTATTCATAAAAAGATAATTTGGAAGTTGTTTTATTTAAATGTTTAATTGTCATGGTGATTTAAATTAAGATTTGATTTATTGGTTTTTATTTTTAAATGGTTTTTAACTTATAGATAAGATTTATCTATATTTAATTTGATTTAAATTAAATGGTAAATTATCTACAGGGAATTTAATTTTCCTACTCCTTATCTAATTAAGAGTCTCCACCTCCTATATAAGAAAATGCTCTTTTCTCTTTTTTTCCATAAATTTCATAAGCCAATAATTTCTACTACCGTATCCGTACATCGTGTCTATGTCCAATTCCTTTTCGTGTCAGCCGTGACGGCCTCGGGTCCAACTTCGGGTGTCTTTCCACTAGAGTATATTTTTACACATACATTAGCTTCTGTGTGTCCGACATACCAGACACAGATTCAGACCCTAAATTTTCTTCCCTATCGTGTCCAACGCATCGGACACGCCACAACCAATCTACCCTAACCCAAATATAGCCTGGTCGTCCTCTTCAGCCAAGCTACCGAGAACGCCGCTCGTCCCCTATTCCTCTCTCTCCCGACAACCCCGCAGTCGACCCAGACCCCAACAACCTCGCCGCATCACCACCACAGCCGAGACCCACACCTAACTCCCGGTCACTCCAGCCAAATCCTTCCGTCATCCACTACCACATCATCACCGGCACCACCCTCACTAAAGACAACCACCACGACATCATCCCCTGCCTCCTTTCAACGCCAACTCCAGCATGCCAGACCTCTATGACCGGTTGATCCACCTTCGTCGACCACGACGACCACCATAATGCATCACCGCCATCGCAAAAAAATTCGTTGATCCACCTCCATCGACCACAACGACCACCATAATGCATCACCACCATCGCAAAAAAATTCCCATAACACACATACCACCACCACCTCATCACTTACCTCGTCGAAGCCGGCGACGACCGTCGCTGCGCCCACCAACCTCTAGCAGACCCTGCACCGGACACAATCGACGTCCGCACCCAGCCACATCAGTGCCTCCCTCCACCGCGTGAGCCCCGTCCCCCGCAGCCCTCTGCGCACCCAGCGCCGCGACTTCCGAGTCGGCATCCGCCCGAGCGTCGGCGATTTCTCTCGTCCCTTCGCTCCTCTCTCGTCCCTCTACTCCTCTTTCTTCTACCCACACTCTCTTTCGCCTCCTTTTTTCCCTCTCCTTAGTTCTTCCTCACTCTCTTCTCTTTTCTCTAGTTCTGCTCCTTCCATTTATTTCCTTTCCTGGCTAATTGCTCCCCTCGAGGAAGAAGGGTCCAGCAACAGCAGAGGTATGTGCTATTTTTATTTAATTTTCTATTTCTTTTATTTATTATTATTATTTCTATTTACTTTCTTCTTTCTAAGTATCTATACATTATTATTATCATTAATATTCTTCTTCTTCTTCTTCTTCTTCTTCTTCTTATTATTATTATTATTATTTTGTTTTTGCTATATTTTATGATTATTGTTATGTTATTAAGTGGGTGTGTATTGTCAATATTTTTTTACCACATAAAATATATAGGATAAATAATTTTCAAATTATATTCCATATGTTTATTTTGGTCTAGAAGTCCTGAGTAAATTTTTACAAACTTCTAGTATTATCCTAAAATATTTTAACTAATGAAATATATTTCTATCAAAAATCAAATTTTTACAACTTAGAGTTTTTCCTAAAACGATTTTTATATTTTTCAAATATTTAGCTAAAATCTTTACTAGTAAATATAGTTTTTCAAAATATTATAAATATTTTTCTAAAATCATATATATATTATTTATCTAATTTTCTTCGATTAACATCATGTCTGTGACCCATCCCATTATTCCTATTTCCTTGCCAATGCTGGACTTTCTTAAGTCGACCCTAACTAATTGTACTGCTCTGGATTCGATGGATCAATTCGTGCCATCATAAAGGTTGTCTTGCATAGTTGTAATACCAATGTCAACTCAGTGCCACCTTGATCATCGCATCACACTACCAGGCAAGATACTTTAACATTTACTGTCTATTTACTTTAGCTCATATATTGCATGCATTTACTTATTTATTTATTTCCTGCAAGATTAATTGTGTTATATAGACATATTTAGATGCTATTATATGCTTAGTGTTATTTCCTGCTATTTAATATTCTTATACCCATTAAACCTAGATTTAAGCGACCATCCTCGTTTGTGTTACATTCATTGGCCTTAACACGTTTGTGCCACGATATGGCGAGTCGCATATTGAACTCAGACATACGTAGCTGGCTGGCCACTGGTACGTATAAGTTGTGCGAAAGGATTAACTGCTAATAGTATTGCATGATTAGTTTGACTAAGAAGTTAATAGAGGTTATGTGTTGTGAAGATAACATATAGGCATATGGTGGGGAGGATATTTCCATAGCATATGGGCTACCATGCACTTTACCTTTGTGACCGTACGCTCCGCTAGAGATGCGGGTTGATGACCCCTTTATTTTATTGTGGGCACTGACGTTTGAGGAATGGTTATGCTTGAGGCCTCTGGTTCCTAAGAGGGGACTATGTCGATCCCATTTTAGCCAGAGAGCCCATGCATTGGAGGTTTGTACTTAAATTTTATTCACATAGAATGGTTAGGCTACCTTATCCATTAGGTATAGGTACTTTTGGTTTGTATACTTATACCTGACCGCGGCTTGGAACAGTACCTTGTTGTGGACTAGTTTACCATACCTTGTTTTTGTTTGTGTCACGACCCGCACCCGATTATTCGGGCACGAGTATATGGGCCACGTCCAGCCTACGTCACAGTATCGACGGTAAAACGTTGTCAAGTACCCAATGAATATCTACAACATTTATATGATCTTCTATATCAACATGTACTCAAATCACAACCAGCTAAGGAAGATATGAAATAGAAAAGATATCAGTAACACTTAATCAAATAGAATCTACAAATGATTATACATGTCATGAATGTGTCAAAGACAAATCCGATAATGAACATACAACTAAATGAAGAGATAATGGCCTAGAGCTCTCATAGGTCAACTTACGATCAATGGAACATCAAAATCTATCTCAGCTATCATCATCATGTAGATCAAGTATATGAGGCATAACAACTCCTAAATATATGGTTATTCAGTCATGATTGGAGCGAAGTACATAAACTAACAGTAGTTCCATTAAATTGACAAAATTTATAAATGACAGTTAGCAATGAAAATACATGATAGATAAGTAATACTGAATATTAAGAAAATAGGAAATCATTACAGCACGTTATGGTAATAATGTACTATAAGTAATCATGAGTATGGTGTGACAATAAGTAATATCTAGCATAGAGCATGTACTACTACTAAACAATGCATTGAGATATTAGTTTATTATATGATTGGCTTAGGATCAAGATCATGATATTCTATATGACCGGCTATGCACAAGTACAAGTACAGGTAAAGATGGATCAGGCCGACCATACATGGAAAGCTATGCACAACTACAAGTAAGATCAGGCTACACCCTACGTATGGTGAGGGTGACCTATGCACAAGCAAGTAGTTTGGGTATGATCACATAATCTTCTAATATTTTCCTATCCTTCGACTAGTATAATGGATTCAACCATGGCACGCTACGACATAGGATTCTCTAAGAGGGTGGCAAATCCCCTTAGGAATAAGTATCCATATAAGTACAAGAATAATAACAAGACACGTACCAGGATAACGAGGAATAATATCTCATAATGGGATCCAGGCTATACTAATCCGTGTACTCTCGTATCAGGAATCAAGCATGACACTACAAACTGATATCATAGAGACTATCAAGATAATAAAAACTATCAGAGAATGTACTCGCCTCAATTTGTTGGAGTCGACGTATACGACATAAACGTGCCGGTACGAAATAGGTAACGATACTAAGCTCTAGAATATGGTCCCAAATGATGACAGAGACATTTCCATTGAGTCCAGAATAGTCCAAATAGTATTATTTGGTATATAAAAGCCCAAAATCAGAGTTCAGCCCGATAATCGAATCAAGAAATGGAAAACGACTATTATAGCCGTGATTTATCATTTTAAGGGAAAAAGAATAACTATATATATATATATAAATATATTAAAAATCATTTATAATATTTTAGATATATATTTGAAAACCTAGAAAATTATTTTAGGTCTCTAACCCCTATTTTGGTGAAATACAATTTTATTAGAGGAAATATTATAATATTTTTTTAGGTTGCTAAACCAATTTGAAATAGAACTTAGAAAAAATAAATAAGTAATATATGTTAGACCCAAATCTTCCAATGGCTTCAAAGCCCAGCCCAACAAATTCTATTATCCTAACCCCAAATTCCATATTAGGCTAACCCATCCAAAACCCTAAACTTACTGTTAATCCAAAAATAATAATAATAATCTATATTAACAGTTAATAATGATAATAAAAATCTATATCAACGGCTAACATATGATTAGTTAAAAAGGGGGTTGTCTCTGCTGACCCATAAAATTCGAAAGGGACTTGGCCCAATCCAAGCCCACACACCATTTAGCCCTAACCCTAAATCCATTTAATGGTAACACTTACAACTAAATCCCTAATAATCAAAAGAGTCTGCTACTCCAACTCATTCACATTTTATCCCTAATTTCCAATTAAAATCCCTAAATTAAGACACTAATCAATATAAATTAGAAAGGGGGTTCAGTGTTGAACATTCACTCATTCGTCCCAACTAAACCCAAATCACAGAGAGAAAGAGAGAAAAGGAGAAAGGGGGAGGGGTCTAGCAGGGGTTCGTCGGCGGGATGGACGACGCCTCTGGAGGAGTGGTGCCGAACGGAGCGGAGTAGCGCACAGCGCCTGGGTTAGAGCGACGTCGAGCGGAGCCAAGGCGTCGCTATAGAGGTGGTCCACAAGTCTGGCATCACGGAGTTGCTGGCGTCATCGACGGATCTGTGCATCCATATCACAGATCTAGTTAAGGAGGGCGGGGTAACCACGGAGACGAGGCCGTGGGCGGTGCTGGGCCAATCCACGTCATAGGCGGTTGTTGGCAATGTACGGATCCAGATCTATGGCGGTGCAGGAGGCGGTAGACGTAGGGGACATGGTTCCGGACTCGACGAAGAACGGTAAGAGGTTTAGGTTCTCTTTATATCTTTCTCTCTGTCGTAGTTTTGGTGAATACGGGTGCGGGTGGTGGTGGAAGCACGGGGTGGTCGGATAGGATTGGGGGATTGGGACGTGGATGGTGGCGGTATGTGGTCGTATAGAGTGGTGGTGATGACGAATGTTGGGGCCGGAGTTGGCTGAGTGGTGGTGATGAATGTTGTGGAGGCGACCGAGGAGGAGTGGAAGGCACGGTGGTTGGATGAAGGTGAGGGAATTGTCACGCCCCAGAACCAGAATACTGAAGAGCGGGGGCGTACATAGCCAGCTACATATATTGAAATGGAATCCACCTCGCCATACGGTCACGGCTGTCTAGAAATGAAGGTTTACTACAAGCCAATGGTCTCTTAAGGTCAAGCCTATTGTCTCAATCTCAAGCAAGTGATATAGTTACAAGATTTTAGACCACCAAATATACAATAAAAGGCGTCCCAAATATTACATATTCAGCTGATCATAAAGCTAGTCATACAAAATGCGAAGACTAGCAAGAGTTTAGTCATACATGATCAACCCTAGGATTTGCCAATCATGTTACAGCCCGTAGGCAGACAGTAAGTAAATATGCATCGAGCTAACAGGTGCTCGTCGGCTAAACGCCTCAAAAGAATAATTTTACAATGTAGTAAGCAAATCAAAAGGAAAACCCACTCGTAGCCCGGGTTCCGTCTAGTCGCCACCATTGGGCTGGAGGTTCGGTAGATCCTCGGGTGCTGCTCCGAAATCTGGCCACACAAAACCAGCTGGGTCAAACCCCAGAAAGAGCAAGTGCCACAAGGAGGCCACGAAATAAGAACGAAAGCCAGCATATCAGATCATAAGGAAATAGAAGAAAAGTACAAGTAATAAAGAGTACAACAAGACAATAAACGACTAGGGACGTGGAACCATTCCGGGAGCCAGGTTACTACCCTTAAACCAAACAAGGACCGGGGTTGTAACCCTTCGCCTGAATAGCACTTTGTCTCTACCCATTTATTGTTAAGGATAAGTAAAACAATCATGTTCAGGATTACCAGGTACTGGGACTAGACGAGACTTAGACAAGGCTGGACACCAACCATTCACAAGCGGCCAAGCAAATACTACGGCTTACTACTTTAACTAATTAGGGTTATTATATGGCTAATTACTAATAAGATGCAAATGAGAATTTTCTAGTCCCAAGCCATGCATACTATCCAGTTATCCTTTCGCGGGGTGAGAGTATGGTTGGGTACATCGCCCAAGAGACGATATACCCTTAGATGACTTAGAGGGTGCAACACATGACAGTTGTTTGCAAAAACAAAAGTATGAAACTTTATTGATACAAACTTTGTAATAAAGATTACAAGAATTCTGGGAAAATTACAACTATAGGAATCCAATCTAGATGACGATTGCTTTATCCCTTGGACGATGTGAACTTTGAAGACGAAGCCTCTGAAGTTGAGAACAACTCTGGAAACTGAAGGCAAAAGCCTCGGAAGTTGAAGGCAAAAGCCTCGGAAGAATGCAGCAGCACTTGGGCAAGAACTCCTGGACTCTCTGATTTCTGATCTCTGATCTCTGAACTCTTGATCCCCTTGAAATGAAGACTTGAAACTCTATTTATAGAGTTCTAGAAATAACTAACTTTCAGTTATTCTGGACTGCGCAGGATAATTTGCACAGCAATTGATTTGCACAGCATTGGACTGCGCATACAGTTGCTGGATCGTGGGCCAACTATCTGGGACACATGGCATCATTTGATTAAAATGTGCATGATCGTGTATAGACAGTTGCCACGTAATGAGCAATTGATGGCATGAATGCCATATGTATTTTATCAGTTATGTTGGTAGAATGCGCAACCTGAACTGCGTAGACTTTGGTTTGTACGGACTTAGACTGCGCAGGAATGGATTGCGCCATCATGGATTGCGCTGCCAACTGTCAGCCGCCCTCGAGCACTGTACGGCACAATAAACGAATAGTCTTCTCGTTCTCCGTGCTGTCAGTTGTCAGAAAGATTTGATTTGATTTAGGTAATGATGACTTCTGACACGTCAGCCTGCGCAGTCGGAAATATACACAAAATGGTATGTGCAATTGGATTGCTGTGCAATCTGTTGTCTGCACAATTCATCAAAATGATATATATCTTGATTCTTTGACTTTGTTGATTGATGCAACTTGATTTTTTAGGACCTACAAGACCCCCTTCAAAGTTTTCGAAATAGGAATTTATTCAAAATTTTGAAATACTTTGAATTTTTTTGAATTTTGAATCAAATTGCGCATGATGATGAGCTGTCTGCGCAAATCAAAGAGCCCCCAATTTTAGGCGCAATCCGAGGCAGCCGTTTCATATTTTGAAAACTATAAATAGCCTCTTCTTCATTTTCATTTCTTTACTTTGCATCTTTCGAGCTCTTGAGAGAAATACTTCGAGCTCTTTGTTTTCAGCCTTCTTCTCCGACGACAAATGGCTCCTCGACGCTCCTCCATCACCGCCAACAAGGGCAAGGCTCCGGCCGAGCCATCTGACAGAGTTGCACGACGAGCATCTCGACACGAATCTGCGCACCCCACTCTGAGAGGTTGTTCAACCGATCAAAAACCCTTTTTAGGGTGATTCGACTTCCTTTGATCTTCGAAACTCATCTTCTTTTTAGAGATGAGTTCATATTGTGCCACCCTTTTTAGGGTTTTGGTTGCATCAACTGTCAGTCCTCATTTTTATGAAGGCTGCATTCCTGCGCAATCTGTTGAATTGTGCTGACAGGAAGTTAGCGCAATCGATTGATTTGCGCAGGAAGTCAGCGCAAACTATTGCTTTGCGCATCCTTTTGTGATGCGCAATCTGATGTTGTGCAAGTCATGTCAGCACAATCTGAGGAGTTGTGCACTCTAATATTTTGTGTTAAAACAGAGTCTTTGACTTGTACTAATCTTTATCTGTTTTTGATGTAGTTGAGATCAATGAAGATCCAGATTATGAACATTTTATGGGAACCCTCTCAGAGTCTGAGTATAAAGAGGATCTCTCCCACGTTCATTATCCCCAATATGACCTACCGGCCTCTCGTCAGACAATCCTGATATCACAAGATAATGAGACTCTCCTGTGTCTAATGAATGGACAGCCCTTAGAAACAACAGATGCTGTTATTCATAAGAAACCTCTGTTCTTGTTCGGTAAGGCCTTTGAGAAAAGCTCGCAGCCAAGGCCTAGGATGGAGGAAAGGATAGTCCATCAAGAAAATAGATCTTTCTTCATACCAGATGTCGCCCGCTGCCTACCTTTATCCCGGTATGCTCATGCGAGCTACCCAAGGAAGATGGAATGGAACATCACACTTTTCCAAGATGCCTGTGCAGGGAAAATTTTTGTGAAGAAGGGACCCAATAAGAAGGATATGTTCTATAGCTCTTCTGATCGGTACAACATTTTGTTGAGGGGCTTGAGACCAGGTTGCATTCCTCCAGAGAACTCCTCTATGTTGTTGCCTGTCAGAACGCCGATATTTGCCAATGAATTTGCGAAGGCTGAAGGGAAATACCCTGAACAAGATATCAGATTAACTGGATTGGTGAATCCAGACTATAGAAGATGGAACTGTATTGCCAACTGGATTCTGTCAACTTTTGAAGACAAACTTCAACAGATCAATCTGTACCAAGCAGTGCACGCCACTCTTTATGGTTTTGTACCTAATCTACATATATTCTTAGCCTTGGCTGAAAGGTACAACTATAGAACGGGAACCTTTATGACCCCGGGTGGAGAAATTGGCTTTGCACTCCACGAGATAAAATATATCACGTACTTGCCGATGGCAGATGCACCATATGAAGAGTTTGTACCAACTAATGATGAGCTGGACAAACTTAGAAAAGAGAATGCAGCGATGGTGGCAGTGTTTGAAGAACTGTTATGTCATTACAAGATCTGCTCTCTATTTTATAAGAGTGCTACTGCCAACACTTGTTACTCTTCGAAGTGGTTACCATATCTGTTCCTTAACCACATAGAAGAGAAGAAGACCAAGGAGAATGACAAATGTTACCCTAACTTCTTCGAACCTTTGAGCAGTGCAGAAGTTATAAAGTTGATGGAACAGAGTGGTAACTTTGATAAAAAAGTAAAAGATGATCATGAGTATCCTCCTTTGAAGACAGGGGACACTTTGGAGAGTTACTTGAGAATGGGCTATAGACCCATGTCAGAAGAAGCCCAACTAGCAGGGTTCCTGACATACTGGCTTCGGCGGTTTGTGGTTCCCGGATCCAGTGCTGTGGATCATTTTCACCGCGGTGTTCTTTTTGCCGCTGTCAAGTTAGTCTTCGGCTATAAGATGGACTTGTTATCAGCAATGACCTGTAAACTAAATGCCAGTCTTCGTTTATATGTCGACCTGATGCTGAAGGCGAAAGGAGAGAAAGAGTTCCCTCGCTTGGAACTGCCATATACATATTTATTTGGATGGTTGCTTCTACATTATCCAACCTTAATGGACCCCGGCATGGGACCGGTTGATGGCAGTTTTCTCCGAAGATATTCTCAAGGAAAATGGAAATACACTTCTTTGAGTGAGTGTAGATATGTTTTGAATCTGAATAGCGGATGGAACTTCTGTTGTGCTCCTCTCCCTGCTGGATACGATCAGATGCCTACAAATATGGTAGACTCGAAGATGCAGCCTCTGACCCGTGCAGCCTTTGAATGGTTGAAGATAATTTGATCATCTCATCTGGTTTATCGGTTCGAAAAGGAATGCTATTTAGAACCATATCTTCCCAGCCGATTTGCTCGACAATTTGGATATGATCAGTTCCATGTAGGGAATACAATTACCTGCCTCCAAGGCAAGGGTTATTTGATAGACGGGGCTAGAGCTTGGGCTTATTATAATGCCCGTGATACGAAAGACACCTTCTCAATGCCAGCAAATAGCTTACATGGTCCTAGGATGTTATTCACCTATACAGTATTTTATGCATCCGCGAACACTTTTGCTGAGAACTTTAATCTCGCAGATAGTTTCGCTTCTTCATCGAGATTGAAGAAAGAAAAAATGGCTATGTTGATTCCTATAAATGAGGAGGTGCACGAGCCGGCCGATGCTCATTTGGAAGTTTCGAGGGATATGATGTTCCCTCAAGAAGTAAACGCAGCAATGCGTATCTCTCTAAGAGTGGGTAGATCTCCAGCGAAGAAAAGGAGAAGAGAGGAGCCTCCTGCTCCAGCAGCAAAGAAGAAATTGATCCTAGATCATTCTTCTGAAAAGGTCACCACAAGGTCTCAATCTCGGCAGCTGGCCGAGACAAATCAAGAAACTACCGCTACACCAACTTCTGTGCAGAAACAAGCAGAACCAATAACTGTAGAGAGTCCTGACAGACCTCTACACAGAAAAAAGAGGGTGGTTACCAGAAGAAATTTAGGAGAATCTTCTTCCAGACAAATCCTGACTTCAGTAGATGCTACAGCAGGAATTCTAATGTTATCTCCCACACCTGTTTCTGAATCTGGGAACAAAACTCTTGGTCCGGAACAGATGCTAGAGACTGAACAGAGGGGAGATCTTGACCCAATAACTGAGGTTGAAAAGCCCGAAGAAAATATCATAGAGAAAGAACAAAATGTTGTACGACTTCTTTCACCCGTCGTGGAGACGAGTCAACCTCCTCTTACTCCCAGGACTCTTCGTGAAGAAGAAGATCGTGAAATGATTGCAGCTTTGGAAGATTGCAGTTATAGCCTGCAGGAGGATCAGACTGCAACTGACAACAGGAATGCAGAAGAAGAAGAAGAGGAAGAAGACAAGGAGAACTCTTCATCCGAAAATGTTGATGAATATATACAAGATCCCGAAAGGGATAATGAAGAACATATATCTCTTGATACAGCCGATGATACTTCAAATCCTAAAAAGGATATTGAAGTGGAGGCGTCTGCAGAAAAAGCTATTGATACTTTAAACCTTGATGAAGAAATATCTCCTGAAGAAGCAGCCGATGAAGGTGTTCTGAAAGAAACTCCTGTTACCGGCCCTCAAGGTATAAAACGAGATTTAGCAATCTTCTCTTTTAAAATAGATTGATAGCTAATATCTTCATTTGTAATTCTTGCAGATCTTGAGACTCTGCCAACACCGCCGACGGACCTGGCTATGGTGCCCATACCAACGGTGGTAGTTAGTAGTAGTCATCATTTATCCTGCGGTTCTGAAGCGGGCAGCAGCCAAGCTGTCGTAGCTGAAGCTACTTCTGTTCAACGGGAGTCCATTCCAGCAGGAGATGCACTTGTTGTTAGATCGAACCAAGGTAAGACTACTCTTATTTGATCTTCTTGTTCATTGGCAAACAATTAGTAAAAAAACAATTTTACTTTTGCAGAGGAACAAACAGGAGGAGCGACTAGCTCTACTCTGGCTCCTTTGTTCAAAGAGCCTATTATCCAGCCACAAAGGATCGAGCAACCTGCTGCCTCATCCTCAACAGGAGTAGCTGCGACTCCTGGAACTCTGCCCATTAATCAACAAGTTGTCCAGTCATTCACTAGATTCTTCTTCGAGTCGCTAGGACCTCTTGTTCATAAAATGATAAAGAAAGAAGGAGCTGATTTCATTACGGTTAGGAAGCCAACTTCTCTCTTAATAAGAGCCATAAGGGAACAAGGAGACGAGGCTCAGGCCACTCTTCTTGAACACATATTGAACGAATTAGAAGTCTCCATAAAGAAATATAAGGAGCTCAAGAAGAAGGAGATAGACTCTTTAGTGCAGGCTGAATTCGAGCGACTGGCTCAAGCTGCTGATATAGAAAGGGTAAACCTTCAAAATCTTTTGGAGGCTTATTCCACGAAGACTGCTGAATATACTTCCAAACTAGAATCAGTAACTTTGATGGCTGAAAGAAAAGGACAGAGACTTGCTGAGCTGAAAGCAGAAATCACTCGCCTCCAACAAGAATTTGAAGAGAAAACTGCCGATCACCAACTTATAATTGAACAATTCAACGCCTTGATTCAGGAGAAGAATGAATATGAGGCGACTCATGGAGCGGAGATCACCCGCCGGACAGTAGACATGCCTATTTTTGATGAAGAAAGCGGGATGGAAGAAGCAAGAAGGAGAGTAACATCAACTCATGAAGAAGAACTGCAGACACTGAAGCAGCAAATTGACAATCTGATTACCCCTCCTTCTTAATTAGAACTTTTTCGTATTTTCGTGTTTGTTGCTATAGAGGCATTTCTGTAATGTCTCATACTTTGATAAATAAAAGACATTTTGTTGTGGCTCCATTATTTATTGCATATCTTATTAGATATAAATAATAGAGATAGAAAATATATTCAAAGGTGCAAGACATGATATATTTCTTGATGATTTTATAGAAAATAATTATATTCATTATATCTGCTCAGAGGTAATATGGACGTGGCAGAATATATTGAATACTATTATTTCGATTTGACAACTTAATCGAAAATGACAAGTCGCTGATGTGGATAATGAACGATGATAAATCATCAATATATATGAGATGAATGAACGGGAAAAACCGTCAGGTGATGAATGATAATAAACGGGTGAACCGTCAAGTGATGATGAATGAACGGGTGGACCGTCAAGTGATGATGAACAGATGAATCGTCAGATGATAATAAATGAACGGGTGAACCGTCAGGTGATGATAAATGAACGGATGAACCGTCAGGCATTAATGAACGGATGAACTGTCAGACATTAATGAACGGACGAACCGTCGGATGAATGTGTCGCTTCGTTAGTTGAGGAACTTCTGTCTATAAATATAGCAGAAATCTGACAGGAACGAACACTTCTACTCTTCAATATAAAAATGTCGTCTGGAGAAGCATCTAGGAAGGCTGAGATCACCCTAAAAACTCAAAAGGGCACTGAAGACCGCCCTGCCGATCTAATTCAGCCGAAGACAGTAGAAGCAGGCGAAGGTTCGTCTGCACTCCAGTCGCCACAGGACATTCTGGACTTCCTGCTCGAACCAGGAAGGACTGAAGAAGAAGAAGCCATGAGGATGGCCGCCTGCAAGTTTCTTGTGGGATCCAGCAAGGAGGTTCTCGGCTCTTTTGCTGATCGCATTTTTGAGAAGGACGATAGTGGCCCTCGTCACAATGTAGAAAAAGATGATAGTGACCTTTAATATTATGTACTATCATATAATGAAATAAAATTTGAATTTATTTATGAACTTGATTCTGTCTGATGATTTACAAGCATTTATATTTATACATAATACTTCTTTAGGAATTTGCCATTGATAGGCATCATAGGAACTCGACCATCAAGCTCCGAAAGTTGATAGGCTCCATCTGAGAAGACTTTGCTTACAACATAGGGACCTTCCCATTTTGCATCGAATTTCCCTTTGCTCATATGAGTCATAGTCATAGGACGTCTGACCGTTAGAACAAGTTCTCCTTGCTGAAATATTCTGACTTTAACTTTGCAGTTGAAAGTCTTTGAGATGCGGGCTTGGTATAACTCAATATGCTGTTGAGCCATTAATCGCTTCTCATCAAGTGCTTCTAACTCTTGAAGTCGAAGAAGATCGTTATTCTCTGTAGTAAGCTCGTTAGCAATGGTAATCCTTAAAGAAGGAATTTGCAGTTCCAAAGGAAGAACAGCTTCACAGCCATACACCAAAGAGAAAGGTGTAAAGCCTGTAGGATTACGGACCGTAGTTCGGTAGGCCCAAAGACATTCGCCAAGTTTCTCGCTCCAATTCCGTTTGTTAGTAGACACAAACTTTTTGAGAAGCTTGATAATGGTTTTGTTGAAAGCTTCGGCTAAACCGTTAGCAGCAGGATTGTAGGCAGTCGAAGCGACATTGTCAATCCGATGATCATCACAGAATCTGGTGAATTTCTGGCTGATGAATTGCGGTCCATTATCATGGATGATTCTTCGAGGTACACCAAATCTATAGATGACGTGGTGTTTAACGAAGTTGATGACACTGCTAGTCTTGACTTCAGCCAGAGGTATAGCTTCAGCCCACTTGGAGAAATAGTCAATTATTGCCAATATGAACCGATGTCCTCTAGAAGAAGGAGGATTAATGGGACCTATGACATCCATGCCCCAAGCTTCGAAAGGCCAGGAAGCAGCAGTCGGGTGTAGGAATTCTGATGGTTGATGAATGAAGTCTGCATGAATTTGACAAGCACGACATTTCCTTGCATATTCAATGGCATCAGATACCATAGAGGGCCAGTAATAACCCATACGTCTAATACGATCCTGTAATTTAGGACCAGGTTGATGTGCTCCACAAACACCGTCGTGAGCTTCACGCAAAACTTGTTTGGCTTCATCACCAGCGAGACAGCGTTGGAGAAGACCGTCATAAGTTCGTCGATAGAGGGTTTTGGTAGTTTGATTATAGTAGAATTGGAGAGATCGTCGACGAACACTCGTGGCCTCCTTAGGATCTTCAGGGAGTATATCATGAACTACGAAGTCAATGAAAGGAGTTCTCCAATCTTCATCGATAACGTTGACTTCAGTGAGATTACTAAATTCAATATTACGATTGTTTTCAATACAGAACAGTTCTCGGTTGGAGATAACCACCACCTGCTGTCTTTTGATAGGGATGGCTAAGACAGCTGCAAGATTGGCTAAAGCATCTGCTTCGGTATTGCAAGCTTGCCGAACATAATCGATGAAGAAAGCTTTGAATGATATAGCTATATTGATTGCTGCTTCATGATAAGGCACCAGGTCTTGATGACGGACTTCATAGGTTCCTCTAACCTGATTAACAACCAGCTTAGAATCACCGTAGACTTCGAGATATTCAACATTCAGTTGTTTAGCTAACTGAAGGCCGATGAATAGAGCATTATACCCCGCCACATTGTTGGAGCAAGGTTCATCTAAAGAGTAGGCTCTTTGGATAGTTGATCCGTCTGGAGAAACGAGAACAACTCCAACTCCTGCTACAATAGCACCATTGGGTCCAATTCTCGATGCACCATCAAAGAATAAACGCCAGGTTGGAAATTTTTCAGAGATCATGTTGGCTTCCAATGTCTCATCTGGAATTTCGTCATAGAGTTTAGATGTCTCAGGCACAGGATGAGCTGCTAAGAAGTCCGCCAGCGCTTGACCTTTGACAGACTTTTGTGGAACATACCCCATGTCATATTGAGCTAACAGGATTGTCCATGTAGCCAGTCAAGAATTAAGTGTACTAGGCTTCTTCATGAGTACCCTAAGAGGATTAACTCGGGATATGACATGAATAGTTTGGCCAATGATATAATGCCTCATTTTCTGCACAGCAAACATGAGAGCCAGGCATTCCTTTTCGACCGGACTATAACGGTGTTCTGCACCAATCATAGTTCGGCTAAGATAATAGATAGCCTGTTCATGGCCTTCTTTATTCTTTTGGGCAAGTAAAGCACCTAATGAATGGTCCATAGCACGGACATACATCAAGAATGGAATGCCAGAGATAGGTGGCACCAAGACTGGTGGGTTCATAAGATATCGTTTGATATCATCGAATGCTCGTTGATACTCTTCAGTCCAAACAAAAGATACACCCTTCTTCATTAGTTGAGTGAATGGTCTGCAGCGTCCAGACAAGTTCGAAATGAATCGCTTGATGTACGTAAGTCGGCCTTGGAATCCTCGTAGCTCTTTTAGGTTGCGTGGAGGACGCATCTCTTGGATGGCTTTGATCTTCTCGGGATCCATGTGTATACCCTTAGAGGTAATGACGAAGCCGAGAAATTTGCCATTAGAGACACCCAAGAATGACTTGGTGGGATTCATCTTGAGCTGATGTTGACGCATGAGATTAAAGATTGTTCTCAAATCTTGGATATGATCTTCTTTTAGACGACTTTTGACAGTGATATCGTCAACGTAGCATTCGACTGTTTTACGAAGATGTTCTCTAAAAATGGTACTCATGGCTCGTTTGTAAGTTGCACCAGCATTCTTGAGACCAAATGGCATCACTGTGTAGCAATAGACTCCCCGAGGAGTGCGGAAAGATGTGTGCTTTTTTATCTTCGGGATTTATTTTGATTTGATTATATCCGGAGAATCCATCCATAAAAGATATTCGCTCAAACCCACAAGTATTGTCAATCATGACGTCTGTAATAGGAAAAGAAAATTCATCTTTTGGACATGCTTCATTAAGATCTCGGAAGTCGATACAGACTCGAACTTTGCCAGTTTTCTTCAGGACTGGAACAACATTGGCTACCCAATCAGGATGTTGTTCTTCTCGAATAAAGCCGCAAGCAATAAGCTTCTTGACTTCATCATCAATTGCATCCATCATTTCAGGCTTAAATCGCCTTTGTTGCTGTTTGACTGGTTTAGCATTAGGAAGAATGTTCAGCTTGTGAGTAGCAATCTTAGGATCTAAGCCTGGCATGTCCTCATAACTCCAAGCAAAAACGTCAATGTATTCTTTAATGAGAAGAATCAACTCTTGTTTATCTGCTTCTGGAAGATTCTTGCTAATAAAGATTGGCCGAGGTGAATCGCTTTCTCCTACATTAATTTGAATTAGTTAATCTTCAGTAGGAGGTTCTCTTTGTTCAAATCGGAGTACCCACTGATTATCCATCTGTTGAGCCCAAGGATCTGTTTCAGGACTTTCTTCAATATCCTCATCATATCCTTCTGGAAATTCAGCGGAAACCATATTAGAAGATACGATTACACGATGGACTTCACCGATGCTAGTATCGGAATCCCATGATCTGGAATCAGAAGAATTAGAACGTTCTTCGCTATCAGAGTTAGAAGCTGCTGGGGATAACATTGGAGGAGAAGCGTATCCGAGACCTCTTTTGGTCCTGCTATAATACATTTGTGATTTTCCTTTTAGAACTGTTGTACGAATGGGAGTTCATCTACCTTTACCGTAGTTAAGGCCGCTTTTGAAGTCGTAATCCATCTTTCGGACGATGTCTTTTGATTGTTGACTGTAACGACGGAATTGAAGAGGTCCTGTGTCGTTAACTTTGCTATCATCCGTATAGCTGAATTTTTGTTCCGGTCTTTTACTAAAAAGTATTGTGCTTTCACCTTTCTTGCGAGCAGGAACAATACGATATGAGTCTTTTGGGTGTTCACATGAAACTTCTGTTTGAAGAGATTGTACAACTCCCATTGTAAATGACTGAAAGCTATCTAACATGTCCAAATAGTGTTTAGTATGATAAATAACATCAGTATAGTGGAAAGTAGATACTTTTTCATTGATATTTACATCTGTATTTACATCAGGACCTTTAGCCTTAGCAGACTTGGTCAGATTGATTACAAGAGGGAGAGAAGAAGAACGTGGAGGAGGATTGGCTTTGTTACGACGGAGGTCGATAACAAGCGGCTCAGAGGAGGTGAGCTTCCTTTTCTCCTTGTTATGAGATAAATCTATAACAAGTGGCTCAGAAAAAGTGAGCTGCTTTTTATCCTTATTACGACGTAAGTCGATAACAAGCGGCTCAGAAGAGGTGAGCTCCCTTTGATTTTCATCAGCATCAACTGACTTCTTTTGGACTGGCAAGTGAATAGCCAGTGGCTTGGAAGATTGAGGATGAGAAACTCGCCCTTTGACAGGTATGATAAGAGTGTCTTTGGGCATTGCTTCTTGTTCTTCCTCAGTGTCTAAGGCTAACACAATCTTCATGAATTCATCCTTATACATTCGAGCGTCGTTGCAGTATGCTTCAACGCCTTTGAAGGGATAAAGATCCGCAACCTCCTTGTGGACCACTCCTTTATCATCAACATATTTGAAACATTGATGAAGGGTTGATGGAACAACATTGTACTCATGTAAGAATGGTCTCCCCAATAGAGCATTGTAAGAACAACCAAAATTGTCAATAATGTAGAATGTAACTTTTGTACGAAGATTGCCTATTTGGAGTTTTAGGCGAATCTTGCCCAAAGGTTCGCTCCTTCCCTGATTGAATCCAAGGATGGTAGTGATTGTAGTGGAGAGACTATGTACAAGAATTTTCAAAGCATCGAGCATCGTCTTCGGCATGATACTGAGAGCAGATCCTGGATCTATCAGAATACGATCGACTTTCATCGAATCGACATATCCTGTATAGTAAAGAGGATGGTCATGCCTGTTGTCTTCCATCAGCATGTCATCTTGTGTGAAAGTTATGTTTGGAATCAATTCCTGAACACTATTACAAGAGACTGGTTCTGCTTCGGGCTTTTTGAGAAAGGTTAGACAAGTCTCTGCTTGCATAAGAGCTTCACTTAGAGTTTCTCGCGTCTCTTTGGAAAGACGCAAGAGTTCAAAGATAGACAGCCTTGCTGGTGTATTGGCTAGTTGAGCCAATATATCGAAGTTGTAAGGCTTCTCAAGTCCAGTAGGAGATGATTTCTTCAAGGGTTTGTCGAAGCGGACTTGTTGCTTGCCTTTGTCAGCCATTGTTGGCTTGGAAGAAATTGATACTACAACTGGTGAAGATGTAGAAGGGACCTGTAGAAGCAGGTTGTGCCGGAGCAGGTTCAGAAGAAGAAGCAGGATCCTTTTGACCTTCAGAATGATCTTTCAAATAGGCTTTCCCTGATCTGGTGCCTAACAGAATCTCTTCGTCAACTATGGGATCAAAAGACACCATGTTGCAAATCTTTGTTTTGCCTTTAGAACGAGTTTTCTTCTTGGAAGAAGAGGATACCTCAAATTCCGGAGCAAGATCAGGATGGATCCACATAATTTCACCGTTGTCAAGAGACAAGGGAACAAGACCTTCATTTAGTGGAAGTGGGAGATTCTCAATCTCAAGAGTAGCTTTGGGAATTGGAATGACACCATGCTATACCATCTGTAGAGAGAAATCCCCAAATTGGACTGAAACCATGTTGGCAATGACAGTCTTTTCATCTTGTTGCAAGGTAACAACTCCAGCATTAACAAGCTCTTGGATTTTGCCTTTGAGCACATAGCATGCTCTAGTAGGATGTCCAATAATTCGGTGGTAGACACAATACTTAGGATGATCGGTCTTACCGACTTCATCAGGTTTCTTTGGGTCAGGGAGTTGAATTTTATTGCTTTTGAGTAAACACTCAAAGATGTTGGCAGTGTCATTCTCGTCAAAAGAATATTCCACTTTCGGACGAGGTTCCCTCGGTGGAGGTGCAGAAGGAGTAGGAGTGGATGTAGGCGGAGCCACATTGACAGCCAAAGATTCTTTGTTTTTGTTCAAATTAATGTTCAAAGTCTCTTTTGCTTTGCGATTGTTTTGGCGATTGCCACCACCTGAAGTCTGATGCTCATCTCGAGCAGGGTTAGACATTTGTACCCCCAATTGTTTGAACTTGTCGGCACTCACTTCAGCAGCTTTGGCGTTGACAATGAATGAAGGCCAATCTTGGAATTGGGTAGATCCCGTCCACATACTGATAATAGGTAAAAGATTTGCCGTACAAGTATCAATAGTGACAGCAGCTGGAGTTCCTGGAGGCATTTTCAAAGCTTCACGGCAGAACCGTTCAATAAAGCTCTCAGTAGTTTCATTATGTTTCTGTTTGATTTTGTTGAGAGCTGACATCGTCATATCATTGAATCCTTCATAGAACCGTTCCAGAAAGATTTGTTTGAGACCTGAAAAGGAAGTAATGCAACCATCGGGCAAACTTCTGTACCAGTCATATGCTACGCCGGCTAAACAACCGACGAACACTCTGGTAAGAAGAGCGTCATTTGGCTGGAGTTGAACAGTCATTACCTCAAAATGATTGATGAATTGACTTAGGGAAGTACTGCCATCGAACAGAGAGATTGTGGGGATTTTGTACTTCAGGGGAAACGGGACTTCTTTCTATTCAACTGGATAGGGCTGCTTAATCCCCAATCTTTGCAAGTTATCTTTCTCTTTAAATGCTTCGAACTGGGTTCGTAAGAGTTTGACAGCTTCATTGGCATCTTCTGATGACGAAGAAGGAGCAGGTTGAGTTGTAGTGGTAGGAGGAGGAACAGCATTATAAGCACTACCCCCAGCTCCTGACTGGCTGGGTGTAGTTTGTACTTGCACTTGTACAGGAGGCATTTGGGGAGACACTACCCCCAGTCCAGTATTGGCAGGTATTGAGGATGCTATTATCTCTGGACTAGTAGTAGGTGCAATTGGTGGTGTAGCATGCTGTGCTACAATGATAGAATGCATACTAGCAACCATTTCAGCCACAGTTTTTAGTTTGTCTTCGAGTGCAGCAATTCGCTGTTCCTGATTTATAGAAGTTGAAGCATCTGGATCATCCGTGACGACATACGCTGTTACTTCCCTTGGTACAGTGGAAGATACTGTCTGTTCAGAGCTTTCGCTATATGCGTCATAATCTGAGGAAGAATAACCTGAAGGATTTTGAGAAGGATTCCTTTGACCGATTGTATCTCGGCTTCGAGAACGGGTATGTTGAAACACTCCTTCGGAAGATTCTTCTTGGAGTAATTCTAAATACCGCTGGCTTGGCTTGCGGGGTCTACCATGCTTAGAGCATCTTTTACCCCTGGTGTCTCGGGAAGTCATGTTAACAGAAGCATACAAGACTTTGTCTTCCTCTGACATAGGTTCAGATTTAGCAAAAGTCAGACGATCGAAAACAGATCGTTTTGTTGTTTGACAACAACATTGGATGATGACTTTATGATTGCAATAATGATCAGATGGTGGAGGTGTTGAGGCATTGTCCCGTTTTTGTCTTAGATGTTCTCGAAGATCAGCAACGGGACGAGGAAAGCTCTGAGGGATTTGTTCTTTGATAACATTCGGAACATGATTCCGATTCTTCAAATGTTTAGTCCCTTGAGTATACAGGGAAGTGCTCACTTCATTGGCATAAGTATCAGGATTTTTGACCTTGGAGATATGTTTCTGATGATGTTTAACCTTCGGCATTGGCTGTTTGCGTTTTACCGAAGTGGGCCGGTTGAGATAAGTTCTGAGATCAGCAAATTCACCCCCAGGGGTTTCTGTTTGAGACACTAACAGTTTTCCCTGTCTGGAATGGGAAATTTTAAGAGTCGGAAGGTCTTGGAATTCTGCTACCGGAGTAGGCAGAATACCTCTTTGATTAGTATAAGTACTCTTGTTATAAAGGAAAGAAGAATCCTTGTTTGAAAGAGTTCTAATACTGATTGGTGCCAAGGCACATTCAGATGGATCCTCTTCAGTAAAGACTGAAGAAGATTGAGAAAAGACCAAAGGGCCTTTTCCTTTGTTTTGAGATGAAGGGTTAGCTAAAGAGCGTTTCCCTCTGTTGTCTTCCAAGTCATGGGATAAGGAAGTTTGAGAAAAGACCAATGGGCCTTTCCCTTTGTTTTGAAGAGAAAGAGGAATAGCCAAAAGACTACCCCCAGTGGATTGCGCAGGGGCAATAGGGTGTTTGGGAAGAGGAGTAGAGTCTCTTCCTTTGTTATGAGAAGAAGAGAGTTTAGCCAAAAGGCTGTCACTCTTGGATTGCGCAGGAATACTTTGCGCAGAAGTTCTGGCCACAGAAGCTGTGGTTTGTGCATCAGGAGTCCTTGCTTTAGAGTGCTTGGGAGGCACTTTAGTTACTGGAGTATTAGTTTGCGCAGGAAAAGTTACTGCCAATTGCGCCAAAGTCATAGGAGTCTTGTATTTTGACAAGGCAGCATATGAAGTAGCCTGTGCAACAGTTACAACAGACTGCGCAACATTGACTGCAACAGATTGTGCAGCAGTTGTTGAGACAGACTGTGCAGCAGTTGGCACAGCAGTTTGTGCAGCAGAGTGTACAGCATTTTTGGTGGCAAAACTGCCAGATTGTGCAGCAGTCTTGGAGACCCAAACTGAGCGCACTTTGCTCTTGGCAGAAGTGGCTGCAGTACGGGGAGTGGTCTTGGAGTTGAGCATCGCCTCGTAGGCTGTATGGTTGACTTTAACAACCAGCGTCTTCTGCGTCTTTCCGATAGACGCGATGTCACATTGAGTTGCTACTTCCTCGTCGGAGGAGAAAGTTATCCCCAGCAGAGTCGCCATTTTGTTTACAAAAATAAAAGTATGAAACTTTATTGATACAAACTTTGTAATAAAGATTACAAGAATTCTGGGAAAATTACAACTATAGGAATCCAATCTAGATGACGATTGCTTTATCCCTTGGACGATGTAAACTTTGAAGACGAAGCCTCTGAAGTTGAGAACAACTCTGGAAACTGAAGGCAAAAGCCTCAGAAGTTGAAGGCAAAAGCCTCGGAAGAATGCAGCAGCACTTGGGCAAGAACTCCTGGACTCTCTGATTTCTGATCTCTGATCTCTGAACTCTTGATCCCCTTGAAATGAAGACTTGAAACTCTATTTATAGAGTTCTAGAAATAACTAACTTTCAGTTATTCTGGACTGCGCAGGATAATTTGCGCAGCAATTGATTTGCGCAGCATTGAACTGCGCAGGCAGTTGCTGGATCGTGGGCCAACTATCTGGGACACATGGCATCATTTGATTGAAATGCGCATGATCGTGCATAGACAGTTGCCACGTAATGAGCAATTGATGGCATGAATGCCACATATACTTTATCAGTTATGTTGGTAGAATACGCAACCTGAACTGCGCAGACTTTGGTTTGCGTGGACTCAGACTGCGCAGGAATGGATTGCGCCATCATGGATTACGCTGCCAACTGTCAGCCGCCCTCGAGCACTGTGTGGCACAATAAACGAACAGTCTCCTCGTTCTCCGTGCTGTCAGTTGTCAGGAAGATTTGATTTAATTTAGGTAATGATGACTTCTGACACGTCAGCCTGCGCAGTTGGAAATATGTGCAAAACAGTGTACGCAATTGGATTGCTGCGCAATCTATTGTCTGCACAATTCATCAAAATGATATATATCTTGATTCTTTGACTTTGTTAATTGATGCAACTTGATTTTTTAGGACCTACAACAGTGTGCTGGAAATATGCCATACTCGTCGGCAGGCTACAAGTCCATTAAAGCGCTCAGATAACGAGATCGCCTGTGACTGGAAATTCTCCATAAACTATAGTTTGATCTAGTCATTAACCTAGTCCGTATTCAGTGCGAATCCCTGACCGTGGTAACCAGGGAGTCACGTCCTAAACATGATGCAAGACAAGACAAGACAAGTGGATTTCACAAAGCAGCAAGAATGAACACCCACGGTGTTAGAATTGATTATATGAGTTAAATTATCCATCGCAACAGCATCAAGTCAAGTCAAGTTACAAGTCAGGAGTGCGCCACCACGGGCCACTATCAAGCTATCCATTACAAAGATTAATTATGAATCACAGGTTACCAGTTAAGAGCGCACCCCATCGAGTCACTACTAAGAAGATCAGAAAGTACTAGGATCATAAATCACAGAAATCACGAAGACCGTACTAGTCATAAGCGAAACACCGAAAATCGTGCCAGGTCGTGTTGGGTCAAGATAGTCGTGTTGTGAGGAACAAGATCTCAGAACTCCAACCCACAAAAGAGAAGCCAAGTCCAAGGAAATAAAACCAAACCACCATGGGCAATTAGGTTGCGCTGGGGTTCCAGGGGTCGGGTTGCGCTAGGGTCTGATTGCGCTAAGGGAAATGAACTGCGCTGGGGGAATCGACTGCGCCGAGGTCGGGTTGCGCTAGGGTCAGGCTGCGCTGAGGTCGGGTTGCGCTCGGGTCAGGCTACACTGAGGTCGGGTTGCGCCAGGACTGAGCTGCGCAGGGGGTCGAGTTGCGCTAAGAAGTGAGTTACGCTGGGGCTAAAGAGCGTCAGCGAAGAAGGGGGCGCGGTTCACCAAGGGGCACCGAGCGCGGGTCAGCCCAGCACTAAAGAGCGCTAGCCGAGGAAGGGTTGGCACGGTTCAGCCCAGTGCTAAAGAGCGCTGGCCGAAGTCTTCTCCTCCAGCAGGCTGAGAGAAAAACCCAAAAACACCCAAAATTTCCAAATCTCATAACTTAGCCAAATCAAAACGAAATTTAGATTTTCAAAGTTCTAACTTGTGTAAAATTGAATTCTCTTCCACATGAAGCCTCAAAACAAGCAAAAATCTAAGTTTAATAGATCAAAACCAAGAAAATCCGAAAATAGTTAAAACTTAGATCTAGAAAAATGGAGACTCCAAATCACAAAATGCTAAATTCTATTGTGGTTCACCATGGCCTAATCTAACTAGTGGACAAATAAAATAGGGTTCCACTTTGGTGGCAAGGTGTACTTGCCTATGGAGGTTTGGTGTTGTGTGGAGGAAGGAAGAAGAAGAAGATGGAGAAAATTAATAGAAGAGTAATGAGGAGAGAGAAAGTTAGGTGGGGTTTTAATAAGGGATGGTGTATTGTGTTGAGGGTGGAGATTAACTAAGGGTAGTCCAATACAAACCAAACCAAACCAAATCCTTCTACACAAGGAATAAAACCATGCCAGGTCCAAAAACCCAATTTACAAGAAAACCAAAATCCGCAAGTCGAGCCAAATTATAATTACAGGCCAAAATTTGAGAAAATAAAATACAGGTCTGAAATACATATAAGCCTAATTAAAATACGTATTCCGAAATATGGGCATTACAACTCTACCCACCTTAAAAGAATTCCGTCCTCGAAATTTAAATCAAGATGGTTAGAGATGTAAGAGCCCGCTATATTATCCATAAATAAGCTACACTTAGCAAACAATCAAACAATCATACATGCAAGCAAGGGATGGAAAGCATAAGGCATAAGGAAGACATTATACCTTACGAGTCAAACAAGTCGGAATATCGCGATCGGATGTCGTCCTCACGCTCCTACGTTGACTCACCTAGAGAGTGATGACCCCAAGCAACACGGACTAAGCTAATAATCTTGTTCTTGAGTATCTTTTCTCTCTGGTCCAATATAGACACGGGCCTCTCCTCATACGAAAGGTTGGTACCAACAACCAGTTCCGAATGGTCCAGGATATGGCTCGGGTTCGGGATGTACTGTCGTAATTGGGACACATGGAACACATCATGTACCTCACTTAGCGATGACGAAAGAGCGAGACAATAGGATACATCTCCTACTCGCTCCAGGATATCGAACAGCCCTATATAACTAGGACTATGCTTTCCCCATACGCCAAAGCAAATGACATCGCGGTTAGGCGAGATCCTAAGGAATACATGGTCGCCGATAGCAAACTCTAAGGGACGTCGATGAGTATCGGCCCAATGTCGCTGGCGATCATGGGCCACTCGAAGATGATCTCTGATCCTTCTGACCACTTCAACTGTCTGGGCAATCATTTCTGGACCAAGTATTTGCCTCTCTCCAACATCATTCCAGGCTAACGGGGATCTGCACTTCCTACCATACAGTGCCTCGAACGGAGCCATCTGAATACTGGCCTGGTAACTATTGTTGTAGGAGAATTCTACCAGGTGCAGGTGATCCTCCCATGAACCACCGAAGTTAAGGGTACAAGATCTCAACAAATCTTCAAGAGTCTGGATTGTGCGTTCCGACAGGCCATCTTTCTGCGGATGATAAGCTGAGCTGAACTGGAGGTGAGTTCCCAAACTCTCTTACAGGCTACGATAAAAGTGTGACGTAAACCTTGAATCTCGGTCCGAGGTGATACTGACGAGCACACCGTGAAGCCTGACAATCAGTCTGAGGTACATTTCTGCCAAATGTGCCGTAGACTGTCCAACTCTGAACGGGAGAAAATGAGCCACCTTCATGAGCCGGTCAACTATAACCCAAATAGCATCTCGACCAGCTGGGGATCTAGGTAATCCAGTTACAAAATCCATGGTTATGTGTTTCCATTTCCATTCTGGAATCGGTAAGGGCTGAAGAAGTCCAGCGGGCCTCTGATGTCCAGCCTTAACCTGCTGGCAAACCAAACACTGAGAGACAAACCAGGCTATCTCCCTCTTCATGCCATTCCACCGGAAGTGCTGACGGATATCATGGTACATTTTCGTGCCACCGGGATGAATAAAATACTGTGAACTATGAGCTTCTGCCATGACCTCCTGTCTGAAATCTCCACTGGGTAACAAAGACGAGTACCGTGTCGAAGTGTACCATCTTCATGAATGTACAACTCTGGCCTTCTTCCTGTCTCACACTCTGCTCTGTCACTGAATCTTGGAATTCGTAGACTGCGCCATCCGGATCCTCTCAACTATGCTGGACTGAACCTGTAGACTGGCCATCAATGCCACATTGGTAGAAAGAACCACTTCAATTCCTATCTTTTGAAGATCTGCCAATAACCCTGGTTGCACCGTTAGAAAATAAACACCAGCTCTCCTGCTCAATGCATCTGCTACAACGTTGTCCTTTTCTGGGTGATACTGCAAGTCCACATCGTAGTCCATCAGTAGCTCGAGCCATCTTCTCTGCCGCATGTTAAGGTCCTTCTGGATGAAAACATACTTCAGGCTCTTGTGGTCAGTGAAGATCTTTACCCTATTTCCGTACAAGTAATGCCTCCGCAACTTAAGTACAAACACTACTGCTGCCAGTTCCAAGTCGTGGGTCGGGTAATTTCTCTCATGATCACGAAGTTGACGTGATACATAAGCTATTACCTTCCCATGCTGCATCAAGACACACCCCAATCCTCTGCCTGAAGCGTCACAATAAATAGCGAATCCTTCGGTCCCATCTGGAAGCGTGAGAATAGGAGCCATTATCAAACCTCGCTTCAACTTCTCAAATGATTCCTGGCACTCTGCTGTCCAAGCAAACTGCACATCCTTGCGGGTCAACTGGGTCATCGGCGCCAAAATCCTTGCAAAATCTGAAACGAATCGCCGTTAGTAGCTGGCTAATCCAAGGAAGCTACGAACCTCTGCCACTGAGCTAGGTGGCCATGTCTCGATAGCCACAATCTTTTGGGGATCCACTTTCACTCCTCCTCGGGTAATGATGTGACCCAAGTACGAAATACGATCGAGCCAGAACTCGTATTTACTGAACTTGGCGTACAACTGATGCTCTCTAAGTGTCTGAAGGATGATTCTGAAATGCTGCTCGTGCTCTGCTTCGCTCTTGCTATAGATCAGGATGTCATGTAGGAACACTATCACGAACTGATCCAAGTAAGTCATAAAAATACGATTCATGAGGTCCATGAATACGGCTGGCACATTGGTTGCTCCGAATGGCATAACAAGAAACTTCTAATGCCCATACCTCGATCTAAACGCTGTCTTTAGAATGTCCTGCTCTCTGACCCTGATCTGGTGGTATCCTGATCGCAAGTCTATCTTCGAGAATACTGAAGCCCCTTTGAGTTAATCAAACAAGTCATCTATCCTCGGGAGAGGGTATCTGTTCTTGATTGTCACTGAGTTCAAGGTACGATAATCTACACATAATCTGGATGTACCATCCTTCTTCTTTATAAGAAGCATCGAGGCTCCCCAAGGCGATCCACTTACATGAATGAATCCCTTGGTCCTGAGTTCTTCAATCATCTTGTATAAAATCTTCAACTCTGAAGGCGCCATCCTGTAGACTCGCTCTGATACTGGTGCTGTCCCGGGGATCAAGTCTATAGTGAACTCGATCTCTCTTTCTGGCGGTATTCCCGAAAGTTCCTCTGGGAAGACATCTAGAAACTCTTTAACTATCCGGGGTAACTGTGTTGCTGCTATTGCCATCCGTAATACTGGGGAAGATGATTCCACTGCGCCTCTGGAAAATAAAAACTCTGGCTCGCCTGGAATACTAAAGACAACCCTGCCAACATGGCAGTGTATCCTAGCATACTGGTTCCTCAACCAATACATGCCTAAACTACATCATAGTCTGCCATGGGAAACTCTATAAATCTAGCGGGGAACTCTCTACCGCTAACTACGATCCGATACGAGGAAAATACTCGATCTACTCCTACAAGACCATTACCAGTAAGTATATTGAGCCTCACTGATAATGACTCGGGCTCCAATCCTATCCGTGTTGCGAATCGTGCAGACATGAATGCATGCGATGCACCAGAATCAAATAATACCGATGCTGGAGAGGAGTTGACGAGAATAGTACTTGCTACTACCTCACCTGGTGCAACCTCTTCTTCCACAGCCATCATCATTGCCTGAACTTGTCCTCTGGCTGCGGGTCCCCTCTGCTGGAAACCTCTCTGCCTGTTCTGCACTTGAGCCTGGGTGTACTGCTGCTGAAATGCCTAGGCCTGAGGCAACAATGGCCTTGGGTACTGCTGCTGCTGCATAGGTGCTGGTCCCCTAACCGACAGACTGGTTAGGTTGGAAGAGGACGAACTACCCCTATTCAGGCAGGCTCCTATCTTGTGATCTGTCGCTCCACAAGCCAGGCACAATCCCTGCGCCCTACGATAATCTGCCACCACGTGCCCTGGCTTCCCGCAATGAGAACATCCCATCGCAGAAGTCTGCTTCTGCTTCTTCTGCTACGGATACGTCGGGGTTGAATGCTGAACCGACGTTACTGAGGTCGCCCGCCTCGGAGTTCTAATGGTCAAACCCCTTGCTGTCGGGGCTGGAGCTGATGATTGGTACATCGGATTGTGGAACCACTTTCTATCTCCGGTCCTATCCACGATCCTCTGGGAGGTGTACTCGTGCCTCATAGCTGCCCTCAATACTTCATCGAACGTCTGGTGCTCGAACTGTTCAACTGCCAACAAGATCTCCAAATGCAGCCCCTGCTGGAATCGTTGGGCCCTATCAAACTCGGTTGCCACCAAGGTGGGTGCAAACCTACTGAGTCTAGAAAACTCAGATGTATAACCGTCTATCGTCCTGCCTCCTTGCTTCAAGTTGGTAAATCTCGTCTGTAGGTCGTACCGAGCTACAACATCAAAATACTTCGTCTGGAATCTTTCTCTAAATACCGCCCAAGTAACCAGCGCCGCTAATCCCACAGCCTGTGCCGCCCACCAACTGCGAGCTAAGTCTAGCAACTGTAGGCGTACTACCGCCACCTTCTCATTCTCAGGTGTCCTAGCTGCTTCCAGAACCACCTCGGTATCCTGAAGCCAAGCGTCCGCGATAATCGCATCTTCGCTGCCGTCGAAGAACGGAAGATTCAGGCGCTTGAAGCTGTTGGCCGCGCTGTTCCCTGGATGATCGCCTCTGGTCAAAGCATCTGCCACTGCCTGGTGCAGGGTGTCGCCCCGACGATCCTGAAAAGCTATCAAGGTCCCGATGAGACCTACCAAGGTGCCATCATCCGGCTCGGCAGGCTGGACGGGCTGAACTGGTGGCTCTCCTCCAGTAGCCACAACTCTGGAGGCTACACCGGAATGCTGGGCTTGATCTCCGGGTTGCTGGTCCACGGGAGGTGCTCCGTCTTGCTGATCGGCAGGTCCAGGAACAATGCCGCTGAAGAAGACCACATAGGAAACAATAAGGAAGGACCAGGACAGATCAACGATACAAGCATGTGATAAGGTCAAGATTCTCAGGGATTTGAAGATACGAGCAGAGATCAAGGACGAATACGTATTGAGACATCTATTTGGTAAACCCTCACATTCTTTAATGCCAAGACCTGCATGGGCCACCACTTAAACCATGTCACGCCCCAGAACCAGAATACTGAATAGCGGGGGCGTACATAGCCAGCTACGTATATTGAAATGGAATCCACCTCGCCATACGGTCACGGCTGTCTAGATATGAGGGTTTACTACAAGCCAATTGTCTCTTAAGGTCAAGCCTATTGTTTCAATCTCAAGTAAGTAATATAGTTACAAGATGTTAGACCACCAAATATACAATAAAAGACGTCCCAAATATTACATATTCAGCTGATCATAAAGCTAGTCATACAAAATACGAAGACTAGCAAGAGTTTAGTCATACATAATCAACCCTAGGATTTGCCAATCATGTTACAGCCCGTAGGCAGACAGTAAGTAAATATGCATCGAGCTAACAGGTGCTTGTCGGCTAAACGCCTCAAAAGAATAATTTTACAATATAGTGAGCAAATCAAAAGGAAAACCCACTCGTAGCCCGGGTTCCGTCTAGTCACCACCATTGGGCTGGAGGTTCGGTAGATCCTCGGGTGCTGCTCCAAAATCTGGCTATACAAAACCAGCTGGATCAAACCCCAGAAAGAGCAAGTGCCACAAGGAGGCCACAAAATAAGAACGAAAGCCAGCATATCAGATCATAAGGAAATAGAAGAAAAGTACAAGTAATAAAGAGTACAATAAGACAATAAACGACTAGGGACGTGGAACCATTCCGGGAGCCAGGTTATAACCCTTAAACCAAACAAGGACCGGGGTTGTAACCCTTCGCCTGAATAGCACTTTGTCTCTACCCATTTGTTGCTAAGGATAAGTAAAACAATCATGTTCAGGAGTACCAGGTACTGGGACTAGACGAGACTTAGACAAGGCTGGACACCAACCATTCACAAGCGGCCAAGCAAATACTACGGCTTACTACTTTAACTAACTAGGGTTATCATATGCCTAATTACTAACAAGATGCAAATGAGAATTTTCCAGTCCCAACCCTGCAGACTATCCAGTTATCCTTCCGCGGGTTGAGAGTATGGTTGGGTACATCGCCCAGGAGACGATATACCCTTAGGTGACTTAGAGGGTACAACACATGACAGTGTGCTGGAAATGTGCCCTACTCGTCGGCTGGCTACAAGTCTATTAAAGCGCTCAGATAACGAGATCGTCTGTGACTGGGAATTCTCCATGAACTATAGTTTGATCTAGTCATTAACCTAGTCCATATTCAGTACGAATCCCTGACCGTGGTAACCAGGGAGTCACGTCCTAGACATGATGCAAGACAAGGGGATTTCACAAAGCAGCAAGAATGAATACCCACGATGTCAGAGTTGATTATAAGAGTCAAGTTAGCCATCGCAACAGCATCAAGTCAAGTCAAGTTACAAGTCAGGAGTGCACCGCCACGGGCCACTATCAAGCTATCCAGTACAAAGATTAATTATGAATCACAGGTTACCAGTTAAGAGCGCACCCCATCGAGTCACTACTAAGAAGATCAGAAAGTACTAGGATCATAAATCATAGAAATCACGAAGACCGTACTAGTCATAAGCAAAACACCGAAAACCGTGCCAGGTCGTGTTGGGTCAAGACAGTCGTGTTGTGAGGAACAAGATCTCAGAACTCCAACCCACAAAAGAGAAACCAAGCCCAAGGAAATAAAACCAAACCACAATGGGCAATTAGGTTGCGCTGGGGTTCCAGGGGTTGGGTTGCGCTAGGGTCTGATTACGCTAGGGGAAATGAACTGCGCTGGGGGAATGGACTGCGCCGAGGTCGGGTTGCACTAGGGTCAGGTTGCGGTGAGGTCGGGTTGTGCTCGGATCAGGCTGCACTGAGGTCTGGTTGCGCCAGGACTGAGCTGCGCAGGGGATCGAGTTGCGCTAAGGAGTGAGCTGCGCTGGGGCTAAAGAGCGTCAGCGAAGAAGAGGGCGCAGTTCACCAAGGGGCACCGAGTGCGGGTCAGCCCAGCGCTAAAGAGCGCTGGCCGAGGAAGGGTTAGCTCGGTTCAGCCCAGCGCTAAAGAGCGCTGGCCGAAGTCTTCTCCTCCAGCATGCTGAGAGAAAAACCCAAGAACACCCAAAATTTTCAAATCTCATAACTTAGCCAAATCAAAACGAAATTTAGATTTTCAAAGTTCTATCTTGTGTAAAATTGAATTCTCTTCCACATGGAAGCCTCAAAACAAGCAAAATTCTAAGTTTAATAGATCAAAACCAAGAAAATCCGAAAATGATTAAAACTTAGATCTAGAAAAATGGACACTCCAAATCACAAAATGCCAAGTTCTAATATGGTTCACCATGGCCTAATCTAACTAATGGACAAATAAAATAGGGTTCCTTTTTGGTGGCAAGGTGCACTTGCCTATGGAGGTTAGGTGTTGTGTGGAGGAAGGAAGAATATGAAGATGGAGAAAATTAATAGAAGTGTAATAAGGAGAGGGAAAGTTAGGTAGGGTTTTAATGAGGGATGGTGTGTTGTGTTGAGGGTGGAGATTAACTAAGGGTAGTCCAATGCAAACCAAACCAAACCAAATCCTTCTCCACAAGGAATAAAACCATGCCAGGTCCAAAAACCTAATTTACGAGAAAACCAAAATCCGTAAGTCGAGCCAAATTACAATTACAGGCCAAAATTCGAAAAAATAAAATACAGGTCCAAAATATGTATAAGCCTAATTAAAATACGTATTCTGAAATACGGGCATTACAGGAATGCTGTAATGGGGTGGTGGTGCTGGCGGATGATGTTGCCGGTGGTGGTGGTGTTTAAATGGTGATGGTGGTCGGAGACTGTGGCAGTCGGAGGAGGTCATGATAGATTCAGAGAAGATGGTCAGGACAGAGGTTGGTTCGGTGACTGGGTGGCCAGAGTCAAGGCATGGTGGTCGGATTAGGAGGAGATGGGGGCATGAGAATGCTATAGGAGAGTGGAAGTGGCGGCTAGGGTCAGCAAATACCGACCGATACCGAAAAATCGACCGAATACCGATTAAAAATATTCCGAAAAATTGAACCAAAATTATGTACCGATACCGAATTGCCGAACCGACTAAAATATGGTATAATGGTAGTGGTAACGGTTTGAGTGTAATACCATACCGAAAATACCGAACCAATAAAATATATATATATATATATATATATATATATATATATATATACTTTTTTTAGAATGTTGTTCATGATTAATTTTATGCTACTTATTTACATTTTTATCTTTATTTTAGTCAGTTTCTTAGAATTGAGAATGGATTTTATCTTTACCTAAACTTATACTAAAGATTAAACTTAGTGACCGCGTTTGATCTTTTAAGCTCATTTTTATGTATTTGTGACTTGTTACATATTGTTTTAATAATTTTGATTAATTATTTGGTTGGTAAAATCTTGGCTTTAAAATTTAATGCTTCCAAAAAGGTAAAAAATATATCATAGGTTAAGAGGTTGTACAATATTAAGTGTGTTGATTGATAATATTAATTGGTAAAACACCGATAGCGAACAAAAATTGATCGAATACCGAAAAAATTAAAACCGAAAAAATCGATTCTAAATGGGTACGATATTGGTATGATTTTTTAAATACCGATTTAAAAAAGTACCGAAAAATTCGACCAAGTACCGATCGATTATACCGACGCTCACCCCTAGTGGCGACTTAGCTTTGTGTAGGAATTTAGGAAATTTTTTGTCACGTAAAAATATTGGGGAGTCCCCAATATTTATAGGGGTAGAGTAGGAAATCCTAATGGCAGAATTGTAAATGTAATCGATATAAGAAAAATAGTGAAAAAACTAACCACTAACACTAACTACTAATTTTATTAGTTAATAATTCCTAGCTAATTATAATTTAGCTACTAACTACCAATTATTAACTAAATTCGAAGCCCTAGCCCACAATCCAAGTCCGAACTTGGTAGGCTAGAACTAGGACCGAAATGGTCTAAACCCAATACGAGGGAAAATATAATAACTTAGAAATTATTATAACCTTAGGATTGAAATAAATTAGTAATAAGTATATTCATTTACAAATCATATTTGACAAACATTTTCTTTATATAAAAGCAATATTCACACGCACACACACACGCACACGCACACACGCACACACACACACACACACACACACACACACACACACACACATATATATATATATATATATATATATATATATATATATATATATATATATATATATATATATTCAAGAAAATGAGCAGAAAAGTAAATTAGGATAAAATTTCACATATAATAGTTTACAAAACCAATACCCAACATTACTGATAGCATATTGCGATCGAAAATATACTCAATAAAATTCATAAATTTTATGGATTTATTTAGAAAAATTCAAAAAAGTACAAAATTCGAAAAAAAACTCCAAAATTGGGTTAACGGAGGTCACAGTTTGGTTGTAGGTGTGGTTCACTGCTTTGATGATAAGGTACTGAACCTTGTTGTGGTGCGGATACTATATTGGATTCATGGCATGGAAAGATTTTTTATCGTGGATTAGGGTGCCATCGCTTGTCCTTGTTTTGTTGAGGGTGGTACGCTAATTCATGGGTTGAGTATTGGACCATGTTATGACTCGATTTAACTTATTATTAAGCAGTTTATATTCAGCTATATGGCATATTTTTATATATCTTGTTACGTCCCTCTGAGGACCTGGTAATTTCTCCAGGTGTATGTGTGTTCTCTTGACTATCTATAGGTATTCTAGCCAAGGTCGTAATTTTCTCTATTCCTTCGAAGTTAACTTGCCCTTTGATCGTCATTTGCTACTCTTGACAAACCATTTCATTGTTTATGCATTATTTCTCCTTTAAAATAGTTGATAGTAGATTTGTCCCCGTCCAATAACTTGTACAAATGACAATTCATATTGATTATAATATCTTTTTCTTTTATTTTGTGGATGAGATTATTTGGCCGTGATTATACTACATTTACAGCTTACATATATTTATTATACGGCTGGCATGTTTACATACCTACTTCTACGTAATTTGGGACTGTGACGTTATATGTTTTTGTGGTAGCCCATGCAGGTCAACGAATAAATTATTTGGTTACTTTACAGTACCAAACAAGCCTACATATAGGATTAGAGTCTAGGACCTCATCCACATACTTGACCTCTTTCTTCGATTCCATTTTCGAACTCTCGCTTGACTACCTTGATTGCATCTTGGTTGATCTCTTCTACCGTAAATCTTATCTTTTCTTTCATTCTTAATAGAGGTTAGGAAGACGACTTGTATGCCTCATTGATTCAATTACACTACTAGTTGAACTCTTGTAAGTTGGGTAGAATGCCTTACGACCTAACATTCCCTTTGACCTTAACCAAGGCCTTAGACAAGAAGACAATAGGACGACTGTATAGGCATGAACACCGGAGAAGACTTAGATTATTAAGGAACTTGAACTATTTATATTTTCTTTCATCATTATCTCGCGTACTTATATTTTTGGACTAGTTGTCTAATGTCGCTATAGCCTAGTTTTGCAAGCTTATTCATTTGTCGAGTTTGATTAAGGACATATTTTATTGGAGGCCTCCACTAATGTATTGTTTATAATCAGAGCCGGTGTATTATGGTTTGATCAACCTAGTGCACTTGGTTCGCTCTTTATATGATTATTTTACGCAGATTGAGATATAGTTAACAAAGATACTTGCCCTCTATGATCTTATTCGTGTCTACCTTGACAACTCTCTTTTGAACTATTCATTCACTTTTGAAACCCATATTTGTATTCGATTGTATCTTCCTTGAACTCCTTATTGTTTTCGTCTTTCACCTATTGTAGACAAATGCTCGTACTTGATAGATAGACACAGAGTATCTCCTTTAGTTGCACTATGGCCAACATAGCTGTATATACAGTGTAGCTAGCCATTACCAACCCATGTGACTACATTCTCGTCTTGATTTACTCGTCCTTTCCTTCAATCCTAAATCTACTATCATGACCTTCTAATCATTTGAATTTGAGAATGATCATAATCGTACCCTTAATCATACCCCCAACCTAGATGACTATCATACAATCTTCTCTAAGAAACCATGTCTCCTTGATCTCTAATTATTTCTTAAACCCTTACTCTTTTTATTTCTTGCGTAAACTAGTAGCCTTCATTCATTACCCAAACCATATCTGTATTTTTTTTAGTTATCTAAATCATGATTTTCTAAAATTATCAATTTCGTTGTACGCCACTTACTTCTTCAATGCCTTTATCATATTTTTCTTATTGAAAAATCCTTCTACGTCTCAACCCTGCCTACCCTATTTATTTCTTAATTTCGAGGACGAAATTCTTGTAAGTTGGGTAGGATGTAAACCCTCTAAATTTTCACTATAATTTTTTTAAATTAGTTTATTTTTGGTACTGTTTTAAATTAGTATTTGTACGTCGAGTACGAGTACGTATATGCAAATTCTATTGTTTTCTTTTATACAAATTTTTTCTTTCAGATTTTATTCATATAAAAAATAAGTAGATTTTCGAAAATAGTATAAAGTAAATATTTTATTTGCCTACAGTTATAAAATGCATCGCGTCGAGATTTCCAAACTCTATTTTTTTTTAAAAGCTATTTTACTTTTAGAAAGATAATATTTTATGTAAATATTCTATTTGCATGCAAGGTACATAAAATTTAATTCAAGTATATATATTTTAATTTTCAAAATAAATTATTATTATTATTTATTTATAAAAAGATAATTTAAAATTTGTTTGATTTAAATGTTTAATTATCATGGTAATTTAAATTAAGATTGGATTTATTGGTTTTTATTTTTCAATGGTTTTTAACTTATAGAAAAGATTTATCTAGATTTAATTTGGATTGGGATTGATTGAATTAGTTTTAATTTGATTTAAATTAAATGGTGAATTATCTAAAGTAGATTTAATTTTCCTACTCTTTATCTAATTAGGAGTCTCCACCTCCTATATAAGTAAAGGCTCCTTGCTCTTTTTTCCATAAATTTCATAAGCCAATAATTTCCACGACCATGTTCGTGCATCGTGTCTGTGTCCAATTCCTTCACATGTCAGCCGTGACGGCCTTGGGTCCAACCTCGGGTGTCTTTCCACTAGAGTATATTTTTACACATACATTATCTTTCGCGTGTCCGACATAACAAATACATATTCAGACCCCAAATTTTCTTTTCTATCGTGTTCGACACATATGACACGACACAACCAATCTAATCCTAACACAAATCTTGCCTGGCCGTCCTCTTCGGCCAAGCTGACTGGAACGCCGCCCGTCCCCTGTTCCTCTCTTCCGACTACCCTGCAATCGACCCAAACCCCAACAACCTTGCCGCACAACCACACGAGTCTCCACCTCCTACATAAGTAGAGGCTCCTTGCTTTTTTTCCCATAAATTTTATAGGCCAATAATTTCCACCACCATGTCCGTGCATCATGTATGTGTCCAATTCTTTTCCGTGTCAGCCGTGACGGCCTCGGGTCCAACCCCGGGTGTCTTTCCACTAGAGTATATCTTTACACATATATTATCTTTCGCTTGTCCGACATACCAGATACGGATTCAAACCCCAAATTTTCTTTCCTATTGTGTCTGACACACCGGACACGACACAACCAATCTAACCCTAACCAAAATCTAGCTTGCCGTCCTCTTCGGCCAAGTTGCCAGGAATGCCGCCCGTCCCTTGTTTCTCTCTTCCGACTACCCTACAGTTGACCCAAACCCCAACAACATCGCTGCACCACCACCACATCCGATCCCCACCTAATTCTCGGTCACTCCAGCCAAACCCTTCCGCCAGCCACCACCATATCATCACCATCACCACCCTCACCAAAGCCAGCCACCACCACATCATCCTTTGTTTTCTCTCAACCCCAACCCCAACATGCTAAACCACCATGACCGGCCGTCTTGCCTCTGTCGACTATGATGACTACCACAATGCATCACCACCATCACAAAAAAAAATTTAAAACACACACACCACCACCACCTTATCATTTACCTCGTTGAAGCCGGCGACAACCGCCGTTACGCCCACCAACCTCTAGCAGACCCAGTGCCGGCTACCATCAACGTTCGCACCCGGCCACATCAGTGCCTCCTTCTGCCGCACGATAGGCGGCGGACTATGTAATATTGTTACAGCGAGTCAGACTCGATCGAGAACTTAGATGGTGAGTCTGACTCGATCGCTGAGCTTGGCTTTCGATAACACTTTATGGCATCGAGTAAATCGATTTGGATGAATGTTACGAGAATCGATCCAACTAATAGAACGGCTTCTGTTGGAATAAGTCCTAAATGCAGCAGGCTGCATCTCGACGAGTGAGCTCTATATAAGAGTCCCTTTGATGGGACCGGACTGCTGTATAGTTTTCTTATATTTTTGCTGCTTGGTTTTGATGAATGTGTTTTTGCGTCAATTTCTGCATTCATTATACGAATTTGGAAATAAAGGATTAAAGAAGGGATTATAATAAAATGTTGGTGCCATTGCAGAAGCTCGTATAACTGAAGTTTGAACGTTGCTAAGCGCTTCGACCCTCGACACGATCAAATACTTGGTGGGTGGTTTGACCCCTTCTTTTCTACTACTTTTCGCAAATAAAATTTTGTTTGCCTCGAACTTAGTCAAATCGACGATTCCAAGTTAAATGCATGCCAAATTACTAAGATCAAGATTCGGGATAACTGTATCAATTTAGAGTATTTTACTCTGAAACTATAAGTTTCACATCAAAAACCAAAAAGTTAAGGTTCTAGAAAAGTGATAGACTATTTTATGATCTGCAAAATAAAATAAAACGTTGGTTGCGGCATATGATGCCTCGAGAAAATTGGTGCCTACGAGATGCCAAATTGGAACTACAGCTTTTGGGAAAATGATTTGTAGCATGAGTTAGGAAAAATGATAATGTTGTTTACTACTGTCCACGCTATGCAATCTGTTTTATATGTTAAACTATTATCGCATTTGCATGGTCGTGGACAACTTGTGCACAAGGGTTTCCTCCGAACGGTATCCGGGGCATCGAAATCGAATTGACCTAGGAGGAATTTGAGATTTCGTGCTTGGCACGAGGCATTACGAGACCTCCAGCTAGGCTTGAAACCTAGTCTGATAGGGCACATCGTAATGCCATGGAGAATAGTCCCTCATGGTGATTAACACCGATGACCGCATATAAGATAGCATGCTCACCTATTGTCTTGTGCAGGTGGTAAGTATTATATCTGGTTTATGCAGGGATGAGCACGGTCGTGATAAGAATTGGGATAAAATGCAATATTTTACTATATGCTTTTACTGTTTAGAGAAGGCTATCAATATGAACTGAATTCATTTAGTTCTAAATAGAAAGAAAACTCCAATGCATGCCTACCTTAATAATCAGAGTCGGTTTAGACGAGTGGGTTCGTCCCGTTCACTAGTGCATTTCCAAGTGTAATAATGCCCCAAACTCACAGGTGACGAGAACCCTGGTGGTGCACGGTGCAAAGCCAAAACTGAAGTTCGGAGAGGCATTTTGAAGCTCTTCCTATTCTGAAGTATTTTGAAGCCAATTCATCGAAGGCTTTCAATGTATAAAAAGGGTGAATGTATGAAATAACAAGTGTTAGTTCAGACAGCTTGTCGTGTATTTTCTTTTATTTTAATTGATATAGCCGTAATGGCAGATCTAATATAATTACGACTTGCACTTTATTACAAGTTATCAATGAAAAGCATATTTTTATCTTCCTAAACTGCGTATTCAATTACTCTATAAGTTGTGAAGTTTTAACTTGAATGTTTCAAATAAATGATCAGATGTAATGATCTTGCCTTATACGAGTGCAACTCCAGACTCGAACGACATCACGCCCTAGCAAGGATGATCGATTCGGCATAATCAATGTGAGGACTAAATGTTTGTCGAATCAGGGCATAACAAATTGGTATGAGAGCACAATTACGTTTCCTCAATTTTTTGAAAAAAATTCATTTGGAATGATGGTTGCGATTACTCGATTGAATGCTTGTCGACATGCTGCATGAAATAAAAGTTCCATACAAGTAACCCTATAGATATTTTGAAAATACTAACGGGTTTACTCTGTTTTGTAGGAAGGACTAAGAAAAATAAAAATAATCCAGCCACAACAACCAACGCTGTGGATAGTTCATCTAGTTATAAGGGCGCTAGCCCTAGCGAGACTATAATAGAGAAAATGTTGCGCTTGATGCAGCTGTAGTAGCAACAGCTTTAGATGCAAATCCAAGCCCAATTTGGTGTACAACAAATGAAAATAGACGCCCTTACGCATATCGTAAGCAATATGGCGGCCAATACCAACGCAACTGTTGTGGCATCTGAAGAGAGGGAAGATATTTAAGAAGAAGTCGAGGAAGAAGTTCAACCAAAAACGATGAACTCTTCTTCCTTGTTCAAAGCAACGGAGTTTCGCAAGATGAACTCACCTAAGTTCAATGGTCGAGCGGAGCCTGATGTGATCATGGGATGGCTGACGGAGATTAAGGACTTATTTAATCCTCTCTGCATCGTAGGGTCCTAGAGGGTAGCATGTGTGACGCTACTACTGCAATTGAGGGCCTATGATTGGTGGACGGCGAAGAAACAGGAAATCTACGAAACTGAACCCAACACCAAAATTTTCTGAGAAATATTCAAGAAAACTTTTCTTGAACAATATGTTCCATGCGCCATCCGTCGACAGAAGGGGACGAGTTCATGATGTTGAGGCAAGAGAATATGTCAGTTGAAGATTATGACGCAAGCTTCTCCAAACTTGCAAAATTTGATGGTACCTTTCTACCCAATAAAGAAGAATGGTACAAACTTTTTCAATAGGGCCTGAATGACGAATTGCATAGGGATGTCATGAATCAACGATGCCAAACTTATCGTGAATCCTATGAAGCCGCACTTGATAGCGAACGAATCTTTGGCTGTATGTCGCACCGAGCCGTGCCTGCCGTACGTAATAATTTTAACAAGCGTCCTAACGACGCCGGAGGGTCTGGAATTCAGAAACTTCCAAATACATTTGAAATTGAGGCTCCTATAACGGAGTACAGTGCAACAAGTGTGACCAAAATGGACATCAGATATTTTAATACATGGTGTCTGGATGCTTCAGATGTGGTAAGATAGGTCACAAGTCTTATGAATGTCCCCAGGGGAGAACAACCCCCCCAAAAAATGTTCTGAATCCATACAAGAACAATGTACCAAATCAGAATAGAGCGCCTCCACATCAAGAGTTAAAGTAATGGCTTGTCTTAGCTCTAATTCTTGCACTTCCAGATGGTCGAGAAGGCTTTCAGATATTTAATGACACATCGAGGACTAGCCTAGGGTATGTGCTCATACAGAAAGACAAATTTATCTTCTATGCTTCCAGGCAGTTAAAGCAGCACGAGAAGAACTATCTTACGTATGATCTAAAATTGGTGACAATCGTGTTTGTGTTAAAACTCTGGCAATACTACCTCTTTGGTGTGGTTTGTAGGATCTACACGAATCATAAGAGCCTTAAATATTTATTTACCAAACGAGAACTCAACTTGAGGCAGCGACGTTGGCTCAAACTAATAAAAGACTATGAGCTAAAGATCGAGTATATGTCGGGCAAAGGAAATGTTGTAGCATATGCTGAGCATAATATTCATGGGATCAATAGCCCTAAATAATAATATACGACGAGATTTGGAAGCGATGGATATCGAACTCGGAATTGAGTTCGATATCTGCACCTGGCTCAGCGGAAGCTAGGATCGAGCCTGCTTGGCAAAATAAAGACCGCATAGAAGGACGATCTATTTCTGAAGAGGATGCACGAGCTGATTCTAACAGGAAGGACGACCGACTTTGTGAAAGACGAAGACAGGATGATACGACTAAAAAAAAGGCTCTACATTTCTAAAACTGCCAAACTTAGAAAAGAAATTCTGACAGAGGCACATTATATGAAGTACTCGTTACATCCTGGGAGCACTAAGATGTACAAGGACTTGTGCATAAACTATTGGTGGCACGACATGAAGAAAGATGTGGCTACTTTTGTGTCACAGTGCATGACGTGCCAGCAAGTGAAGACGGAACACCAAAGGCCAGACGGGGAGCTGCAGAATCTCGCCATTCCCGAATGGAAGTGGGACAATACCTCGATGGATTTTATTATGGGAATTCCGAAGACATCGCGAGGGAATGACGCGATTTGGGTCATTGTTGATAAATTGACCAAGTCGGCTCACTTTATTGCAATCAAAGTACCATAGAGCGTTGATTTGTTAGCCTAAATATATATATCAACGAGATTGTCCGACTGTACGGGGTAACAGCTACAGTAGTTTTGGACAAAGACGGAAAATTTCTATTGTATTTTAGGACGAGTTTGTAAGCTGTGATGGGGACGAAACTGAATTTTAGTACTTCATACCACCCCAGACAGACGGTCAGACAGAGAGGGTAAATCAAATCTTAGAGGATATGTTGCGCCTGTGTGCGATCGATGTAAAGAATAGTTGGGATATGCATTTATCGCTTGTGGAATTTAGGTATAACAACAGTTAGCAGACGAGCATTTAGATGGCTCCGTATGAAGCACTCTACGAAAGGAAGTGTTGCTCTCTAATATGTTAGAATGAAGTCGAAGAGCGACAGGTGCTCGGACTAGAACTAGTAGAGCAGGCCGTCGAAAAGGTCCGCTTGATTCGAGACAGACTTTGCATCGCACAAAGTCGACAAAAGAGCTACGCAGATCTTCGTCGACGACCGCAAGAATTTTTGGTCGGAGACCATGTTTCTGAAAGTAACGCCCATGCGTGGTGTGATGCGATTCGGTGTCAAAGGCAAACTAAGCCTGAGATTTGTAGGCCATTTCAAGATCCTTGAGCGATTTGCAACTGTTGCTTATCGGATCGTACTACCTCTTGTCTTGGCTGAAGTTAACGATGTTTTCCACGTTTTACAACTTCAAAAATACATGCACGATCCAAATCACGTGGTTAGCTTCGATCAGTTTAAGCTACGGGCGGACTTGTCTTATGCGGAGGAGCCTATCCAAATTTTAGACCATAAGGAAAAGGTTTTGTAAAATTTGTTGTCTTTGGTTCGCGTGCTTTAGCGGAACCATTCAGTTGAAGAATCGACATGAGAGATGGATGTGGAGATGAAGGAGAAGTACCCTTCGTTGTTTCCCTAAATTTAAGGTCATATCCTTGTTCTTAAGTTTCAGGACAGAACTTTTTCTTAGTGGTATATTATGTAGTGCCCCGTCCTGATAGGCGGCGGACTATATAATATGCTTACGGCGAGTCAGACTCGGTCGAAAACTTAGATGGCTAGTTTGACTCGATCGCTGAGCTTGGCTTACGATAACACTTTGTGGCATCGAATAAATTAATTTGGACGAATGTTACGAGAATCGATCCAACTAATGGAACGATTTCTGTTGAAATATGTCCTAGATGTAGCAGGCTGCATCTCAGCGAGTGAGCTCTGTATAAGGGTCCCTTCGACGGGACCAGACTGCTATATAGTTTTCTTAAGTGTAACACCCAGTTTTCCAAATGAGGGTAATTTTGAAATTTTGAAATTATAATTATTATTTATTGATATTTATTTCGTATTACGATTGTTAGTGATTTTTAATTAATTTTTAAATCATGACTTATGATTTTGGTGTTTTGCTAGTGAAACCGTAGAGACTGTCTACCCTAGAACCTAGCCATGTGATTAGGGTATTTCATTCATCATTTTTTATTTAAGGGTATTTTTGTCATTTTTGAAATATTTGAATTTATTATATATTTATTTAGAATTTAATATAATTAATGGGATGGTGTGATTTTAATATTATTTAATTGATTGCCTTGTGTTGTGTTAGCCCTAACCTAGATTGGGACCTAACCTAGATTAGTCTAGTTAGTCAGGTTTAGCCATGGCTAGTGGGTTAGTTAGTCATGATCAAGTTAGAGACTAGACTAGCTTGGTTAGTCATTAGATAGAATGAGTCAAGTTAGACTAGTAATGTGCAACCTAAGTTCATCTAGCCATTGATTAGCTTAGAATGGTGGAGAACCATTAGATCAACTCTAACCCTAGATATTAGGGCAACCATCTTGGGATCCCCTCCCTATTTAATCCCTCTCAAATCCTTTGCCTCTTCACATCATTTCTCCATTCTCAAGAACAAGGTGAGCCTTCTATTCACTCCTTCATAACTTGGTCATTTCTTAACCTTTTTTAATGAAACTTCTTGCATTGTGACCTAACCATCACCCTCTTACTGTCCATGGAGGTAGAGGACTGATTTGGGAACCTATTTGTGCTCGAGCTACAGTAGAAAGCACTGTTCATTGAAGGTTTTGAGCTTGAGGAGAACCCATTGGTAACTCTCTTAAACCCTATCTAACCTACTGTTTATTCATCATGGATGCATAGCCCTAGGTCCCCTCTAGTCTCAGGTAGGAGCTGACCCCAACTTGTGTCGAATACGTGTTCGTATCAGACACGTATCAATAGGATTACCTAGGTGTTCGACCTAATGCCCCAATAGGTTTTTCCTTACTGTTTTCTGATTGTGTTTGAATAGGAATACTCATTTTAGTGTCGCTTATTGGTTTCTTCGTGTCTGAGATGGTTTTGTGTCGTTTTGGAGTCGCACAGACACGCGGACACGCGGTCGTGCACATGCGCGCACGGGCAGGTGGCATGCCCTGCTGCTCGGGTGGCATTGCTCTGTGCACACGCCACTTGGATACCTAAAATTCGACACGTGTGTCGTGTCCATGACTGACACGAGGCTCCTCGAGTTTCACGAGTCCTCGTGTCGTGTCGGACACGTATTTGCACGTGCACGTGTAGTACACTGTGCGGTTCTGTGTGCACAATGTTGTGTTCTTTGTTAATTCGATTTTAATAGTTTAAATTATGTTTTTACTTGTTATACTGATCCTAAATATCATGTATTATATATGTTAGATTTAGTTACATGTTAAATTAAGTTTTATTGGTGAATATTGGTTCGAATGGGGATTTAAGGCATGGTGTCTGATACTACTCTGATACTTTTGTTCCAGAAATTCCAAACCTTTAATTCCCTATTTGTATATGTGTTTCTCAACTAATTATAATCCCTATATGTTGCAATTCATGTTAGTTAAGTTTTAAATTCAAAATAGATTTTTGATTGTGAGATTGGGATATTGACATTTGGTTGGATTTATAAAACCTGAGAATGGGAATTCAGACAAGGGTTGTTGAACTAAGAATGATTTTGTTTGGTTGTTTCCGTCCATGATACTTATAAAACCTGAGTTTTCCCCATTCAAACTGAAACTGTGATGTAGTTCCTTCCTTTCCTGATTAACTGAGTTGATACCTGAGATTCCAGATTTGTTTTTTCCATTTGTTATCTTAGCATTTTTAACTATTTTGAATATGAGATTTTGGGCATGGGATTGATATTGTATATGTTGTTACTGTTATTTAGGAGATTCACTGTTAGAGTAAACTCCTGAGATTCACACTCATTTCCCACATAAAGCTCTGAGATGTTTTGACATATCCTTGTATCCCTCACTCATCCTAACTCCAACTGTCACAGACACACAAAAACTGAAATACCCACTGCCATTCATGCCTAGGATTGACACTGAGTTCATATTGCATTCTTTATTTTGTTCCCTATTTTTCCTAATGTTTCCACATATTAATTCACATTAATACAACATGTATACACACAGGGATTGACCCTCACTTTCCTGTACACTGAAACCAACTCACTAAGACACATGACACTGAACCTCTATGACCCTGAACCTGAGTTGGGTATCATAGGGAATGGAGAATTCGAAATCAATCCACTGTTGTTATTGATTGTACTGTCAAATTAGTTAACTGTCCTTTGATTCATTGCCTGTTAAAATTCCTAGGTATGTGTGGATTACTGTTAATTGATTTCCATTTTCTCCTTAATAACTGAGAATGAGTTCCTATTTTCTACCTGGATTTAGTTTAAGGTTGAGGTTGTATATATATGTAAGTTTCTGATAATTTCATTTGTGTGATTGGTTAAATGTTTGGTTAACTGAGAATTGAAAACCTAAATTCTAATCCTATGATAGTTGAGTTAACTGAGATTTCCCAAAATTACCAATTCTTGAGATTTTTAGGGAATTCTGTTAACTGAGAATTCATTTCCTCATTACAAATCTGAGATTGATACTCTAATGTATCACCCACTGTTTTTGTAATGTTTCCATAATTTCATTCCTAAGTTTCCTAGCACTGTTCTTATATTTTCATTCTTAATGAACTGAAATTTAGTGATAGATGTATGGGACTGTCAATCCATTTCATAACCCTCACTGTTATTTTCTAGATTTTACTATAGTCATTAACTGAATTTCCTCTTTGTATTCACTGTGTTGTACTTCACTGATTCCAGGATTGGTTAATTAGCACACCCTCATGTCTCACACATGTATTCCCTTAATTCCCTTAAACACTCACTAATTTTTCTTTTATTCATTGATTAACTGAGTTTGGTTGTTGATTAATATGTTCTTAACTGAATTGGTTTCCCTGTGTATACCTGAGATTCATTGCTCACTGTTATTGAAAACTGGAAATTGATCCAGTCCCCCTTAAGAACTGATTTCCTTTCCAAGTATTTCAGTGTTGTTTCTATAAACCTGGGAATGAGTACTGTCCTTTAAAAACTGTTTTTACCTATGTGAATTTAAGCTGAGTTTATTTCCAGTTTTCCCTTTTTCCTGAGAACTACCTTGCCATTTCACTGTCCTCCAACTCCTGAGGCATACTGTCCTGAACACATAGACCCTGTCACTTAGTTTGAACACTGAGTTCATACTATCTCCCTGTTTTATGTTACTATATTAACCCAGTTTTGATGTTGTACAGTAGATGCAATGTTGGGTTGGGGGAAAATTGAGTTTGTGTTCATTAATCATTGTAGACTCTTCATGGTTGAGACTTTAACTTATATAAATATACATGTTGTTCCCTTATTCCTGTCACTGTATCAATCCTGAGTTTAACCACTTCCCTTTCACCTATGCTTTCTTTATTAACTGTCAATTGGATTCCTGAGATACAATGTACACACACACCACCCTCTTCACATTCCTGTCACATTGGCTAATTTACTTGAGACTGAGAACTTAGCACCATTGCCTAGATTCAATGATAAGCTATCTAATTGACCTTGACACTCTCATATACCCCAATGTACACACACACCTATAATCTAAACTTGGTAATGTACAATGCTAACCCACACACACAAGTACACTGTTCTTCCCACTCTTGCACATTTATTTCAGCCACACATATCCCACCTCACAAATCAAGCTATTACACTGTTTCCTAACTGCCTAGTCATTCATTCACACACACACTTATGACAGCCTATTACACTCACACATTACATGCTCTTTTCTCTCTCTCTCTATATATATATACTATACATGGCTAAATGTGTTAATGTGGTAAATAGAGTTTTCTTATAGTTATATATACATATATGTGATATAGGGCCTAGTGTTGAATTCTCTTTTCATGTACACCCTCATGTTCACACACACACATAGCTTTACATGTTAGTTCCTTCCTCTTATATATATATATATATAATGTTGATTAAATATATATATATATATATATATATATATATATATATAATGTTGATTATGCATGAATGTGATGTACCTTGATATGTGACTTGTGTTGGCTTGTATAGCCTTGTGATTGGTGTGTGATTGCTAGACTAGGCTTGATTAGGCCTAGTGAGACTTGTTAGACTTATTGGACTAAGACCAGACCTAGTTTACCTAGCTTGACTAGTATAGTTGACCAGAGTTGACCAAGTGTTGACTCTAGTCTAGTTGACCTAGACAACATGCAGATGCATCGTAGATTACATTTATCATTCTCTGTATACATCTTGATTTGTGTTGCTCTAAATAGGAGTCAGGTATCTCATCTCGGACAGTACATTTACTCCAGACATTCAGATACGAGGCGAGTACATTCTCTGATCATTTCATATCCTGCTTAGAATTATTTCCTGCATTAAATTACTTTACTTGATACTGTCACGTTGGTCACACGGATTAGTACTATACGGATCCCTTCTTGAGATGTTATCCCTTCAGGGAGCATCGGGTACTCTATGTTCTGTGCGTTTCACTTACATAGCGTATCATATGCTTTTTTTTGGTTCTTTGATCACTTGTGACATATACTCATATGATCACAGAGTCTTCTTTGAATCCTTATCCCATTTATTGGGTCTATCAGAATCCCTATTTTTGGGACTACTATGTACCATCCTTTGGGGGCTTACCACCCTTTGGGGGCTTACCACCCTTTGGGGGCTTATCACCCTTTGAGGGCTTACCACCCTTCGGGGGCTGTTACATAGAACCATGTACGTAACATAACTTGTTTGGATCCTTGTGTATTAGTTGGGGGTACGGGGGAGTATAAATAGCCATGTGAACAATTCCAAAGTAGAATAGCCATGTACGCCTCTTTAGTATAGCCATGTACAATCAAGCCGTTCACATGTCGACTTTGTACTCTAAATCACTAGTCACTGGTAGCTCTCTACTTATAGTAGATATTTCTATTACAGTTCTCTCTCTGTTTACATACTGCATTTCCTTCAGTATCTATATCTTACTTTACTGCATGATTATATTTTCTAACCTGCTATGAACTGTTGAGATGTACTGTGCTCGCTTCCGTCCTGACTGGACCTGTTGAAAATTTTATAGAGGATGATGAGGAACCCTGCACCCCTTACTTGGAGCTTGCCTAGATGACACTCGCGGCCTGGACCCCTGGGGAGGTTCAGGCAGCTGCTCAGGATGATACCTTGTATAGTGTAGATAGCTTAGATTATTTCTTTCATGTTTAGCTATTGTCTTTGTTTCAGAGTTGTATATTGTAGAGATGTTGAGACTTGTATTTCTTTTCTGTTGTACCTCAGTTGAGGATTCTCTTATCTATTTTATCGCGCCATATTCTATCTCTAGATTGTGATTGAGTTGTACCTCTGTATTGGCCTCCTTATGGAGAGTATCCATATTATGTTAGTTATAGTTCATGACCTAGAACAGCGTTCTACCGCCGACACTACGGCGTAGGCTGGGCGCTATTACGTTCTCGTACCCTCATAGTGGGTGCGGGTCGTGACATTAAGTTTTTGCTGCTTGGTTTTGATGTATGTCTTTTCGTATCGATTTCTGTATTCATTCTACGAATTTTGAAACAAATGATTAAAGAAAGGATTCTGATAAAATATTGGTGCCATTATAAGAGCTCCGTAACTGAAGCTTGAACGTCGTGAAGCACTCGGACCTTCGGCACGATCAAATTCTTCGTTGGTGGTTCTGCCCCTTCTTTTCTACACATTTCTGCAAATAAAATTTTGTTTGCATCGAACTTATTCAAATCGATGATGCCAAGTTAAATGCATGCCAAATCACTAAGATCAAGACTCGGGATAACTGTATCGATTTAGAGTAATTTATTTCACATCAAAAATTGAAAAGTTAAGGTTCTAGAAAAAAGATAGACTATTTCATGATATGCAAAATAAAATGAAACGTTGGTTGCGGCATATGATGCCTCAAAGAAATTGGTGCCTATGGGATGCCAAATCAAAAGTACGACTTTGGGGGAAATGATTTGTTGCATGAGTTGAGAAAAATGATAATGTTGCTTAATACTGTTCACGCTATACAATCTATTTCATATGTTAAACTATTCTTGCATTTGCATGGTCATGGACAACTTGTGCACAAGGGTTTCCTCGAAATGGTATTTGGGGCATCGGAACTGAATCGACCTAGGGGAAATTTGAGATTTCGTACTTGGCACGAGGCATTACGAGACCTCCAGCTAGGCTTGCAACCTAGTCTGATAGGGCACATCATAATGCCCTGGAGAATAGTCGCTCGTGGTGATTAACACCGATGACCGTATATAAGATAACATGCTCGCCTATTGTCTTGTACAGGTGGTAAGTATTATATATGTTTCATGCAGAGCACGGTCGTGGTAAAAATTGCGATAAAATGCTATGTTTTACTGTATGCTTTTACTGTTCAGAGAAGGCTATCAATATGAACTAAATTCATTTAGTTCTAAATAAAAAGAAAACTCCAATGCATGCCTACCTTAATAATTAGAGTCAGTTTGGACGACTGGGTTCGTCCCGCTCATTAGTGCATTCCAAAGTGTACTAATCCCCCAAACCTACAGGTGATGAGAACCCTGGGGGTGGATGGTGCTAAGCCAAAGATGAAGTTCGGAAAGGCATTTTGAAGCTCTTCCTAATCTGAAGTATTTTGAAGCCAATTCATCGAAGGCTTTCAATGTATAAAAAGGGTAAATATATAGAACGACAAGTGTTAGTTCAGGCAGCTTGTCGAGTATTTTCTTTTGTTTCAATTAATGTAACTGCAACGGTATATCGAATGTAATTACGACATGCACTTCGTTGCAAGCTATCAATGAAAAGTATATTTTAATCTTCCTAAACTGTGTGTTTAATTACTCTGCGATTTGTGAAGTTTCAACTTGAATGTTTCAAATAATTGATCAAATGTAATGATCTTGCCTTGTACGAGTGTAACTCCAGACTCGTACGACATCACGCCCTAGCGAGGATGATCGATTCGGCATAATCGATGCGAGGACAAATGGTTTGTCGAATCGGGGCATGACAGCAACAGTCCGAGCGCCGACGAGTTCTTTCGTCCCTTCGCTCCTTTCTCGCCCCTCCATTCCTCTCTCTTCTCCCCACACACTCTATCGTCTCCTCTTTCCCCTCTCCCTGGCTTTCTTTTCTCTTTTCTCTACTTTTGCTCCCTCCATTTATTTTCTTTCCAGGCGAATTGCTCCCCTCGAAGGAAAAGGGTCCAGCAACAGCACAGACGTATGCTTTTTATTTTTTATTTTATTTTCTATTTTTATTTGTTATTATTATAATTATTTCTATTTACTTTTATTTTTTTAAGTATATATACATCATTTATTATCATTAATATTATTATCATTTTTTTTGCTATATTTTATGATTATTGTTATGATATTAAGAGGGTGTGTATTATCAATAATTTTTTTACCAAATAAAATATATAGGATAAATAATTTTCAAATTAAGTTGACTTCCATTTGTTTATTTTTGGTCTATAAGTCCTGAAATAATTTTTAAAAACTTCTAGTATTATCCTAAAATATTTTAACTAATGAAATATCTTTCTATAAAAAGTCATATTCTTACAACTTAGTGTTTTGCCTAAAAACAATTTTTATATTTTTCAAATATTTAGCTAAAATCTTTACTAGTAAATATAGTTTTTCAAAATATTATAAATATTTTTCTGAAATCATATATATATTATTTATCTAATTTCCTTTAACATCATGTCTGTGACACATCCCATTATTTCTATTCCCTTGCCAATATTGGACTTTCTTATGTCGACCCTAACTAATTAGATTACTCTGGATCTGGTAGAACAATCTGTGCCATCAGGTCGTCTTGCGTAGTTGTAGCACCAAAGTCAACTCTATGCCACCTTAATCGTCACATCACACCAAGCGTCACTACCAGACAAGATACCTTGCCATTTAGCTTATATATTGCATACATTTATTTAATTATTTATTTCCTGCAAGATTAATTTTACAATATAGACATATTTAGATGTTATTCTATTGCTTAGTGCTATTTTATGTTATTTAATATTCTTATGCCTATTAAACCTAGATTTAAGAGACCACCCTCGTTTGTGTTACATTTATTGGCTTGACATGTTTGTGCTACGATGTCGCGAGTCGCATATAGAACTCGGACATACGTAGATGGCTGTACATTGGTACGTATAAGTCATGCGACAGGATTAACTACTAATAGTATTGCATGATTAGTTTGACTTAGCGGTTAATAGAGGTTATGTATTGTGAAGACAACATATAGGCATGGGGTGGGGAGGACATTTCCTTAGTGTATAGGCTACTATGCACTTTACCTTTGTGTTCGTACGCTCCGTCGGAGATGCGGGTTGACGACCCCTTTATTTTATTACTGGCTACTGACGTTCGAGGAACGGTTATGCTTGAGGCCCCTGGTGCCTAAGAGGGGACTATGTTGATCCTATTTTAGCCAAAGAGTCTATGCATTGGAGATTTGTTCTTAAATTGCATTCACATAGAATGGTTAGGCTACCTTATCCGTTAGGTATAGGTACTTTTGGTTTGTGTACTTATACCTGACCGTGACTTGGAACAGTATCTTGTTGCTGACTAGTTTGCGACACCTTGTCCTTGTTTGGTTGTAGGTGTGGTTCACTGCTTCGATGATAAGGAACTGAACCTTGTTGTGGTCCGGATACTATATTTGATTCATGGCTTGGAAAGATACTCCATCGTGGATTAGGGTGCCATCTTCTACCCTTATTTGGTTGGGGGGGATGGTACGCTAATTCAAGGGTGGAGTATTAGACCATGTTATGATCCAATTTGACTTATTATTGAGCAGTTTATATTCAGTTATATGGTATATTTTATGTATATTATTACGTCCCTCTGATGTCACGCCCAAGAACCAGAATACTGGAGAGCAGGGGCAGGCATAGCCAGCTACGTATATGAAATGGATTCCATTTAGCTATACGGTCACGGCTATCTAGATACATGAGGGTTTACTACAAGCCAATAGTCTTCTATGGTCATGAACAAGCCTAGTGTCTCAATCACAAGCAAGTAAGTAAATGTTACAAGATGTTAGATCACCAAATATACAATAGTAAGGCGTCCCAAATATTACATATTCAGTTGATCATGAAGCTAGTCGTTACAAAATGTTAGGACTAGCAAGAGTTTTAGTCATACATGATCAACCCTAGGATCTGTCAATCATGTTACAGCCCGTAAGCAGACAGTAAGTAAGTGCAATCGAGCTAAACAGGTGCTCGTCGGCTAAACGCCTCAAAAGAATATTTTTGTAATAAAATGGAAGATTAAAAATAAACCTACTCGTTGCCCTGGTTACGTCTAGTCACCACCATCGGGCTGGAAAGTCGGTAGATCCTCTGGAGCTGCTCCGAAATCTGGCCATACAAAACCAGCTGGGTCAGATCCCAGAAAGAGCAAGTGCCACAAGGAAGCTTCACTTAGGAACTAAAACCAGCAATTAGTACAATAGTAATAAAGTAGTAAATAAGACAGGGTTAAGAAAAGCATCACAGGGTGATATACGATGAGATAACCATGGAACTACTCAGATAGCCAGGTTACAACCCGTAAACCAAACAAGGACCGGGGTTGTAACCCTTCGTCTGAACCGAACTTGGAATTCTTACCATTTATCGGTAAAATAAATACAGGCATTCAGGTCATGCAGTAATCTGGAACAGAATCAGGACAAGACTAGACTGGTTAGACTCTATCCAATCATTTCACGGCCAAGCAAGAATTATGGCTTGATACTTTAACTAACTAGGGTTATCACAGGCCTAGTTACTAGCAAGATGCAGTAAGATTATTCCACAGCCACAAGCCCTGCAGACCATCCAGGTTAAGGGTTGAAAGATTAGGGTTGAATTCAGGTGGGTACATCGTCCAGAAAACGCATGTACCCTTAGGTAGCTTGAAGGGTGCAACACATGACAGTGTGCTGGAAATGTACCCTACTCGACGGTAGGCTACAGATCCCAAGACGCGCCCAGGTAACGGGATTGCCTGTAGCTGGGAGATCTCTTTATGACTAATGTATTAATCTAGTTATTTAGCCTTAGTCCATTTCAGTAGGTACTCCTGACCGTGGTACTCAGGAGTCCCCTCCTAGACATGATGCAAGACAGGACTGGATTATTTGTACAAGCACAATCGCCCACGGTGTCTGGGTTAATTATATAGGTCATGTCATGTCAGGTAGCCGTCGTAACAGCTTATCACGATATATCATGTAAGGTTATCATGTCAAGTTCACTGGTCAAGAGTGCGCCACGACGGACCACTATCAGGTCGTGCTAGTTCCTTGTCACACTATGTCATGTACAATTGTCATTTCAATCATGTCAATCAAATCGTGTTTTATCAAGTTCAGGAAAAAAGGCATAAGAATATAAAATGGGCGTAAAAATATATAATAAAGGGGTTACAAGACATGAGCAAATAATAAAACACAGGGCTATAGGGAGCCATGCGGCTCAGGCACATGAGGCCAGGAATGATCTCATACGACTGGGAAGAGAACAGCTCATGCGGCTCAATAGGGTCAGGCGCATGCGGCCAAGGAGAGAATCCATGCGGCAGTAGCTCATGCGGCTGAGGAGAAGGAGGCATATACGGCTAGCGAGAAGAGTGGGGTATTATGCGGCTACAGGGGGAAGGGTTCCTACGGCTGAGAGCAAGTGGCTTGCATGCGGCTCAGGAAGAAGTTCTCATGCGGCTGGGTCAATTATAGTCCCATGCGGCTCAAGAAGTGCAGATTATATGCTGCTAGGGATTGAGTGAGTTATGCGGCTAGATGAGTTCGGCCCTCGTGCGGCTCAAGTACTTCCAGCCATGCGGCTGAAGAGAACACTTGCCGCATGAATTATTCATGCGGTCAAGTCAAGCACAGTTCATCTTCTCCAAAATCTCGAGAAGAACAACACCATGAGAGCCAAGTTCTCAAGCTCCATAACTCCATCATCCGGAGCCAAAATCCGAACTTCCATAGGTCAAAACGGGTCAGAATAAAATGCTCTAAAACATGGAATCATCAAAACTCAAAAATAACAAGATTAAGTAGTTCAAAACCCAAGAATTCCAAAAATAAAGTAAACTTAGATCTACAAGAATCTAGCCATGGAAAGTGGAAATGCCAAGTATTAAAGTAAGTTGAAATGCTATAAGGAAGAGGATAAAGCAATAAAGTTGGAGTTCCTCCATGAAGCAAGTTGTACTTGCCTAGACCTCTCTCTGGTAGGTGAAGAAGTAAATGGAGGAAAGAAGAGAGTAATGAAGAGAGAGAAGGAAGAATGGGTAATAAATGGTAGTGGTGGTAGTAAGTAGGGGGTTCACCCTTGGTTCATGATGAACCAATAGCAATCCCAAACCGAACGAAGCCAACCCGAACCAAGAATAACCCAAGCCAGGATGGAAACTAAGCAAGGAATCATGCAATACAAGATAAAATACGTACACGTATTCCAAAATACGTAATACGAACCACAGGTATTACATCTGAGGACCTGGTGATTTCTCCAGGTGTGTGTGTTCTCTTGACTATCTGCAGGTATTCTAGCCAAGGTCGTGATCTTCTCTATTCCTTCGAAGGTGACTTGCCATTGGATCGTCATTTGCTACTCTTGACAAATCATTTTATTGTTTATGTATTTCTTCTCTTTTGAAATAGTTGGTAGTGGATTTATCTCCGTCCAACAACTTGTATAAATGACTATTCATATTGATTATAATATTTTTTTTATTTTTTGGATGAGATTATTTGGCCGTGATTATACTGCATTTACAGCTTAGGTATATTTATTATACGGCTGGCATGTCTACGTACCTAGTCCTACTTATTTTGGGACTGGGTGTTACACTTGGTGATCTCTCCAGGTATAGATGATCGATAGTATCCCGAGAAATATAAATTTTGGACTAGGCTCTTCCTCTCTTCCTTTGTAGACTATGTGACTTTCTCCTAGGTAGTGGACTTAAATTATTGTTATACTTTCTCTCTTGTATCCCAAATTTATTCTTTAGAATCGCTTGGTAGTGGATTTGTCTCCACCCAGCAACTTGATCATTGATATTTTCTTATTTGATTTAATGATATAGTTATTCCTTTGTTCTCTGTGGATGAGATTTAGTGAGCAATGACTATCTCTATACTGCATTTACAACTTATGTATATTTATTATACGACTGACATGTTACATTACCTATTCCTACGTATGTTGAAAATGGGGCATTACAGACCCCATATAATATTCTCGAGTGTCACACATGCAATTTCTGTGGCAAACAAATTTTTATACAGAGAAACTATAGTAAGAGGTTAGGTCTATATTGGGCTTGTGGTTCCGACCAACACCATTCAAAATATTGTCCAAAGAGTAAGGATGCAATAGCTCGAGCAAGTACCAACTCAACACACCAGCATATAGCAAGAAGGAGAAGCATTCACCATAGCATTGATAGACACCCATCATGAGAGTAAGATACAACATGTATTTTCCTAGTTATGCCATTACTTGTTAAGAAATGATTTGATATTAGAGTCACACCTTCACTAGTTGTCACCAACACATCTAACTATAGTGTTATTTTTGACCAATTGAAATTTTATATTAGTGTGCCATTAGTGTACTATTTATTTTAATTTATTTACTAGGAACTTATATTTTAGATTGGACCCTTAGTCATGACTAGATTAGATGCATGTATTAATTTAGACTCAACTCACATATTTCCTTCAAGCTTTATATTAGCTAATTGGATGGTATAATTAAAGCCTAACTAAACCTCAATTAAGCCCAACCCCTTTCATTTGTGGCCGGCCATATACGGTGGAGGCCTATCTATTCTTTCCATTCTCTACAAGCTTCTCCACTCTTCCAAATTCTTCTTAACTCTTCTTCCATGGAGTGCTAAGGAGTTGGGAGCTCAAAGAGGCCTAGTGAGGAGCTCTAGCAAGGATTTTGGGAACCAATTCTTCTTCCTTCAACATCAAATTCGTGGGTCCTTGAGGAGGAGCAATTCTACATAGGTATTGATCTCTTTCCTCTCTTTTTCGTGTCAAATTTCTAAGTAAACTAGTAGGAGGCCCCCTAATGGCTAGATCTAACCTTCTAGATGGAGAAATAGGTGCTAGAGGACTCATTCCTAGTAGATCTAGAATTTAGAATGGTGATTTTGGGGTAGCTACAAAATTATTACTACTGAGTGTTGATATAAGTCCCCAAGAGGAAATTGTGTCATACTTTGCTGTAGTTGGTCCATGTGTCCTAATTATGGTATCGAAGGTTGTGTCATGACACGATGTGGTACATATAAATGTGTCTCTAAATGAGCTCAATGGTTTATTAATAGCTATTGCCACATTTACGTAGGAATTTGGGAATGGAGAAGTGTATCCACGTGTCGTGAAGCTTTTTGTATCATAACTATGTCACATGTATCAATGTATATTTATGTATCATAAAAATTAGGATTCTAGTCATATTATGGAGTGTATATATATGTGTGCACATATGTATGTGTATCATTGGGTGCATGTTCCAATGGCACCCCATATAGGATTAGGCTCTAGCTCTCTCTCTCTCTCTCTCTCTCTCTCTCTCTATATATATATATATATATATATATATATATATAAAGGTTGTGATGTAGAGATGAAATTATGTCCTATATGTAAATATATGTGTGTATGTGTTTAATTGGTATGTCAACACATTTGTGTGCAGTTAACCTGCAGACATAGGGAGGATTGTAGGCCTTTAAAAATGACAGTCACGCTGAGTTGATCAGGACAGAGTAAAAAGTCACGCTCAGTTGATCCAGACAATATTTACAAATCACGCTGGGGAGACAGCTCATCATTTGTCAGAGAGTAATTATGACTGACAGCACAACAGACGAAGAATGTCTCTTCGTATGCCACGTATGCACAGAATTCGAGAGATCACAGCCGTCTATTGCGTGATTTTCGAAATCTTCTTCAGCAAGACTCAACCTTCGTCAAGTTGGCGTACCAAAAGAGCTTCTTGTCATTTAATACGACTGACAAAAGCAATCACTGTCAGAGATTTTGTGTCAGTCGAGGCACGCTGAATCAAGACAGCTGGCAGTCCTATCTCAAGTCTGCGTATATTTTGAGCTTTCCCTCAAATCTGCATGGATTCTGAAGTTTTCTTCTTCAAGTCTGCGTGGATTTTGAAGCTTTTTGCCTCAAGTCTGCGTGGATCCTGAAGCTTCTTGCCCCAAGTTTGCGTGGATTTTGAAGCTTTCTACCCCGAGTCTGCGTGGATTTCGTCTTCAACAAGTCTGCGTGGATTTCATCAAATTGGAGTACGTGGCAGCCATGCCACTGATCTCTCGCCTGCGTGTCCTGTAACTTGCACACGACTCATGCATGATTGCCATGTGTCCAACAGTTACAGGCCACGTCCAGTAACTGCTCACAACCTTGTGTATGTTAAATCCTGCATGATTTTCAACTAAGCACAGGCTGTGAAGACAGTTATCTTTTCAGTTATTATTTTTGACTCTATAAATAGAGTTCTTTTTCTCATTCATTGTACAAATACATAGTTATCTACTGTCAAAATTTTGAGAGCTTTTCTTCTTCGTATAGTCCAAGGGATAAAGTGATCGTCTTCTAGATCAGATTCCCACAGTTGTAATTTTCCCAGATACACAATAAATAAAGGAATTTATTTATGGAAAACAAATTGGCGACTCTGCTGGAGAAAACCATCTCCTCTTCTGAGATGGCAACAACTCAATGCGACACTTCGTCAATCGGCTCGACGAAGAAGGTGATGACGATCAAATTCGATCAACTCGCCTATGAAGAAATGCAGCGGGCTAAGAGTGGTAAGTCCACTACAGCCTCCATCATCACTGCCAAGTTGAAGGGACACTCTGTCTATGTCCCTAAGAATCAGTTGGCAGCCAATGGTGAAGTCTCTGCCACAGTGTCTACTCCTAACACTGGCAAGAACTCTACTGCAAGCACGCACACTCTTGTGCGCTCGAAGATGACCGCAATCAAAGATCACGCTAACAGTACTGGCTCCTTAGCCAAATCTGTTCCAGTGTGTGTCTCCAAAGTTGAAAGTCACGCTGACAGTACTGGCTCCTTAGCCAAATCTGTTCCAGCGTACAATTTCAACCTCAAAAGTCACGCTGACAGCACTGGTTCCTTAGCCAAGTCTGTTCCAGTGTGTAATTCTAAAATCAACAATCACGCTAACAATATTGGCTCCTTAGCCAAATCTGTTCCAGCGTGTATTTCCAAAGTCAAAAGTCACGCCAACAGCACTGGTTCTTTAACCAAGCCTGTTTCAGCGTGTATTTCATCTAAGAAGAATAGCTCTTTAGCTATCTCTTCTTCTTTGCCAAGTTCTACTAGAACTGGGGGTGGTCTTCCACACAAAGTCCCTTCGAAAAGGAATAACTCTTTAGTTGTTTCTTCTGCTCCTGTAGTCTTTACTTCAGGAACAGCTTTGACTGACAATTTTGTTAGTCAAAGAAAAGGAGGTGGTCTTTTGACTACTCTTCCTTCTGGACATTCTATGTCTTAAAACTTGAATGAGTCTAAGAAGAAACATTCTTTAATGTCTTCTTCTATGACTTCTTCGAATTGGGCACAGAATTTGTCTAGAAAAGGTCTGTTACCAACTCCTAATCAAGGGGGTGGTTCAACTCTTCCTTCTCTGCAAATATCCAGATCAATAGAAGGAAAACTCCATGTTTCCAAAACCAATGTATTACCTCCATATGATCTAAGAACAAAAATTAACACTTCTGGTGTTAAGAAACCATACCAGTTGGAAACAAGGATAAAAGATCCAGATGCAGAGTATGCAAGAAATTATGTGGCTCATATTAATCATTCTCTATATAATCAAGAGCCATCAAGACCCAAGAACAGGAAATATACTCCTCAATCTTCACAAACAGATTTACGAGAATATCTTCAACAGAAAAGAAGGAGTAATTCTGTGACAAAGGACCATGCTGAATGTGACTTCTATCCAAGAGTCATAATTCAATGCAGATGTCAATCAATGGCTTATGACCATGTTGATCATGAACGTGACTTCCAGCCAAGAGTCACAATATAATGCAGATGTCAAACAAAATGACAATCTGTCTTCAATCGGATTCAGTGTGAACCTATGCCTGATGAAGATGAGCCTTTGTTTGCTTCTGTCAATATGACCTCTCGGGATGCTGGGGGTAGAGTTGATAGTCCAGATGGAGTATATAGAAATACCAGAGCAAGAGTCCTGGCCTCTAGTCAAAGAAATTTGATCTCTGAAGATGATTCTGAATTCCTTGGAGAATCTAACTTCCCACCTCTTCCTACTGGGAGTAGTTCTCCTATAATTGACTTTGATGCACAAAGCAATGATTCAGAACAAACAACATCCACCAGTTCATCAATAATTCCTCGTACAGTCACGACTTATATGGTTGATGGGAATACTGATGAACCTTCTTCTTCCTTGACTCCTCAAGATCAAAGAATTGCTTCTTTGGAACAACAAATGAAGTCTATGGCTGATATTATGAAGTCGATGTATAAACTCATGGCAACACAGATACAAAATCGACAGACTGTACCAGATGCCATACCAACTGACACTGATATGAGTCCAGTACAAGTTCCTCCAGCAGTACAATCCAATACTCCTGGACCAGCTCAACCAAACCCTAGTCTCTCTGGAGCTGGGGGTAGTGCTTACAATGCTGTTCCTCCTCCCAACTATTCTCTACAAGTTACAACTCCACAATCTTTCGGAGTTGTTAATGAAGAATTGAGGAATCTCAAAACTCAATTCGAGGCATTCAAACAGAAAGATGGTTTACAAAGGTTAGGCATCAAACAACCTTATCCGATAGAATGGAAGCAAGTATCGTATCCTCCTAAATACAAGCCTCATACTATCTCATTCTATGATGGAACCACTTCTCCAAGTCAGTTTATTAATCACTTTGAAGTGATGACTGATCAGCTGCAACCAAGCGACGCCCTCCTTACTCGGATGTTTGTTGGATGTCTCAAGAGAACGGCTTATGAATGGTATAGAAGTCTCCCAGATGGGAGCATTACCATATTTTCCAGTTTCAAACAGATGTTTCTTGAACGGTTCTATGAAGGGCTCAATGACATGACTATGTCTGCTCTTATTAGAATCAAGCAGAAAAGTAATGAAACTACAGAAGAGTACGTTGAACGGTTTCGAAGAGAAGCTCTGAAGATGCCTCTTGGAACTTCTGATGCTATCACCATCGACACATGCAAATCAAACTTATTGCCAATCATCAGCATGTGGACAGGATCCACTCAATTCCAAGACTGGCCTTCTTTCATAGTTAGTGCCAAGGCTGCAGAAATTAGTGTTGAAACCTTCAAAGGTTTAGGAGTGCAGATGACTCCTAAAGAAACAGGTCAAGGTACTAACAATAAAAACAATGCTCGCAAGGGAAAAAAACTCTTGAAGTTAATCTTCAGAGTAAAGATGTATCAACTATTCAAACTCCTACAACTCAACAACCAAGAACACCTCGCCCCAAAGAAGAATACTCTTTCGATGACGACGATGTCCTTGGTATCTTTGAATGTCTGCTGAAAGGTAATAAGATACAATTACCTGAGATCAAGAAACCTGATGAAGCTGGTAAAATAGATCATCCCAAATACTGCCCATATCACAGAATGTTGGGTCACACAATTCGTACATGTTATGTACTGAAAGGAAAGATCCAAGAAATGATTAAATCTGGAGCTATCTCTCTTACTCCAAAAGAGAAGACCGTCACCTCCAACGTCGTCTCTATGCAATTCGGAGATTTCCCTCCTCAACTCCTTGAAAGTGGGATTGTTCCTATTCCCAAGGCAACTCTTGAGATAGTGAACATTCCTCCTCCACATTCTGAAGGATTAGTGCCAATCACTTTGGAAACAGAGGAAATCATGTGGATCCATCCTGATCTAGTGGCAGATTTTGAATCGCCTTCTCCTCAAAAGACTACTTCTCGAAAGTCCAGGAAGGCTGGAAAGATTAAGTCATATCATATGACTTCTTTTGGATCTATTCCTAACACAGAGCCAAAAGAGAAAGAAGAAGCACTTGTTAGTGCTACTCGAACGGGGAAACCTTATCTAAAGGATTATTCCAAAAATCCTGAGGATCCTCTTGATATCCCTCCAGCTGATAAAGATGCTTCTAATGTTCCTCCTGAAGAAGAATCATCCACTGAACCTGTTCCTTCCAAGCCTACAGCTCTGGAGAAAGGCAAACAACAGGCTCGGTTTGATAAGCCAATTAAGAAGTCCTCTCCTCTTGGACTTCATAAGCCTTATAATTTCGACATTTTAGCTCAGCTTGCTAATACTCCAGCTAGAATGTCCCTCTTTGAACTTCTACGTCTTTCCAAAGAGACTCGGGAGACATTAAGTGAAGCACTTCTACAAGCTGATTCTTGTCTTGCATAATTGAAGAAGCCAGATGCAGAACCTGCCACTTGCTTACATTGCAACAGTGTATTGGAGATTATCCCAAATATCACCTTTACACAAGACAACATGCTCGGCCTCTCTACTACACCGGTTATATCGATACAATGAAGATAGATCGTATCCTCATTGATCCAGGGTCTGCTATAAGCATCATGCCAAAGAGTTTATTGGATGAACTAAAAATCCCTTTTCACGGTTACTATTATCCTGGGATTCAATCAAAGCCGAAGCGAGCCTTTGGGAAAGATTCATCTGAAGCTTCAAATAGGTAATTTCAGATCCAAAGTCACTTTCTATGTGATTGAGATCGTAGGATCCTATAATCTTCTTCTTGGGAGGCCCTTTCTTCATGAAAATAATGTGGTGCCTTCTACTCTTCATCAGTGTTTTAAATACATTGATAGCAATGGAAGAGTACAAAAAGAAGTTGCTGATATAAATCCCTTCCATGGGGTTGAAGCTTATTTCAATGATTCCCGAATGTACAAAGAAGAGTATACAAGGGTTATACAAGCTATGGAGAAAGAGGATTCACAAAGTGAGACCTTAATAATTCCTGTTAAAGGTCGAACTACTCAGCAACAATCTCTCAAACTCTCTGAAGAAGGTTCTTTCATCATTCCGGTGAGTGGACGAATTTTTCCGTTACCTCAGTCGTTTGCTCAAGACACAATGATTATTCCTGTCAGTGGGCGTACTGCAATTCCTGCATCTCCATATATGAAACAGGATACTCTGCTAATTCCAGTTGGAGGGCAGATTATTCTTCTATTTCAAACTTCTTTTGAGCCATTTGTTATCGATCTTAATCGACACAACGCTTCTTCTCGTTCTTCTTCTCCCCCTTTAGTCATTGACTTGGCTAAAATCTCTAAGGCTCAGCCTTCTCCCAATGTAAATACTGCTGCTTTTACATTTAATGAAAAGTCTCCATCTTTGCAGTATGCTGATGTGTGTAATTATGTTCATAGTTATTTACATTTGTTAGATGACTTGAACGCAATAACCATAGGGGTTGTACAGACTGTTCATACAGTTGTATCCCTAGAACCTGTACAATCTTCATACTTTCTAGTTCCCAGCAGAAAGCCAGGAGACATTCCAATATTCTTCTATAAAGGGCCCCAAAGTCCTTCTGATTTAGAAGATGAAGACAAAAATGATAATACTGGAAGATTACAACTACGTCGTTATAGTCAGCAATCTAAAGACATCATCAAAAATATGGGCTATGACTTCAGGACTGGCCTCAATAGTGGAAAGGGAAGAAAAATGCCTGTTCGTATTCCTCCTCTGAAATATGGAAGGACAAAATGCGGATTGGGCTATATAACTCCTACTCCTTTTATCAATATTATCCATGAAGATCCCGAGTCTGACGAAGATAAGAGATCTGATTCTTCTAGTACCACTTCTTGGGATTCCGATACGAGTATCGGTGACTTCTACTGCAACCTTCTGTCTTCCAACATGGTTTCCATTGACCATTCTGAAGATGAAGACGAAGAAGAGTTTGAAATCTCACCTGAATCTGAACAATGGGCCCAAAGATTAGATAATCAATGGGAGTTCCGTTTCGAGCAAAAAGAACCTCCGACTGAAGACAAACTTTTTCAAATAGATGTTGGTGAAGAGGGATCTCCCAAACCAATATTCATCAGTGAAAGTCTTTCTGAAACTGATAAGCAAGACATGATCAAACTTATTCGTGACTACATCGATGTCTTCGCTTGGAGTTATGAAGATATGCCAGGACTTGATCCACAAATTGCAACTCACAAGCTCAATATCTTGTCGAATGCTAAACCGGTCAAACAACAACATCGACGATTTCGTCCAGACATTATGGATGCAATTGAAGCTGAAGTCAATAAACTCATAACCTCCGGGTTTATTAGAGAGGAACAACATCCCGATTGGGTGGCTAACATAGTTCCTGTCCTTAAAAAGACTGGCAAGATCAGAGTATGCATAGACTTTCGCGATCTCAATGCGGCATGCCCTAAAGACGAATTCCCTCTACCAATCACTGATGTCATGATTGATAATACCTGTGGATTTGAACGGATGTCATTCATGGATGGGTATTCTGGATACAATCAGATTAAAATGTTTCTAGATGACGAGAAGCACACTTCTTTCAGAACACCGATCGGTACATACTGTTATACAGTTATGCCATTCGGTCTCAAGAATGCAGGAGCAACTTATCAACGAGCTATGAGCACTATATTCCGTGAACATTTGCGGAAAACAGTCGAATGCTATGTTGATGATATTGCAGTCAAAAGTCGACAAAAGGAGGATCATATCCAAGATTTGAAGACTATATTTGATCTAATGCGTATGCATCAATTAAAGATGAACCCTACTAAGTCCTTCTTAGGCGTCTCTAGTGGTAAATTTCTCGGCTTCATCATTACCTCTAAAGGTATACACGTGGATCCCGAGAAGATCAAAGCCATCCAAGAGATGCGTCCTCCACGTATCTTAAAAGAGCTACGAGGATTTCAAGGAAGGATCGCTTATATCAGGAGATTCATCTCTAATTTATCAGGACGCTGCAGACCATTCAACAAACTTATGAAGAAAGGTGTTTCTTTTGTCTGGAATGATGAATGTCAGAAAGCATTCGATGATATAAAATAATATCTGATGAGCCCTCCAGTATTGGTACCTCCCGTTTCAGGAATTCCATTTCTCCTATATACTCGAGCAATGAGTCATTCATTGGGTGCGTTACTCGCTCAAAAGAATCAAAATGGTCATGAACACGCCATCTATTATGTCAGTCGTACTATGACCGGAGCTGAACCTCGATATTCACCGGTCGAAAAAGAATGTCTAGCCTTGATGTTCGCTGTTCAAAAGACACGACATTATATCATTGGCCAGACTATTCATGTCATCTCCAGGATCAATCCTATACGGATCATGATGAAGAAACCCAGTGTTTTGAATTCTCGATTAGCTAACTGGGGAATTCTACTTGCTCAGTATGACATGCATTATATTCCTCAGAAGTCAGTCAAAGGACAAGCTTTAGCTGATTTTCTGGCTGCTCATTCAATTCCAGAAGATTCAAAACTCTATGATAAAATTCCAGATGAAGTCCTAGATTCAAACCAAATTGCGGAAGAAGATCCTACTTGGCGTCTATTCTTTGATGGAGCTTCAAGGATAGGTCCTAATGGTGATATTGTCGCTGGAGTTGGAATCGTTCTTGTATCGCCAGAAGGTCTTGCTATCCAAAGAGCTTATTCTCTCGATCAGCCGTGTTCAAACAATGTAGCTGAGTATAATGCATTACTCATTGGTCTTCAACTCGCTAAACATCTAAATATTCAACATTTGGAGGCGTACGGAGACTCTAAACTCATTGTCAATCAGATAAGGGGTACTTATGAAGTCCGCCATCAAGATCTGGTTCCTTATCATAGATCAGCTATAATTATGGCTTCTTCGTTTGAAGAATTCTTCATTGAACATGTTAGGCGAGCATGTAACACAGAAGCTGATGCTCTAGCTAATCTTGCAGTGGTGTTGGCTATCCCAATTAGACGACAACAAATGATTATTGTTCGCAATCGAGAATTATTTCATCTTGAAAATAACCTGACCCTAGGACTTCCAGTTGACATTGAAGAATCAACATCTCATAACGTCAACACAACAAGAGGATTTGGATTTAGTCGTAAATCTTTATCATCTTCATCTGATTCCAGCATGGAATTCATCTTCAGTAATTCGGCCGAGAATCAAAATACGGATATGGATTGGAGACTTCCTTTCTTAGATTTCGTATTGTATGATATTCTTCCGGATGATCCGAGTGAGGCAGCATCTATCAGACGACGATCACTCCGATTCTATTATAATCATACAACAAAGACCTTATATCGTCGAGCCTATGATGGTTTACTTTTTCGATGTGTTGCCGGTGACGAGGCTCAACAAATTATTCGTGAAGCACATGATGGAATTTGTGGAGCACATCAGCCTGGACCAAAACTTCAAGACCGTATTCGACGTATGGGTTATTATTGGCCTACTATGGTATCAGACGCCATCGAATATGCAAAGAAGTGTAAAGCTTGTCAAATCCATGTGGATTTTATTCATCAACCTTTGGAATTTCTACATCCGACGGCAGCATCATGGCCCTTCGAAGCTTGGGGCATGGACATTATTGGTCGATCAATCCGCCATCATCCAAGGGTCATCGGTTTATTCTTGCAATAACCGATTACTTCTCCAAATGGGCCGAAGCCATTCCTTTGTCTGAAGTTAAGACGTCCAATGTCATTTGCTTTATTAAGCACCACGTCATCTACAGATTTGGTGTTCCTCGACGCATTATTCATGATAACGGACCACAGTTCGTCAGTCAGAAGTTTACTCGATTCTGTGACGATCACCGGATCAACAATGTGGCTTCTACCGCATATAATCCGGCAGCTAACGGATTAGCAGAAGCTTTCAACAAGACCATCATCAAACTCCTAAAGAAGTTTGTCTCTACTAACAAACGTAATTGGAGTGAGAAGCTCGGTAAATGTTTGTGGACTTATCGCACTACAGTTTGTAATGCTACTAAATGTACACCCTTCTCTCTGGTGTATGGTTGCGAAGCTGTTCTTTCATTAGAGATTCAAATTCCTTCTTTAAGGATAGCAATCGCTAATGAACTCACTGCAGAAAATAATGATCGTCTTCGACTTCAAAAATTAGAAGCTCTGGATGAAAAGCGATTATCTGCTCAACAGAATATTGAATTCTATCAAGCTAGAATTTCAAGAGCTTTTAATAAGAAAGTCAGAGTTCGGGCGTATCAAAAAGGAGAACTTGTTCTAACAGTTAGACGTCCTATGACTATGACTCATATGAGCAAGGGCAAATTTGACGCAAAGTGGGAAGGACCCTATATTGTGAGCAAAGTTTTCTCAAATTGAGCTTATCAACTCTCAGAATTGGATGGTCGAAAAGTTTTGATGCCTATTAATGGCAAATTCCTTAAGAAGTACTATGTATAAATGTAAATGCTTGTAATCATCAGACAGTTTCATGTTTAGAAATAAATTTTTTATTTTATTTTTATCATGAATGATGATACATGATATTAAAGAAGATCACTATCATCCTTTTCTACATTTGGACGTGGGCCACTGTCGTCCTTCTCGAAGACGCGATCAGCAAAAGAACTGAGAACCTCTTTGCTGGAACCCACGAGAAATTTACAAGCAACCATTCTCATAGATTCTTCTTCTTTAGTCCTTCCTGGTTCGAGCAGGAAGTCCAGAATATCCCTTGGTGGTGTGGGTACAGACGAACCTTCGCCTGCTACCGCCTTCTTCAATTGAATTGGATCAGTAGGACATTCTCCAGTGCCTTTCTGAATCTTCATGGCAATTCCAGCTTTCTTGGATGCTTCTTCAGACGACATTTTTTATGTTTGAAAGAAGAAGTGTTCGTTCTTGTCAAATTTCTGCTATATTTATCGGCAGAAGTTCTACAAATAATGAAACGTCACGTTCATCCGACGGTTCATCCATCCATTAATTGCGTTCATCCGACGATTCACACATTCATTAATACTTGACGGTTCATCCGTTCATTTATTCGTCCGTTCATGATCTTCTATCAATTTATTAAGTGGGGATTCGTTATTGATCACGTTTTCATAACCTCTGAATCAATTCCGAATCTACTTGCTCATTTGTCATCTTTGACCTCTGCATAGAAATCAATCTATTTTTTTGAGTTCCTACATATTATCACGTCCATAATACCTCTGATAATATCATATACTCTAAAACAGAAAAGAAGATTTCATCATCTATTATGTCCACAATTCATCCACAAATACAAATTATTGAGCATAGAAGAATTATCATTTCCATTCTCATTTCACCATAAAAAGTCTATTACATTTTCTTAGACTTTCTTACAAATCATAATGGAAATCTATTATAATCTTGGATTTTTATTCTACACCACAACAATAACCTAAAAGAGATCTATCTTCTTCTTTGGATCTTCTCCGACGGACCTTATCCGTCAGGTTCGTTGTTGGTGGCAGTTCCTGACTGTCTGAGTCCCAGTCACGACCAGATCAGCAGGAATCAAACTCTGGTCTTCTCTCTCAGAAGAGGAGAACCACAGAGGATGGCAGCCCGAAGTCGTGGTGCTGCCAATACAATTGGTGGATTAGGAGCGACCTTTCAGAGGAGACAGGAATGTATCCAACCTTGGGATACAATTCCTAATTCTCCCGTGAAAGAAACTCTACTACCCGATTTCTCGGGGTAGAGTTGACTCCACCATCCAACTCTCGTGTATAAAGGCTTTTCCTACCATCTGAGGAAGACCCTTCTATCCCACAAAGAGTTCTGAGTTGTCTGATTTACGTGTCAAAAGCGTATGAGCTCCCTGATGTAGATGTCAGCAGGGTATTCTCCATAGCATCCACATCCCCAATGCCAGTTCTGAAGAAAATTTTCAGCCAAGTTTCTGCAGAAAGTATTAAGAAGAAAAAGATTAGATCAACAGAAATCATTCAGCGTACATTTATTAAACAGAGACAGGCGTGTATTGTTCAAATCAGAAACAAGAAACAGAAAGCCTATCGTCAACAGCAAAAATAGTACACGTATTACACTGACTTACCTTCAAGTTTGGTGCTAAAGATTGGCAAACTCATGTTTGATACAGTGCGCAGAAGTCGAACATTAGAAAACATTGCTTTCCTGTTTGAGAGTGAAATCTCCCAAAAATTTCATTCTCAGAGAAGAAGAAGAGGAATGGGAGATGAGTATCTGTGAAACTCTTCTATCTATTTAAAGGGCAAAGTACAAGTCTATTCTTGGAAAAGATCCGCATAAATAGCGCTCGTAAACCGTGGAATGAGTGTCACGTGTGCTTTGGAAGACAGAGCAACATTGGAAATAGTCAAAGGGTGCTAATTAATATTCTTCATTAATGCACGCAGATTAAACACATAAGTTGTACTTCATTCTTCAAGACAGGCACTGATGGCCTTACAAAAGATAAAACAAAAAGAGTGCAACAAAAGCACAAAAGACACGCTCTATTTTCCAGAGCGAGTGAGCTTAATGCCTAGTTCTTCTACGCTTTTGACCCCCATGCGGTGTAACAGAGCCTTCAACATTTCACGCTGCTCTATGAGGCTGCGCCCATCAGAAGAGAACGAGCCATCTAAGCCAAAATAGCTCAAGAAATTCTTGGCTAGTTGTAAGGGATCATCTTTAAGTTCGAAGATAAGGGGCTCTGGCTCTTCACCCCCAAAAGTGGGGTCACCATGGGAACAAAAGCCCAACTTGCGTGCTTCTTCCTTAGCTTTCTCTTTTGGTGTCATGTTGACGTAAGATGAAGATTAAAAATGAATCTTCTCCCTGTTTATATAACAGAGCTCGCCGACGGTTCATATTCCACCATAAACTGGATGCAATCAGTCTCGGAAAATGAAGAGTCATCATGACATTTAATAAGTTCATTTGGATATTTTCAAAGAACTTCGAAGTCTTTCCGACTTCCAAAATTTTTTTTGAAGTCATCACAGCGTGACTGATTTTATTTTATCATCTTATTTTCAAAGTATTTCGAAAATTTTGAAGTCTTTTCAATTTTTTGAAAACTTTGAAGGGGGTCTTGTAGGCCTTTAAAAATGACAGTCACGCTGAGCTGATCAAGACAGAGTCAAAAGTCATGCTCAGTTGATCCAGACAATATTTACAAATCACGCTGGGGAGACAGCTCATCATTTGTTAGAGAGTAATTATGACTGACAGCACAACAGTCGAAGAATGTCTCTTCGTATGCCACGTATGCACAGAATTCGAGAGATCACAGCCGTCTATTGCGTGATTTTCGAAATCTTCTTCAGCAAGACTCAACCTTCGTCAAGTTGGCGTACCAAAAGAGCTTCTTGTTATTTAATGCGACTGACAAAAGCAATCACTGTCAGAGATTTTGTGTCAGTCGAGGCACGCTGAATCAAGACAGCTGGCAGTCCTATCTCAAGTCTGCGTATATTTTGAGCTTTCCCTCAAATCTGCGTGGATTCTGAAGTTTTCTTCTTCAAGTCTGCGTAGATTTTGAAGCTTTTTGCCTCAAGTCTGCGTGGATCCTGAAGCTTCTTGCCCCAAGTTTGCGTGGATTTTGAAGCTTTCTACCCCGAGTCTGCATGGATTTCGTCTTCAATAAGTCTGCGTGGATTTCAACAAATTGGAGTACGTGGCAGCCATGCCACTGATCTCTCGCCTGCGTGTCCTATAACTTGCAAACGACTCATGCATGATTGCCATGTGTCCAACAGTTACAGGCCACGTCCAGTAACTGCTCACAACCTTGCGTATGTTAAATCCTGCGTGATTTTCAACTAAGCACAGGCTGTGAAGACAGTTATCTTTTCAGTTATTATTTTTGACTCTATAAATAGAGTTCTTTTTCTCATTCATTGTACAGATACATAGTTATCTACTGTCAAAATTTTGAGAGCTTTTCTTCTTCGCATAGTCCAAGGGATAAAGTGATCGTCTTCTAGATCAGATTCCCACAGTTGTAATTTTCCCAGATACACAATAAATAAAGGAATTTATTTATGGAAAACAAATTGGCGACTCTGCTGGGGAAAACCATCTCCTCTTCTGAGATGGCAACAACTCAATGCGACACTTCGTCAATCGGCTCGACGAAGAAGGTGATGACGATCAAATTTGATCAACTCGCCTATAAAAAAATACAGCGGGCTAAGAGTGGTAAGCCCACTACAGCCTCCATCATCATTGCCAAGTCGAAGGGACACTCTGTCTATGTCCCTAAGAATCAGTTGGCAGCCAATGGTGAAGTCTCTGCCACAGTGTCTACTCCTAACACTGGCAAGAACTCTACTGCAAGCACGTACACTCTTGTGCGCTCGAAGATGACAGCAATCAAAGATCACGCTAACAGTACTGGCTCCTTAGCCAAATCTGTTCTAGTGTGTGTCTCCAAAGTTGAAAGTCACGCTAACAGTACTGGCTCCTTAGCCAAATCTGTTCCAGCGTGCAATTTCAACCTCAAAAGTCACGCTGACAGCACTGGTTCCTTAGCAAAGTCTGTTCCAGTGTGTAATTCTAAAATCAACAATCACGCTAACAATATTGGCTCCTTAGCCAAATCTGTTCCAGCGTTTATTTCCAAAGTCAAAAGTCACGCCAACAGCACTGGTTCTTTAACCAAGCCTGTTTCAGCGTGTATTTCATCTAAGAAGAATAGCTCTTTAGCTATCTCTTCTTCTTTGCCAAGTTCTACTAGAACTGGGGGTGGTCTTCCACACAAAGTCCCTTCGAAAAGGAATAACTCTTTAGTTGTTTCTTCTGCTCCTGTAGTCTTTACTTCAGGAACAGCTTTGACTGACAATTTTGTTAGTCAAAGAAAAGGAGATGGTCTTTTGACTACTCTTCCTTCTGGACATTCTATGTCTCAAAACTTGAATAAGTCTAAGAAGAAACATTCCTTAATGTCTTCTTATATGACTTCTTCGAATTGGGCACAGAATTTGTCTAGAAAAGGTCTGTTACCAACTCCTAATCAAGGGGGTGGTTCAACTCTTCCTTCTTTGCAAATATCCAGATCAATAGAAGGAAAACTCCATGTTTCCAAAACCAATGTGTTACCTCCAACTGATCTAAGAACAAAAATTAACACTTCTGGTGTTAAGAAACCATACCAGTTGGAAACAAGGATAAAAGATCCAGATGCAGAGTATACAAGAAATTATGTAGCTCATATTAATCATTCTCTATATAATCAAGAGCCATCAAGACCCAAGAACAGGAAATATACTCCTCATTCTTCACAAACAGATTTACGAGAATATCTTCAACAGAAAAGAAGGAGTAATTCTGTGACAAAGGAACATGCTGAATGTGACTTCTATCCAAGAGTCATAATTCAATGCAGATGTCAATCAATGGCTTATGACCATGTTGATCATGAATGTGACTTCCAGCCAAGAGTCACAATGCAATGCAGATGTCAAACAAAACGACAATCTGTCTTTAATCGGATTCAGTGTGAACCTATACCTGATGAAGATGAGCCTTTGTTTGCTTCTGTCAATATGACCTCTCGGGATGCTGGGGGTAGAGTTGATAGTCCAGATGGAGTATATAGAAATACCAGAGCAAGAGTCCTGGCCTCTAGTCAAAGAAATTTGATCTCTGAAGATGATTCTGAATTCCTTGGAGAATCTAACTTCCCACCTCTTCCTACTGGGAGTAGTTCTCCTATAATTGACTTTGATGCACAAAGCAATGATTCAGAACAAACAACATCCACCAGTTCATCAATAATTCCTCGTACAGTCACGACTTATATGGTTGATGGGAATACTGATGAACCTTCTTCTTCCTTGACTCCTCAAGATCAAAGAATTGCTTCTTTGGAACAACAAATGAAGTCTATGGCTGATACTATGAAGTCGATGTATGAACTCATGGCAACACAGATACAAAATCGACAGACTGTACCAGATGCCATACCAACTGACACTGATATGAGTCCAGTACAAGTTCCTCCAGCAGTACAATCCAATACTCCTGGACCAGCTCAACCAAACCCTAGTCTCTCTGGAGCTGGGGGTAGTGCTTACAATGCTGTTCCTCCTCCCAGCTATTCTCTACAAGTTACAACTCCATAATCTTTCGGAGTTGTTAATGAAGAATTGAGGAATCTCAAAACTCAATTCGAGGCATTTAAACAGAAAGATGGTTTACAAAGGTTAGGCATCAAACAACCTTATCCGATAGAATGGAAGCAAGTATCGTATCCTCCTAAATACAAGCCTCCTACTATCTCATTCTATGATGGAACCACTTCTCCAAGTCAGTTTATTAATCACTTTGAAGTGATGACTGATCAGCTGCAACCAAGCGACGCCCTCCTTACTCGGGTGTTTGTTGGATGTCTCAAGGGAGCGGCTTATGAATGGTATAGAAGTCTTCCAGATGGGAGCATTACCTCATTTTCCAGTTTCAAACAGATGTTTCTTGAACGGTTCTATGAAGGGCTCAATGACATGACTATGTCTGCTCTTATTAGAATCAAGCAGAAAAATAATAAAACTACAGAAGAGTACGTTGAACGGTTTCGAAGAGAAGCTCTGAAGATGCCTCTTGGAACTTCTGATGCTGTCACCATCGACACATGCAAATCAAACTTGTTGCCAATCATCAGCATGTGGACAGGATCTACTCAATTCCAAGACTGGCCTTCTTTTATAGTTAGTGCCAAGGCCGCAGAAATTAGTGCTGAAACCTTCAAAGGTTTAGGAGTGCAGATGACTCCTAAAGAAACAGGTCAAGGTACTAACAATAAAAACAATGCTCGCAAGGGAAAAGAAACTCTTGAAGTTAATCTTCAGAGTAAAGATGTATCAACTGTTCAAACTCCTACAACTCAACAACCAAGAACACCTCGCCCCAAAGAAGAATACTCTTTCGATGACGACGATGTCCTTGGTATCTTTGAATGTCTGCTGAAAGGTAATAAGATACAATTACCTGAGATCAAGAAACCTGATGAAGCTGGTAAAACAGATCATCCCAAATACTGCCCATATCACAGAATGCTGGGTCACACAATTCGTACATGTTATGTACTGAAAGGAAAGATCCAAGAAATGATTAAATCTGGAGCTATCTCTCTTACTCCAAAAGAGAAGACCGTCACCTCCAACGTCGTCTCTATGCAATTCGGAGATTTCCCTCTCAACTCCTTGAAAGTGGGATTGTTCCTATTCCCAAGGCAACTCTTGAGATAGTGAACATTCCTCCTCCACAGTCTGAAGGATTAGTGCCGATCACTTTGGAAACAGGGGAAATCATGTGGATCCATCCTGATCTAGTGGCAGATTTTGAATCGCCTTCTCCTCAAAAGACTACTTCTCGAAAGTCCAAGAAGGCTGGAAAGATTAAGTCATATATGTAGGTATCTGTGTGTGAGTGCTCATAATGTAGCAGCTGAAATTACAGTTTTAGGAAGGGGGATACTTGTGTACAATTAGCTAACAGTATATGCTTCCTACTGCACTAGGCAGCAGCAGTTTGGACACTGCAATAATGTGCAGTGCATTCAAGGGTTCCCTGTAGTTAGTGTAATGTATATCATACATAGAGAAGGTGTGGTGCAATACAACAGGTACTAGCAGCATTAGTGACTGCTAGCACCTGGTGTACGACGAATTATGTGCAGAACTGTTTGATGTAGCAGTTAACTACACAGGTGTGGGTGAACGACTGGTTTCAATAAGAAGTAGATAATTTACCAGTAATCAGCATAGTATAAACCATATTCGAGCAGCAACAGCCCCAGTGCTCAATAACAAGTTCAGAACGATATACAGGAAATGGAGAGCTTTTTATGTGCAGTAGCTAGGCTAGAATAGTAGATAGGTTCGTAGGTAGGGTACCATGTGTGTGTGTGTGTGAGGGTTGAGTGATTAGAGTGTGCAGTCCAAGTAATTAGGCAGGTGGAGTAAGTACATGTACTTAGAATGGGGGACAAACATATATGTAGGAATGGTTGGTAGGATATTGTAAGGAAAGGTTATATATATATATATATATATATATATATATATATATATATATATATATATATATATATATATGAGAGCGCCGCGCCTATAGCTCCTGGTAGATCTCCGTTCAGTTCGACTCCGGCTTGGCCTTTGGCCGGGCCGGCTTCCACATGGCCAAGTCATTTGCAGCAGTAGTCGCTGGAAGGGTTGAGGATCCTCCTCGCCTGGCTCAACGAACGGTGATGTCATTCAAAGGAGCCCCAACGATCTCCTTTTCAGAAGAAGAAGAACAAACTCTCTCAAGTCCTCTTCGTTATGCCCTCATTGGGAAGTTTTCTCAAACCAAACCATCAATCGAGGTTATTCGCAAGGCTTTGTCAGGGTTTCAATTCCAGGAAGCTATTAAGGTTGGGGTTATCAACCGCAAACATATACTGATTCGACCTTCTGTTGAAGAAGACTATCTTCGTCTTCGATCTAAAGATACGTGGTTCGTCTCGCGAGCTCCAATGAGAATTTTTATGTAGGAACCTAATTTCTCACATTCTTTTGAATCTTTCCTCATGCCTGTATGGATGGATCTTCCTGATCTACCTCATCACTTATATGACAAAGAGGCTCTTTTTGCCATAACTTCAGCGATTGGTTCACCTTTGGAAATTGATAAGGCTACTTCTGAGCTATCTCATCCAAGTCGAGCAAGGGTATTTGTTGAAATAGATGCAAGTAAACCTTTATAGCAGCGCATTAGAATCAGCCTTTCTCGTGGTCGAAGTTTCTGGCAAAACTTGGAATATGAGTATATCCCATTGTATTGTTCACACTGTCATCATCAAGGACACAATATTACTCAGTGCAAACTGAAGAATAAAGGCAAAGAAATTGCGCTTGAGGAAGCTGCACAGGAAAAGCCAATATCGGGGGCGGACACGTGTCGACCTCAGAAGGATTTGGTAGTTACTCAAATTTTACAGCATCCCAATGAAGGCAGTAGCTTACCAATTAATGAAGGTGATCATGGTCTTAACACATCATCCGAGGCTTTCATCAATGGGGAAATTAATATAATACAAAGAGAGGCTGCTCTAATTGATCCAAGCCCATCACTTCCCAGTGACCCACCGGCCACTCCTTGCGAAGCTCAGGCTGCGAGAGCGGAGGAGACTGCTTTGCATCAACATGTCACATTGGAAGAGACATATAAGGAAATGGCGGTTACGGGATTGGCTAAAGTGGCTCCGACCGATGTTGTTCTTGATACTTTATTGGTAGCCATAGCAACTGAAGCTCTGGTCACTGTGAAGGATTTCGAGCAGCTGGAGGAAGGTGAGGTTCGTGACACAGTTTTCAATTGGGATGATGAAGTCGAAAGGGAAGAGCTTGATGTGGAGAACAGACACAGTGGAGATGAACGCCGGGACATCGGAGGAGAAACTCAGGACGCGACTACAGCAACAATACAAATGAGGGAAAAAAACAAAGAAGACGGTGGAGCCTTCCGATCGTATCACTCGTCAAACAGCAAGCTCAAACTCTACAAGTAAATCCCAAGCCCCTAATGTTTAACATCTTAATTTGGAATGTGAGAGGAATTGCCAACAAAATGACTCTTAAAAGAATGAAATCATTAGCCAGGATACATAAAATTGTCCTTATTTCTATCATTGAGCCTAAGGTGGATGTCCATCAGCCTTTTCTACATTCTAATGAGCGTGGTAATATATGGGTGATGGCTAAGATGGCATGTGACCTATCGCTTCGAGATTCATTTGATCAAGTACTCACTGTTACTGTACCTTATCATTTGTTGCCATCAGCTGTAATGTTTTTATTGGTTCATGGAGACAATACTAATGAAGGACGTCGCCTACTTTAGGATAGACTATCTCAGCTTCAGATGGATCACCATCTTCCATGGGTTGTAGGGATGATTTCAATGCTGTGTTACGATCGAAAGAAAAGATCGGAGGCCGTCACGCTGATCCAGTCTCGATTCAAGAGTTTGCTAACTTCAAATTAGCGGCTGGATTAACTGAACTTCCTTATTCAGGAAGCTGCTTTACATGGCTGAAGTCTAAGAAGGATGGCAGGTGTGGGTCGCATTTGGATCGGGTTATGGTGGATAATGCGTGGCTCGAATTGGCTCTAATGTCAGGAGTTGAACACCTTAATAGAACGGAGTCGGATCATGCTCCAATTCTAACTCAATTCAAACGAGCTCCGGTAGGAGGCAGGAAACAATTTCGATTCCTCGACCTATGTACGACTCATGAGGATTTTAAAGCAATTATCCATCAAGCCTGGTATTCGGTACACCATCTGAATGCAATTACTAGAGTATCTCTGAGTCTAGACGACTGCCGAAAAGTTCTATCTACATGGAGCAGGAACACGTATGGGGGTATTTTCCAGTCGGTAAAGAAAGCGAAAGATGACGTCCTTGCAGCAGAACTCAACTATGAGGCATTGAACTCTCAGGTTTCTTTCGAACACCTGTCGAAGGCGTCTGCATTGCTTAAGCAACAAGTTCGTATTGAAGATGCCTATTGGAGACAGAAGGCTCGTCTTAAATAGGACCTAGACGGGGATAAGAACACAACTTATTTTCATGGCTGTGTTAATAACAGGAAGAAGTCTCTGCATATTCATTCCATCACCAAGGACAATAGAGAGATGCTCAAAGAAAAACAGGACATCCATGACTATGCAAAGGAATTCTTTTCCAAATTATATGAGCGTGAAGAGATTCGGGATGATTCTGAGATGTTGGCTCTAATTCCTAATGTAGTGATAGAGGAGTATAATGAGATTCT
>JANAVB010044020.1:145000-458402 GCA_029216955.1 Iris pallida
TGTAGTGGTTTTCTTTTATTTATTGATATTGTCTCTATTTCATGACTTAGATATTCTTATCGTATTCATGTCATTTTTGCTACACATGATTAGTGTTCTATGGGTTTTATTCATGATATTCGTGATTCGTAATTTTTGTGAGTCGTATTTATCGTGTTTACCGTGATTCGTGCATCTACATGTTGTGACTTGAATCCATGAATGCTAGTATTGGGCTAGAAAATACCACAGTAGACGTGTGAAGTACCGTATCAGTTCTCTGTGTCTAATCGTGTGGATAGCAATCACACATTCGCGTATGATTTTTTGTATCGCGTGGATAGCAATCGCATATTCTTGTGTGTGATTTATCGTATTACCTGAGCAATTCACATGTTAAACTTGGTATTTCAAAACACCTAGAAGTTAGGATTCTTGACATGGTTTTTTATCTAGTTCCTGCCATATTTACCTATTTTTCTCATATTCATTGCTTTTGCCATTTCTATTAAACTGCTAGTTTAGCCTTACATCTTTACTTGATTACCATGTTTCATATATTCTAACTCTTGTTATATAGTCACTATCATGTTATAAAATTCTATCAGTATTTGTACTTGCTACAAGCCTGACAGGATAACCACATTTTAGACGATGAGTTAGAGGCACTTTACCCTACCTATTATGGACTGACAGATGTTCCTGAGACTGATTCGTGCCTTCTAGAGGACCAGGCAGTTGCTGAGGTCGTGATTCCAGCAGAGGATGTTTAGCTCTAGCCTAGTTTATATTTCATATATTCTGATCCGGATTTGTCTCCAGAATTACATACTTGGGTTATATATTTATATTTTGGGGATTTGGTGATTCTTTGTATTTTTTGGATTATGTATTGACTCTGGATTGTGGTTTACCGCATTTTTTACTTAGAACTCTTTTATCTAAATGTTGTGATTGAGTTATAGATATCACCTTATTCTCATCTCTGGATTCATATCTTTTGTGATTGAGATGATTACATATTATTGCGTGAGATGTAATATTATATATGAGTTTTGACAGCTTTCTACCACTGATGCTATAGCGTAGGCTGGACGTACCCACAACTCATATCCGATTTTCGGGTGTGAGTCGTGATACTTGTTTGGTATTCAAGCATAATATAGTTATCAAACAATTTCCTAGGCATATTAGAATTATTTAGCTAGCAATATCATTGCGTAGTAATACCTTCATCATCTCTAGTAACCATAGAAATGATTGCATAGATAGACTTGTTTAGAATAAAGAATTAAGAACTTAGTCATTAGAATAAAGGAAAGAAAAATATAGAATTCAAATTGGGCTGTAAAAAAACTACGTGAACAGTGTCGCGAGCATTGTTCAATGCCATCCCTTGAAACCAAGACGACAACTTGAAGTGTTTAAAATCTAAAATTTTAAACTCATCAATATCCTCCAAATCTCAATTAGTTCTGATTAAATTAAATCCTATCTAACCCCTATCTAATTTTCCATTGATTAGCATAATCCTAGTCTAAATCATATATTAAATTAATATTTAAATCAACAAGAAAATTGAATTAAAACCTTGTATATTACTTGGACTCCTCGATAGCTTTTCCTTTTTCGTAACAAAATTTCTCATTATTCTCGAATTTCATTAATTCTACGCGAGCCTAGACCCCAGGAAGGCACCCCTTGTTGTCACCGGCCGGCCATCTCCATTGCAGCGTAGGCATCAGTGTATGTTAAAACTGTGCAGCAGTAGTGAGCAGGCGACAATAGCAGCCGCAGAGCCGCAGCAACAAAAACAACATTTTAAACCCCCTACTTCAGGTATGATTTCTCCTTCCTCATATTTCTATTTTTCGATCTATGAAACCCTATGTGTAGAAAACCTGACCAACTACAAATCTCTTCAAGTGGATTTAATTAGTTTGTGATGATTCTTTTGTTGTTGCATTATGTTCCGGTCAATGATACCTTAGTAAGTTTAGAAAAGATAATGAAAGATAAGAAATCACAATGCTATATTAACTTGCTCTAAAAGAACGTTGGTTAATGTATTACTATAACAAAGGTTTAGGACCGTTGTGTCACCATTTATGGTAAGTCCTTGGATTGGGCAAGTAAGTATTATGAGCGATGACTCAAGAAAAGTTGGTAATGAGAAATAAGGCTTATAGTTCAAGTTCTCGTTATCATGCATGATATATTCTGTTTATAATTAATGTTGCGTATGCATGCATGGTCATGAACAACTTATGTATAAGTTTTTATTTTCTTGAACGGTATATGCGATCATAGAACCAAATCGACCTAGGAGAAATTGTCACGTCCCAATCCCAAAATACGTGGGGCTAGGAATATATAAGTATGTCAGCTACGTAACCAGTAGACTCTAGCCCAACTAGTATACGTATAAGCTATTAAGGTAATCTATATATTCTACGCAATAATATAACAACTATCTACATCAAAATCCTTGAATTCGATAACAGGAATGAACATAGTATATTAATGTTGACCACCCATTAATATACATGTTCGAACAAGCTCGAGAAAAGAGTGAGCATGCAAATACTAGGCTTTAACAGCAGCATGAGTCAATTTGAGACAATATATGGAAAGACATAAAGGAAATACTAACAAAATATACCTAAAATCTCGGTGCCGTAATCTTTACTGTCTAACTACTCTATAATAACTGCTTAGCCAATAGCTGGAGAGATTACCAGTTCCTTAGAGGGACATAACAAAATACAAAAAAAATGCCAACAATAACTGAATATGCAAATACAACACAATTGGGCTTCCTAACCATGTGAGATGCATAAAGAATTGGCAGTAGGTAGTGCTCCTTCGAGTTATTATCGGTGTAAGCCCCCTAATTTTTCCGATAATATTTTTAATTATTTTATATGGATATTTAATATTAATTATATTTAAATTCAATAATGACTGTAGTAGTACTTTACTGTAACTTTGATTTTTGAAGCACAACAATTATTAAATTATCAAAACTAGTTTCATATTTATATTCTAGACGAGTCCACCGTCAATTTGATATATCATGTCCCATCGAAATATTTTTTCTTGTGCTAAATTTTTTATGTACAACTTTAGGGGTAAAATAATCATTTTAGTCTCTACTGTAAAATTTGACTAATTTTCCAAATAGCAATTAAGGTCCAAATCTGATCCAAATCATTTGACTTAATATATGGTTCTATTTCGATCCTACTACGTACATGCTAATGGTGTGCTACTCAATTGAGTTCACATGTGCTAATTATTAATAAATGGCACATAAGACCCATATAGTGCAATTACGGTGTTATAATCAATTAGAATTATTTTCGGGACTTAACCCTAGTCAACCCAACTTAGTGGGGACCATCGTAGGTTTCCAACCCCTAGTGGAGCCATATTAGATTGATTTAATTCAAATTAAGTGCCTCCATGTGCCATAAATCCTTACATCTTCGACTCAACAAATAAATCCATCCAAATATGGAACCTACTAGACCTACCTTACCATAGTTGGAGATTAGAGGCCCAAACCTCATCAAAACCAGTCCAAACAAGAGCCATATGAACCCTAACATATAAAACCTCACATTCTTATATTTTAATCTTCAAAAACTGCATCTCCTCTCCCCATCCATTACAAAAAAACTAAAAAACCCTCCTAGCTCAATTCAACCGCAGCACCTTGTGACGTAGAGGCAGTTTTGACCCCTTTCTGACCTCCCGTGATGCTTCACAAATATTCATTATGAAGCTAACATGACCCTCTACAATTCTATTATCCCTCCAAATGTTCACAACCTCTTATAGTACACCAAAATAGTCATATAAGTCACCTGAAGTCTAAAATCCAAGTCTGAATTTGTTCTAGCCGGTATGATGTTTTAAATCTAGGGTTTTATGTACTTTCCGACCTCATATTTTCATGAAACCAAAACTAATAGAAAGTTCTTTGTGTCTTTTTTCCTGTCCGATTTTCCATCTACATAGTTCAAAATGGTTTGGTCAGGGCATCCATTCTATGGAAATGTGTCCAGAATAAACCAGTTCTATTGTGAGCCAATTTTTATCCACTTCCTGGACACTTCAACCTTCCATATATTTTTGGTAAGAAACTAGAATTCCTAAGCTTTCCAATGCATATACTTTTGTAGCATTTTGCTTTTGTTTACTATCTATTAAAACTTCGAACATTTTACCATATTATCGAAACACCAAAATCCATGAGTTCTATGTGTTCAATTGATTTGGAACTTCTTATACCATTAAGAAAATAATTTTTGTGCATGATTTGATAAGAAAAACCTATTTTTACATAATTAATATTCTTCTAGAAGTAATATTTATTAAGAATTTGTCATTTTCGGAGCCAAACCATGGAACAAGTCTGTGCATATTGATGTAGAATCAATGCAAGACTTATATACATATTTTTCTATGAGTAAAATATATTAATTATTATTATAAAATATTTATAAATATTTTTTCAGAATTAAAAGTGATATTTTTATGTTAATAATATATTATTTTTATAGGTAGATTTAATACTATATACGTTATATTAAGTAGAGTAGTCAATATGACTAGTTTTAGTATAAATATATTATTAAGCTCTATATAAAGCAAGTCTATATAAGGTGAGTGGTAGTGAGTTATTAAAATAGAATATTTATTATATGTGGACGTGGCAAAAATAGCGAGGACTTTGGAGTTGGTCAGACATATACACAGTCAGAGGTTATAGGAAAGTGTACCTTGCCAATGTTACGGTTTACTGTCTTTTTTATTATTGCATTATTCTCATTCATTATAGTCATGATGTAGGATTGGTCGATATTTAGCGTCCGTATCGTATTAGGGTGCCGATGTCATTTTATTGACATTGTATATCGATATTAGGCATTACGTGCATTATGTCGAGTTCATTAACACACTGGACCACAAGACACGGACATAATGGATGATGATGATATGATACGGAGTCTGACATGAGATATTCATGGCTAGAGGCTCTGTGATAACATGTAGTACTAGCTCGCGTACTTTGGTACATAATTCATACGTGACTTGACTGGATAGTTTTAGAGCATGGGGAGGGAAGGACTCTATCGAAATATCTGGCCGTCTAGACTTGTGATCATGATTCCATATTTGGGACTTGGTTATTTTACTCGAGGTCATTGTCTGTGTAGCAGAGCTATGGCTTTGTTTACTCGTTCGTCCATCGGTATCACAGCACGGTTCCATGGGTGATTGCCAGTACGGTTGGGCCTGGTATTAGGATTATCCTCAATTGCATATTTGTACTTAGATGGTTATGGTAGTTGCCCTTCATTTTATAGATATTATCTTTACTGTTACTTGGCATGTATATTATATATCTTGCTAGTCACTTGAGGACCTAGTGATCTCTCCAGGTAGTCGACAAAGCAGAGTTGGTTTGCTAATCATAATGGTTGTTATTTACTATTTCAAGTATCTCTTATAGTTACATACTCATCTCTATTTATTTACATTCTGCTTGTTAGCCTAGTATTTGTAGACTCAAGTTATTCTTTTGAGTATATTCGGACAAATGTTGCATATGGTGCACACTATGTTATATATTGTTCATTTTTGCATTCTACTATTGTGGATTGGGACTTGCAGATATTATTGATTAGTATAGATAGTTGGTTATTACTCTACAGCTTATACATATTCGAGTTGGACTGGAGTCCTCTCGATACGTAGCTAGCATGTACACGCTTTCCTAATCCTACGTATTTTGGGACTGGAGAGTTACAATCGGCCAAGTACAGTAAGTAGCACTCATCCGAGTCACTTCGGCCAAAAGTGTGTATAAAAAGTAAATAGTAGCCCCTACGCTAATTCTTGTCCCCTCCCCCAATGATCATGTCCAAGTTTTTTCTACAACATGAACAGTTGGCAATTACTTTGGGTTCTAACTCGACACTCTACTAGCAGTCACCTCATATCCGTTGCATGTCCCAAATGTATCGATGGCCAGTCAAATATGCGAGTCTGTGTCCTATATGAATCTCACTTATCTCGTGGTACACATGTGTCAAGGCCAAAGATAAATGACTAATTCTAAGGGGACTCCAAAACTTACTTGGGACTAGCCTAAATTTTTTCAACAAAATTACAAGTTTGCCACCTCCATTTCTTACTTGGGGCTAGCCCAAATTTTTTTAGGACTGCCAAACTTGTTGGCAGTCCTTACACCAAGTAGGATCACAACATAGTTGGCAGTCTTACTTGGTGTGTCCAAACAGAAAATTTAAATAGGACTGCTAACTTTATTGGCAGTCCAATTTCATGTTAGGACTGCCAACAAAGTTTGTAGTCCTATCTGCTCGTCGTTCACTGTCCCGCATGCTTCCGCAGCCTCGCGTCGACCGTGCCCCCACACCACCGCTTCCTCCTCCTCCTCTGCCTCTGCCTTCTCATCCCCCTTTCCTGCCCCGTCTATCCCAAAAAATACCAGCAGCAAAATAAAGTTGAGGTCGACTCGACCGTACCCCCGTGCAAAACCAGTCAAAACAACCTCCTTCTCCGTCTTCTCCTCCTCCTATCCTTCCAGAGCCTTACCGCGCCACCATGCCCCCGTGCCAACGTCGGCGCACGCTCCTCCGGTGGCGTCCACCTCTGGAGATACCCTAATTCTTTGGGGGTTGGGTTAGCCCCAAGCAAAATTATGGCTATCCCCAGTAAAAGTTTCACCAAAGTAGGTTGTCCCCTAGTAAGGGCTAGCCCCAAGCAATTGTTGGAGTGACCTTAGAATAAGACAAGATAAAATTACCTCACACTCATAGGGTAGTTTGCTCAAACTAGGTCAGTACGCATAAAATAAAGACAAATAACGAAAATGACTAACTCAGTAGTTTGCACCCAAGTATGACTTGGACGCACGATCATCATAAAATAAAAAAATAAAGAACATAACTGATATAAATAAAATATGCTAAAATAAATGCATAAAATCAGAATTATGGCATAGTGTACTTGCCTGGAGGTGGTACGATGTTTGGATGATGTCCAACAAGTGAATATATCCAATAAACGGAAGCTGCAAGGATGAAATCTCCACGAACATCTCCGGATGCTGAAACAAACATCACCACCATTTCTGAAATAAGAAAAATGGCTAAGATAGCCTACCCATAAATCCAATTCTGGATATGGAGGCAAAACAATAATTTTGGGTCAAAACAATATCCGCCATTGAACCCACTTCACACCGAAAAGCATGCCAAATCCTATGTTCTCTAAAGTCGTCGAACTATGTGTCTATGGGTCTGGTTTGACGATATGAACTCAACAATACGTCCAGTTTTTTATTCCAATGAGTCGTGCACATATTCATCCATTGAGTCGGATCGTGGGCCTGCCAAAACGGTAATCCGGTCAACTGTTTGTGAATCAGACCAAACATGGCTCACAGGACCAGAAAAATGATACGAGTTCAATGTCATAAATCCTTCATCATGATGTGATGAACGTGCACAAAGTAATTGAGAGTTTAGAAAAGTGGCCGATGTGACGTTCTTCGACGGATACGAATCGAATTCGTCGCGTACACGTAACCAATTTGAATTTTTTCAAAGTCCATATGTCTGCAAAGTATGTACGCACCTTTCGATGCTCTTGGGTTGTGATGAAGTCGTCCGAATTTTCGAGACGGACCCCGTATCGGGAATTAGAAAATAATTTTTTGGATTTTTTGAAGTAATTTTATTAAGAAACTACTGAATAGAATATTTTGAATAAATAATTGTTATGAGCATTTCATATTGGCTACATTTCTGTTCTTTTATATTTTGAAAATTCTAAATATTCAGTTAGAAAATTGGCTTTGAAAATGGGATTTAAGGATAGTTTCTACATTCAGAAAATTGAGTTTTTTTCTCGATTTTGGAACCTGATTCACTGCACTAATTAATTAATTCTACATTAAGGGGTTTGAAGAGGATTAGGTTGTCTACGTACCAGAGTAATTGGGTCGTAAAACGACATAATGAGGATACAGGAATCTCGTCGCAAAGGGGGTGTTGATACTGCAGCTACTATGTGTTGCAGCTGCTGCTCCTACCTGGCCGTGGCCGGATGACGGTGGCGGCACTCGAACGCTACCCAGGGGTCGTACGTAGGGTGTGCCGCTTGGTTAGGGTTCGGTTTTGATTTTTTTTAACAATGATATATATATAGGGTAGGGAGGGGTTGTCAGGTTTTCGAGAACACTGTTAACCCAAGGGAACAATAGTTTTTTTTGTTTCAGTTTTCTTTTTCTCTTTTCTTTTCTTTGTTCTTATAAAAATACATAAAGTCTAAATCCTTTAAATAATAATTCCAAAAAAATGTAAAAAATAATTTAAATAAAATTTGACATAACACTAAATAAAAATATTTATATGCCTAAAGTTTTATTATTTTTATTATAACTATATCACTATCCCTTTACCAAAAAAATCATTTCAAATAAATAAACATCGATTTCTAAAGTCCTAAAAAATTTTTATGATAAATCTAATTTTTTTTATCAAATATACTTATTATTTATATATTGCATATATATACATAAAATTACTTTATGCTTATTTATATGTATAGGTATTTATAAACTAGTATGAATCAAGTTTTGTTTTTTAAATGAAAATAACATAATTAGGGAATTTAATATAAATTAAATTAATAAAATAAAAATATATAGAAAATTATTGGGAGGGGGTTTACAGGAATAGGGATAAATAGTACTAAGGTACAAGCACGAGAATTTCAAGACCCTCGGTGATGCTAGCTACCTGTGTTACAAAGGACTCCATGATTCCATTAATAGTCTAGATGGCTTATGACTAGTGACCCTCATATGGACATACGACATAGCTAATGATGTCTTATGCCTGAAAGAATAAGTTATTACTCATCATAGGAAAGGATTATCGATCGTGGATAAGAATCGCCGAATGGTGAGGGTGTATATGCATTTACATTTCTATCATATATGAATTGTTAATTGTCCCTAAGGCAGCATAACAAGATTACTTTTAATAGCGTTATTCTCACATAACTTTGAATGTTATTTTTAGGTGAGATTGGTTATGGCTGCTCACTAGTGCATTCCTAAGTATACTAACCCACATCTCTACATGTGCAGGTAACCTAGTGGACGACCAAAGACACTGAAAGCTTATCCGACCTTTTAGAAGTCTTACACTCATTTTGAAACTTCATTTTTGAGATAAGACTTCCGTTGAAGGTGTTTTAATTTTTATTAATAAAGGAATATGATGTATGGAACAATTATATTTTATTTTATTATTCTGCAACTTGTAAGTCATGTTTGACATTTTTACTTGGCTGTTTGAGAGTCCTATGTTCCGTTATATACATTATCAATACAGAACTATTTTGATTTCATTTTGTGATATTTAATTTCTCTGTAATATGCTACAAATTCTATATAAAAGATATGTTTTACAAAATGAGCATGAGCACGCCTTATACAAGCATAAATTATACGTGTACGACATCACATCCAATAACGACGTATGGATTCAGTAGAATCGGGAGATGAAAATTACTCCCCAATCTTAGTAAGACATATTCCTTCTCTCCTCCTCATAGGTGACCATTTTGATGCAATAATGCTTGGCCAAATATGTAATGTTATCAAGAAGTGGTGGAAAGGGGGTGTGCATTAATGTAGTCCAAGGGAATTTCTAATTTAGGTTTACCCGAAAGTTGAAACCAGTCAAGCTAGCTCTGAAAGATTGGAATAATAGTCGTCCTAAATATATTGATGCTCTACGGGATATTTAGAGTCATCTGCCACAAGATCCAGACAATGCTGAATGGGTGGTGCAAGAAGTTAATTTATAAGAACAAGTGAGTAAACTTCAGTTTCAGGAAGAATTAGAGGTTAGGCAACAGGGTAAATACGATTGGCTTAAAGATGGGGATAGATGCACGAAGTTTTTTCTATAGCGTTATTCGAGCCTGGCAACAAATGAACCATATTTATCATTTGATTGATGAGAATGGGAGGGAGATCACATCTCCACATGATATTCAAGAGGAAGTAGTCATGTTTTATACTGCTCTCCACAATTAGTCAAATTATACAAATACCTTCCCTAAATTGGTATGCAAGAGAGTGGTAACGGATGAAAGAAATTTCCTGCTTCGAATGCCAATCATTATGTAGGAAATAGAGGATATTGTCAAGGCAGCCCAACCCCTCTAAGGCTATGTGTCCATATGGGTTCAGCTCCAAGTTCTATAAATTGTATTGGGACAGTATCAAGGAGCATGTATTAGAAGTTATCTAAGACTTCTTGTAGAAGGAAGGCTTCTACATGAATTAAACCACATGTTTATCATGATTATCCCGAGAGGGAAGGGGCTACTTCCCTATTAGACTTTTGACCTATCACATGTTGTGATTATATTTATAAATTGATAACGCATCTAATGTGCCATAAAATACAAGGGATTATGTCTAGTCTTATATCCACTAACCAATACGCTTTTATTAAAGGTAGATCAATAGCAGAAATTGCCTCCTAGCGTATGAGATGGTTCAAGAATTTAACAAGCCACGAGGAAGAAAATCATGTATAAAGTTATATAAAGGCATACAACACATTAAACAAAAAATATCTATGTCAGTTGATATGGGGTTCGAGGATTGGTGGGTGGAGAGGATACACTAGTGTATTTTGACTCTTTCCTTCTCAATATTAATTAAAGGGCAGTCACTTGAATTTTTTAAAGTAATAGGGACTTCGTCAAGGAGACCCCATGCCTCCATATCTCTTCACAATCGTAATAGAATATTTTACCAGTTAATAGATATAGCACTGTATATAAGACGGGTCATATCTTTATTCGAGCAAGTACAGATTTTGAGTCACATATATGCATACGATCTTCTAGTTTTTATTCAACCATTGGACATAAACATACATAACTTAATTTGTTAATATGAGAGTTTGGTCGGCTGTTTGGTCTATAGTTGAGCATGGATTAAAAAAAAGTGGAGTATACTTCAGCCAGACATGTCTCTATCTAGAGCAATGGTAATAGTTAATCCAAATAGAGCATGAAGATCATCCAATTAGGTACCTTGAACTCCCAGCTCTCATTGTTACATATGTTATAAATATTGACTGCCAGGGATTGGTCGAACATGTTCAACAATGATTGGAAGACTGGAAAGCTCATGTGTTATCCTTTGGTGGTCGTATCGAATTACTAAGAATTGTTATTACAATGATTGCTTTGTATTGGTTACAAGTTATATTAATACCAACTACTACGATCAAACAGATAAAAAAATTATAAATTAACTTCATTTGGAGAGGAGGTATCCATGTATTAGGTTGGGATGAGTTGTGTTGACCGAAGGATGAAGGGGGAGTAGGGTTGCAATCATTGTCGACATTATGATATATTGCCACTTTAAAGTTGACATGGGCGATTTTTTGGAGGTAACTCATTATGGGGATGCAAAATTGCTATATATCTCCATAATTCTAACTTGTGGACATATCGAGTGGATAATTATACTATGTCACATTCAAAACTTTTCTAAATCAAAGACAACACATGTATTATGCACATAATCTATAATAGAAAGAAGACATACCTATGGTTCAACCCATGGTTACAACATAAAAGCATTATGTACACACTCGGTTGCTCCATGTTCGAACTGATGGGAAGTCGAGAGCTAATGAGTAGGATAATCCAAGGGGGGCAGTTGTATGTTCAAGCTAAAATACTGGGACAATTGTCGGCGGAGGAAATAATGGTTGTTGGTATTGAGACTGAGCAGTCTAATGATTATTAGAAATAGGATGGAGTGCACAAAAAGGAATTCTCATTCGGTGTTGTGTTTGAACACTTTAGACAAAAATTTACTAAGACTTCTTGGGCTTAATTTATCTGGCTCATAGGGCAGATATGAAGACTAATATGTGCTTATATAAAGCTATCAGAGGTATATATGCTTCTCATATTGGATCGACTTGAGAGGTTTGACATTCACATCCTAAGTCAAGGGTATATGCTGTGGTGAAGGAGCAGGGAAATGAGGGATCATCTATTTTCTAGTGCTTCCATACATGGCTGATATGTCAGGCACAGAGAGATAAACTTAATCTGCCTCATTGAGTAAGTTGTGGTATAATGGAGGTTATTCAAGGCCAGCTTCTTTTCTAAAATAGGGTGATTGCTGGTTTTGTCTAGCGCAACTAAGGCTCTTATGTACTGTATGACATATATGGAGGGAGCATAATAAGAGAAATTATGGAGTACGTCATTGATTGTAAATATTCACAACATAGGGAATGATGTAAAGGTCCTATCCATTGCTGATCAGAAAGAGCGACTTGAGTAATGAGAGCTACAAAAAAGTGATAAATCAGATATATATATATATATATATATATATATATATATATATATATTATTTATTTATTTTAAAAAGAACCCCCTCTTTATATTAATCAAGGCTCAAAATGCCGAAGCCTGAAGAGAGTACAAGGCAAAAGGCCTAAAACCACCAAAAAAGCGGGGGGCAACCGCGCCCGCCAAAATTAACTGAAGAAAGGTTGCCAGAATGCTGGTGGGCTGTGGGAGCACAGCGAACTCCTTTTACGATATTGCCGGCGAATTTCCCGAATTAGCTGTTCGGCGGAGTATGTATATATATATATATATATATATATATATATATATATATATATATAATTTTTAAAACTAAAGCCCGTTTCGAGGACACCCAGTCGGCTTGGCCCGAGGGCAGTGTCCATCGACACCCAGCCGACCCTTGTGGGGCTCGATCCCTTGACCTCATTCCCAAGTGCCAATGGTCTTAGCCACTAGGCTACAAGGCCATTGGCATATATATATATATATATATATATATATATGAGTTTTATGTTCGAGCTAAAAGAGTAAGACAATTGTCGGTAGAGGAAATAACGGTTGTTAGTATTGAGACTGACCAGTCTAAAGATTATTGGCAATGGGATGGAGTGCACAAAAAGAAATTCTCATTCGGTGTTGTGTTTGAACACTTTAGACCAAAATTTACTAAGACTTCTTCGGCTCAATTTGTCTGGCTCATGGGGCGAATATGAAGACTAATATGTGCTTATATAAAGCTATCAAAGGTATATATGCTTCTCACATTAGATTGACTTGAGAGGTTTGACATTCACATCCCAAGTCAAGGGTGTATGATGTGGCGAAAGAGCGAGGAAATGAGGGATCATCTATTTTCTAGTGCTCCTATACCTGGCTGATATGTCTGGCTCAGAGAGATAAACATAATCAGTCTCGTTGAGTAAGTTGTGGTCTAATTAAGGTTATTCAGGGCAAGCTCCTTTTCTAAAATAGGGATGATGGCTGGTTTTGTCTAGCACGACTAAGGCTCTTATGCATTGCATGGCATATATGGATGGAGCATAATAAGAGAAATTAAGTACGTCATTGATTGTAACTATTCACAACATAGGGAATGATGCAAAGGTCCTATCCCCTGCTGATCAGGAAGAATGACTTGAGTAATAAGAGCTAGAAAAAGTGATAAATCTGATTAATTTTTTATATAATTTTTTTTGAAAGAAGGCAATTGTATTAATAGTGTAAAAGATTACAAACCCAACATATTATAAGGCAGACAACCTCCACATATTTCTAACATCACACTCAACATTGTTTATTATTCCATCTACAGACGTGGTAAGCTGTTCAAATATCTGATTATTCTGTTCCCTCCAAACGTGTCAAACAGCTGCCGCCAATCTGATCCGGCCTTCATGAAACCACAGTGCTCCCCTGTGGCTATTAGCAGAAATATCACACACCACACCTTCCATTCATGTGGGCCTCTATATAGCAGGGGTAACTGTTCACCTTGGTAGCGCCAAAGTAAACTCATAATCAGGCATGTAAAAAATAGATGCCCCATCGTCTCATTCCCCTGTTCGCAAAGGACACAAGATATAGTCCAAACCTGGATACCAAAATGATACAATCTATCCAACGTAAGCAATCGCCCCAAGGTTACCTTATACATACAAAACTGGATTTTTGGTGCCACCCCTTTAAGCCCGACAAAATCAGCAAGCTCTATCTGTGATGAAATATCGTAAAGCACAACATAAACCACTGAGTGTGGGAATCTTTGCTCCCAGTTAGCCGACCAAACCAAAGAGTTTGCTCCCAACCGTGGGGTAATAGGCACGCTCCTAATCAGAGGGACAAATCGACGGGTAGTTGTAAGTAACTCCGGGCACCAGCGCCCGTCAATTAGGATAGTACTAACTCGGGGTCGTCCCCCTACTCTAGCCATCACAGAAGTCGCTCCCCTCTCCGCCAAGCTGTAGTGAGCAAGCCATGGGTTGAAGAAGAGGTCCGTGTCATTGCCATCTTTTATCATGCTCGTGATTAGCATCTGCACCTTTTCATGATGTAACAAAATGTTTTTCCATGGCATGGAATCATTATTATTCCGCTTAACTACCTAGAAGGATCTGTCTTTCAAATACCAATTTTTCAAGTCTATCTGAGCCTTGTCTGTCGAACCAAAGGGACTTTTGTACAATGATTCTCCAAGTCTGTCTGAGCCCTGCAACATTACGTAAGGATCTGAGTCCCATGCTTCCCTCTATACGCGAACGACAAAGCATATCCCCAATGGCATACAACCCCCTCTCCAAATGAAATTGGAACACAACACTTGAATTCTCCTAATAATAGCAGTAGAAAGCATAATAGTCTGTAACCAAAAAGAAGTAATAGCATAAATAACATAACGTACTAACTCAATATGACCCCAAAATGATAAGCTCAGAGCATGCCACCTTCCTAGCCAGTGCTGCACATACACCACCAGGCTCTGACACCACCTCTCTGGCATAATTGATGGATAAAGGGACCCCTAGATACTTAACTGGGAGCTTCTATGATCACCTCCAAAAGTATGGCATGGTTATCTTTGTTAGTACAAACTCGATTAAAGTACACTATACTTTTGTCTTTGTTGACCTATAGACCCGAGAACTCCCCAAAGTGCTGCATAATCTCTGCCAGGCTATCAATTTCCCTCTCCATAGGTACCATAAAAACTAACAAGTCGTTCGCATACATCAGATGCAAAATAGTAGGTTGAACTCTCTTGTACAATGGAGTAATATCTTTTATGTTGACTCCTGCATCCATCAAATAGGTAGAGTACTCCATAATCAGGGTGAACAAATATGGGGAATAGGTTCCCCCTGACGAATACCCTGATTACTCCCTATGAATTCGTAACGATGGCCTATAATCAATATAGAGTAAGTGGGAGTAGAAATGCAAACCTTTACCATGTCAACCCAATGCTGATCAAACCCTATGACACACATAATATGACACACAAAGTCTCTATTGATGGTGTCATATTCCTTCCTTAAATACCGTTTAACACAGGCTTTGCTACTACCCAGTTTGTTAAAGTCAAAAATCAGTTCATGTGCAATCAAGCTATTATTGGCAATCGACCGACCTTTGATGAATGTCGCTTGGTTAGGGGACACCAGTTCCTACATAATCCCTTCCATCCTCCTATATATAAGATAAATTATAATCTTGTATAGATAATTGCAACATGCAATCGGCCGAAAATCACTAAGATATGTAGCTCCTTCTTTCTTTGGAATTAAAGCGAGAAAGGTGTGATTCAACTCACGGAGAAGCTTTTCGTGCACAAAGAAGTCTTGAACAATCTACAGCACTTCAAATTTAATCATATCCCAATGTTCCTTGTAAAACTGACTTCCAAACCCATCTGGCCCTAGAGACTTGTTAGGATTAGTGGCTTTAATGATTACCTCAACCTCCTCCAGAGTAATAGGGGATAAAAGCATAGCATTACCCATAGGAGTAACCAATCTCTTGCAGACAATCTTGGGAAACTAGAACAGTATGTAACTTGGTTATATAACTAAGAATATAACCGTACCGTCTCGTCGTGTAACTCCGCTTCCTCTACCACTTCCTTACCATCCTGGGTAAAGAGTTCGAAGATGTGATTGCGATGCTGTCTGGCCCTAATAATATCATAAAAGAATTTACACCGATCTCCTTCCCGCATCCAGTCACACTTAGCCTCCCGCTCTATCTCCTCCTGTATCCGCAACCAATGCACTGATGCGCTAGCCGTTCGTTCCTTAGCCGCCAAATCTTCATTAGTGATATCAGCCTGCAGGTCCACTTGTAAGAAGCAAAGCATCTCTTCCTACTCCGATAATTGAGTTTGTCGAGAGCGTCTGGCCCGATCCATCAAATCAACCATTATAAGTTTTTTGGACACCTGAAGGAACCGAGGATTCTCCCTGATGGATGCTTGCAACCCTCTCAAGATGACCTCCGCATACCCCTCCATAAACCTTTATTTATTGCTATATCTGAAAGGACATACTTTTTGTGGCTTGACAATAGATAGTCGAATCCACAGAGGAGAATGATCACTAGTACCAGCCGGAAGGCACTCAGCCACAGTAGTAGAGAATTTGTCGAACCAAAATCGGTTGCTAAGAGCCCTATCCAAATGACAAGCAACCCTTCAGCCACAGTAGTAGAGAATTATACCAGGACCAAATATGTCCTGATCTCTCCAGCGTATAAAGACCTGCTTGCAGCAAACAACTTTGCAAGTCATGCTAGATCATGGCTGGCACCTCTTTGCCCCCACCTTCTTATGACTGAATAGCAAAGAATTGAAGTCTCCTATTAAAATTAGAGGGAGACAGAGAACAAACTCCGTTCAGCGACTAACCTGAATAATCTACTACCATAACGTCTCTCGACGCCTCCTATCATTATGGCCATATACCGCACCAAATACAAAAGATAGACCCCTTTTGTTAGTAAACATAAAAGAAATCAATTGTTCAGAGCAGTGGATTACCTGACCATCCCAGATAAAACTGTTGGAAATTATTCCAAAAAATCTGCAAACAAAATAAAATAAAGTAAATGTTACCGGCCTCCGGGAAAGTCGCGCACGAAGCACTGCCCTAAGAGTTGATTCGGGTCTATGTGCAGACTTGTTTCGAATGCTCCTAGTGGTAAAACTCACGCTCTACCGGTATCTCCTCGTCGCACACAACTCAGAAAGAGCGACCCCGAACTTAGCTTTTCTGTCCAGAGCACAAACTGAAGAACAATGCTTTGAATTGAACCAGAGAGAATGAGAGGGAGAGAGTGGAGTGTAGATTGTGATTTTTATTGAAAGGATGCTCTCTTATATAGCATTAAGCATATGCTAAAGATAGTCTATGCTTAAAATAGCCTATACTAAAATTAGCCAAAAGAGGCTAAGTCTCCAACTTAAAAATGACACATGTTGAAGACTTGGCTTTTGAGGACTTGGCTTTTGCATGTAACATGAAACAATCCCCCCCCCCCAAAAGTCAAGTTCCGAAAAACATAGAGATGACAAGGGAATAATAATTGATAGAGGATTTATGGGCAAATATATATTATGCATAGAAGAGATGGACTACAGCCTTGAATCTCACTTAGTTACTATTGTCTTTGTCTGAAGAAGTGCTTGATGGACTATGTCTTGAATCGGACTTCTTAAACCAGATTCAGAAAATAGCACATATAATATGCTAGAGGTTCTTTGGGTCTATCGGGTGGCGCTTTGATTGGCCATGTGCACTTTTACACATTCGTGAGAGTTGTCTAGGATCGCCCTGTCATATAGTCGTGGCCTTCACGACCTCTCTTATAGGTAAGTCCTCAAGGGTTGGTGATACGTATCAACCCTACATATCATGCTTGGACTTATTAAGAGTTTAAACTCACCCTAGCCATATCACACCGGAACACTGTCACCATAGGGATGGGGTATCAATGTACACATGTACAGCCTCCTGGGCTTTTATTTTAAAGAGAATTTAATCTCAAGGTCAGTGTTCCATATTAGTCACCTAGTCCAGTTTGTTCCTACCCATTGAACCGGCTTCTTGGGATCTCCAGTCAGACTCGGTTGGGTTGCCACTGCTGGTGACTAAATTATGGACTTAACCCTATCCCCCTCGATGATTCTAGGATCAATGTCCTAGACAGACCCTTCGTCAAGTGGTTTGCAAGGTTCTTTTCTGACTTTATATAGTCAAGAACCACATATTTTCCCAATAGGCTCTTTATAGACTTGAAGTACAGCTGCAGGTGCCTGTTCATCTTAGCATTCATAGAATTATGCTTTAGTAGTTCAATAACAGATTTATTATCACAATTGATAGAAATTGCAGGAACAGGAATATGATAAACAGGTATATACATAATTAGATTTCTAAGCCATTCGGCTTCTGTACAAGTAGTTTTAAGAGCTATCATTTCAGAGTCCGTTGTACTCCTAACTATGATAGTTTGTTTGCATGAACTCCAGGAGATTGCTGCTCCTCCTAGAGTAAAAACATATCAAGTAGTAGATTTCACATCATGTGAATCAGTTACCCAGTTTGCATCTGAATAACCTTCTATAATATCAGGGTGTCTAGAATAATAAAATTTATAATCTAGAATACCTCTAAGATATCTAAATACTCTATCCAATGCAGTCCAATGTGACTGATTTGGGTTTCCGGTATATATACTAAGTCTCCCAATAGCAAATGCAATATCGGGTCTGGTTCTATTTGATATGTACATAAGGGACCCTATCATCTGTGAATATCTATGTTGTTCTATAGGTGATCCTTCATTCTTCTTGAGGCCAACATTACTGTCATAAAGAGTAAGGGTAGTTTTTTGTCAAAATACTCAAACTTTCTTAGCATTTTCTCAATTGAATGTGCTAAAGATAGAGTATAGCCCTCTTTGCATTTGGACACTTGCATTCCTAGGATCAAGTTGTCTTCGCTTAGGTCTTTCATATCAAACTGGTTAGATAAATAATTCTTAGTGTTATTTATCAGTTCCAGTGAAGATCCTAGAATAAGGATATCATCAACATACAAGCATAAAATGACACAACTTCCACCAAAATTTTTAGAGTATATACATTTGGCATACTCATTTGGTAAGAAACCATATTCTATAATCACTTTATCAAATTTGTTGTGCCATTGCTTGGGAGTTTGCTTTAGGCCATAAAGTGATTTTACTAATCTGCAAACTTTTTTTTCTTGACCTTTAGCAATAAAACCTTCAAGTTGCTCCATGAAGATCTCTTCTTCTAGATCTCCATTCAAAAATGTTATTTTTACATCCATTTGATAGATCAGCATGTTATGAATGGATGCTAAGGCTAGAAGGGTTCTAATAGAAGTAATCCTAGCTACAGGAGAATATGTATCAAAATAATCTAATCCCTTTTTCTGAGTGAAATCCTTGGCTACTAATCTAGCTTTGTATTTCTCTATAGTACCGTCAGCTCTGAGTTTCTTTTTGAAGATCCACTTGCAACCTATGGGTTTACTACCTAAAGGTAGATCTGCAAGAAACCAAGTATTATTCTCCATAATAGAGTTATACTCATTGTTTATGGCTTCTTTCCAGAAAGGAGCAACAGAAGAAGATATTGCTTCTTCGTAAGTTGAGGGATCACCCTCTATCAAATTAGTGAAGAAGCCTTTCCCTAAATTCCTTTCAATCCTTCCTCTTTTACTTCTTCTAGGTTCTAAGTCTTGTTCAGGTTGTGAGCTTGATGAATGGCAATGGGAACTTGTAGAAGGAGCTAGGGAAGAACTTGAGGGCTTGAAAGAAATTCTATCCTTAAAAGGGAATATATTCTCAAAGTAAACTGCATCTCTAGCTTCTATAATGGTATTGTTAGAGATTTCATTTACTTCAGAATTAGTCACTAGAAATCTATTGGCATTGCTATCTAAGGCATATCCTATGAACACACCATCTACGGTCTTAGGTCCAATCTTTCTCTTTTTTGGTTCAGGGATTCCAACTTTTGCTAGACATCCCCAAACTTTGAGGTAATGGACTCTAGAAGTTCTACCTTTCCATAATTCATAGGGAGTCTTATCCTTAGATTTACTGGGAATCCTATTTAGGATTTAGCAAGCTGTTAATAAGGCTTCTCCCCACAAGTTATCAGGAGCACCTGAGCTGAGAAGCATGGCATTCACCATGTCTAACAGAGTGCGATTCTTCCTTTCAGCAACTTTGTTGGACTGTGGTGAATAAGGAGCAGTCACCTCAAGAATTATTTCGTATTCTTCATAGAAGTTAGTCATTTCGTTTGAGGTATACTCTCCGCCACGATCAGATCTAAGGATCTTAATCCTTTTCTCTAATTGGTTTTCAGCTTCTGATTTGTAAACCTTGAATCTATCTAGAACTTCATCTTTGGTTTTGAGAAGGTAGGTATTGCAATACTTTGAACAATCATCTATAAATGTGAAAAAGTATTTCCTACCGCCTCGAGTCAAAACCCTATTTGAATCACAAACATCACTATGAACTAGTTCTAGAAGATCAGAATTCCTTTCTACGGATTTGAATGGTAGTCTAGAATGTTTGGCTTGAACACAAATCTCACACTTGTCTTTATTATCTACAGGAGACTTGGGAAGAAGATTTAGGTTCATCATCCTTCTAAGGAAACCCAGGTTCACATGACCTAGTCTACCGTGCTATACATTAGAAGATTCTACATTGGAAACAATAGAAGAAGGATCCAACATTTTATTTACAGTACTGAGAATAAACAGACCATCCTTTACAAATCCTTTACCAACAAAGGACTCATTCTTAGAAAATACAACTTTATTAGCTTCCATTACAATCTTATAACCAGATGCTACAAGAAGGGAACCGCTAACTAAATTTTTCCTAACAGTCGGCACATGAAGAACATCATAAAGAGGCATAATTTTTCCTGATGTCATCTTCAGATCTATTCTTCCTCTTCCTATAATTTGTGCCGTAGAGCCATCTCCTAGGGTTATGCCTCTTCCATATGATTCCTGATAGTTTGAAAAAGCAGGAGCGATCAAATGAAACATGAATATTAGCTCCAGAATCCAACTACCAGTCATCAGAATGGTAAGAAATATTAACTAAGGGTTGGTAAGTCACAGACCTGAAGGAACCAGAAGACCAATTCAGAATCATGTTGGCTTCTGGTTTGGCTGGGCCTTTCCCCCTATAGAAAGTCTTGATTGGTTCCTTCTTTCTTTGGAAACAGTTGATGGCCGTGTGGTTTGTTCTACCACACACAAAACAAAATCTTCCTTGATCCTGAGTCTGACCAAAGTTTTTAGGTTTTTAGAGTTGCTGGTGTTGACGATTCTGGTGGTTCTGGTGATGAGGTTGAACAATATTCTTCTTCTTGAAGATATTATTCTTGGGCTTGTGAGGATTATTAGGCTCGGGTTTGCTATGGGATGACTCTACTAGGTTTACCTTAGCCTTAGTCTCAGTCTTGGAGTTAGACCTTAGCCTAAGTTGTTCTTTAACTCTAATTTGCTTCAGTACTTGGGCAAAAGTAAGGTCACTTTAGGTACGATGGAGGTCCTTTTTTACATCAGACCAAGAAGGAGGGAGCTTATCTACTAGGCAAGCTATCTTATGTTCAACTGAAAAGGTTGTACCTTTAGCTTGAATGTGCCTCACAAATTTTTGGAATTCATGGATTTTTTCATTCATAGGTTTGTCATCTACCATGAAATACTTATTAAATGTTGAAGAAGTGAATCTTTCAATTCCAGCATCATCACAACCATATTCATCTTCTAAAGCATTCCAAAGTTCTTTGGCGCTTTTATATTCAAAGAATATATCATAAAGTGAATCAGATAAAGCGCTTAGAATTCGATGGAAGCAGTGAAAGTCTATTTCCTTAGGGGTTTTATATTTGGAGGAACTGGAGGGTTTGGACATTCTATTTCAAACTCAGTGTCGTCAGAATCATTTATGATGGGTGTAGAACCATCAATGGCTGAAATCAGTCCTAAAGTGGTGAGCCAGACATTCATTTAACTTTGCCACCTCTTGAAGTGGGTGCCATCAAACTTGGCTGGCTTAGCAATCGAAGTCTCGTCTTTGGTAGACATGATTTCTAAGGTCTGAAAATAAAATAAAATATTTACTCAATAAGATGGATTAAGCTAAAACTTAACAATTTAAATGATTTTTTGTAATAGACCTTTAAAATTTTAGTTTTTCAAGTTTTGATAAGGTTGGGTTAGCTGTAGGGGCCGGATCCCAGCAAGCGGAGGTTCACTAGAAACTCTTAAGAACCGGTCGCTTAGACAATTTATGTCTTTTTGACAGAAGGGCCCTTTCGGCTTGTTCCCAAACAAATCTCTACTTTAGAACTTTAAAATTAAAGGAATTCTACTAAATCAATTAATTGTTTACTTTAGCCTAAATTTAAATATTGAGTAAAGAAAACTAGAATTGACAAAATTACTAACAAAATAATATTTGTCTCAGGTGTCACTTTATGAAAATGATAAATTGTTACTAATTTGACAAATATTCAAAAATTAACAAATAACTTGTTAATGGTAAGTTAAAATATTTTCTTGATGATAGTAAAGAGTAAGCAGTGTATAGCAAATTTAGTGAGTGAATAGGAGATACGCTAACACTAATATAAGTTATAACAATGCATATAAGTCTTAATGCTTACAATAATTTAAGCACCATATATTATAACAATGTTGATAACAAATTTCGTAGCAGGAATTAGAGATTTTATTTTATAAATCAATCAACTCTTAGATTGTTAGAAATTATTCCAAAAAATCTGCAAACAAAATAAAATAAAGTAAATGTTACCGGCCTCTGAAAAAGTCATGCACGAAGCACTGCCCTAAGAGTTGATTCGGGTCTCACCCAAATCTATGTTATACCACACAGATCCAAGTTATGAACATGCTTCCAGTGCGATTGAATCCTTCTTGAGGGAGTCCTACCAGACTTAATTTTAGTCTCCAAGATAGCGACAACTGAGTACTCTTCTCGCTGAATAACTTCTCGAATTATGCACCAGCCCCCCAAAGAGCACGCCCCACGTACATTCCAACTGATAGAATCATCTAATCAACCAGCTCATTCCCATTACTACTAACGAAGACACCAGCTGGAAAATCAGTGCCATTCTAAATTTTATCCTGTATTATGTCTACCTCATCCACGTCCTCAGCCATGCTAGCTGCTATATCCAACCTCCTCTACTCAGCCCACTGTGGTTATCAACACACAGAGCTATATCGTCTTCCCGAACGGTAGATGCCGGCCGGTTAACATCATCCTTAGAAGTTGTTGCACATTATTTGCGACTGGTGGGCTCGCCGCTGCAGCGAGATGCCCCTCCCTTCATATTTCTCCCACTTCTTCCCTTGTGTCCTCCTTTGTTGTCCCCACGTGCCCCTTTAAGAGAGAAAGTTTTAGCCGCCTGGAAGGCAACCTGCTGTCCCGAGACAAAAGTCTGCAAAAATCCTGCATGAGCCGTCTAATACTGAGCTACGATCACCATCTATCGTCGTAGATTTTACAGAGCCAATATCAATACCAAAACTTACCCCCATATTAGGGGGCAATCCTCTCTTATGATCATGATACCTCAGTATAACCGAAACTCGATTGTGACCCAGAAACACCTATCGTCCCAACCGCCTCGGCATGGATGATAGAGAATTGATCCACCGCCATAGTGGTCACCGATGTCCCTTGAACCTCCCTTTTACACCTAACCTCCTTATATATTGCCCTAGATACTTCAGTGGTAGCAGTTTCCCCAGCCAAGTAATCTATTGGTGAATGACCAAAGCAGTCACAAGTATGAAAAATTGGTGGCACTTACTCGTACTCGACCGGTTGGGTGAATAAATCCCCAGACGGAACCTCATATTCGATAGTCGAATGAAGTTCCCGTTCAGCTTCCACTTCAACAAACGCACGTGCATACCCAATCTTTATTATATATGTTGTGGCTTCATCCGCTTTAATAGGTTTGCCAATGATGCTAGCAAGTTTCATAATCATATGAGTACTCCAATAGTTTGCCGACAAACCTGGAATTCATATCCAAATTAGGACAGTATACAAGACCTCACATTCACATTGCGACTTAGGAGTCTGTGCTTTCATAATGATAAGCCTACCATCAAAATTCCAAGGATCCCCTTGAAGGATTCTATCCATATCCTCTCTCATCTCGAATCGTACAAAGTAGAATCTATTTTCCCTTGAGAAGAACTCCATACTCCCTTTTCGACGCCAAACACGAGTTGGGTGCGCACGAATTTGCCCAAAACATGATCGATTACCTAGCACCTATAGAATAATCAAGTTTCGCCAATACTCCAAGGTTTCAACAAGATCCCCCTCAGTAAATGTCGCCCGATAACTGCCTCCCACCTTCTTCGGCGAAACGCAACTCATATGACTTAGCAAGTAGCCGATAGTCGATCGAAACACATCTACATATAATTAAGGGACACTCGCATCCCTACCATAGCTTTTCACTTTTTTGTCGCTGTCAACCTGCTTGGAGCGTGCGGCTCCCCTACCGGTCTTGTCCTATGCGATGCTACTGACAAATCGTAGAGTAATATCTCTGTGGGAGATACCCCTGCACACCAACCTGACCCAAGTGGTCTCAGCGGCCCTGGTGGGGGGCTCGCCGCTTGAGCATCGGTGCTCTGCCTCCCACATTACCACCTCTTCGAGCACGACTTGGCTCTACCTCTCGCGTCCTATCCGCCGTCCCTATTAGTGGGGACTAGATTCGACTAAGACGCGGAACAAGACAGAGACAAGTCCGAGTTTTGGTTTAGCTAGCTTGAAAATATTTTAAAAAGATTTTTATTGAGAAGTTTGGATTTCATTTATCTTTATTATTATTTGTTTGTTTTAGGTGGTTATGTTTGGATGATACTTTAGTTGAGAATTTTAGATTCTTTTATTTGTTGGGAGGTTAGTTTAGATAGAAAGTTTATCTTCCTTAGAATTATTTTGTGTCATCTTTGGTTAAGTGCATGGCTATAAATAGGGCCAACAATTTGTAGAAGAAATATAGAATGAATGAGAATAAAATCTACTATTAAACTTTGGCGAGAAACCTAAGAGGTTATGTGAGTTTTCTTCTCTTCACTTCAAAATATATTCTTTCTAACGTCTTTGCCGAAGGATCTGCTGTCCTGTTTAGAGGAACATTCAAACAATCATCCTTAACTACTGATTCTCTGAAGACGAGTACTCTACCACATCCATGAATCAACTTCTACGAACCCAAGTCAAATCTGGATCGAGTATGTTGTTCGCGAGTGCCGCGTATGGTCTTCTTCTTCGACAAGGAGTTGTGTACAATATTCAAAGAGGTCCAAGTACGTGCTGAAGACCTATCCCTTATATAGCGAAGTTTGTGCATATCTCAAAGGCTTGCGACATAATCGCACTCATTCGGGTAAAACGTGCAATTTACTTTCAAAACCAATAACAATAAGTAGATCTCTTTTCACCATTTTTTGTTTAATTATTAGAAAAAAATTGCTCATTAGTTAAATCTACTAGTAGTCTTAATTTTTGACTTGGATTAGTTGAACTTAAGTCCCTGTCCCGTGTCAAATTGGTATGAGAGCCAAACCTGGTTTAGAAATAGTTCAAGAATGTCTACACAAAATTTCTCGCAACAAATTTGTGCAATAATCGATAATATATATGATAAGATGCTTGATGAAATAAAAAAGGTGTTTGGAGAATTTTCCAATAATAATAAAGTAAAAACTATTGCTAACAGTGATCATATATACATAAAAAATTTGGGCGACGGCGGTGGAGGCGGTGTTACTGGTCCACACACGGTATCAGGATGCCCACTTGTCGATGGTAAACCTCGAGAACCAGCAAAATCAGAATCATAGAAAGAATATGTCATAGGCTCATGAAACAACGTTAGGTCCTCCATATTAAACACGGGGCTGATTCTCATATCTTATGGAATCTCCACCACATATGCGTTCGAACATCCTCAACGGAACTCGATAAGGACATGTCCATTTGGCATGCAACTTCTTCACAGTTCCATGAGAGAACCTCTCTGGTCTCACTCGCACAAGTACCTCATCACCAATAACAAATTCCTGCAATCTCCAGTGACCATCAACTACCAATTTATACAAATTATTGCTCATAGCTTGTCACAACCCGCACCCGAAGTAAGGGCACGAATGCGAGACAACGTCCCAGCCTACGCCACAGAAATGGCATAGAACGCTGTCTAGGTCTACTATCTAATAATAGTTAAAATATCAAAACCTGTCGAGAATGGTGAACTCCGAACGAAGGACAAGCAATGACAATATAATATACTCAACCACAAATTCTAAGAAGGAAAGATGACACTGAAAGATAAAGACAACAAGATATGAAAATATCATCATGAAAGTCCAACACAGAATAATACAAGTCCAAAGTCTCAGAGTCAACAATCTCAAATATAAATACTAAATAATAACAAGCCCAAGTGTAATCTGGAGACAAAGTCTAGTACTAAACTAATCTAGCAGAGCTACCACTAATGCCTCATTGGCTGGAACTAAACCCTGCTGGACAAGGGGCTCCTGGTCTACGCCTACTACGTTATGAGGACAATAGTAGGTAGGACACTCATCCTTGCCATCATCTGTAAAATTTTGTCAACATATCCAGTCAGGATGGAACGAGCACAAATCTCCAATAACAGTTCTAGTGTGAAACCCGTAAATTTCTAGACTACAATTTCTATTTGCTAATTAAATTTTTCTAGTAATGTTATCAATTTGAAGTTGTGAATTATCAATTTAATATTAGTAATTATTTTAATCATTTTAAATAATGTGTTGTAAATTTATAAAATAATATTATGTAAGAGTTTAGAGGAAAAAAAATATATTCTTTTCAACATTATTAAACAAGGAATTTTGATTGACAGTCCAGACCCGAACCCGGTTAGAATCCTAAGACATAAATCAATTTTAGATTAAATAAAGATTTAAAATTATGTTGTAAATTTTCTAAAAAGAAATTATGATTTTGTAAGCCCAAATATTAACCCTTTTAATCGTATAGGCCCAAGCCTTTAGGCCCAATAGCCAAATCAATTAATTGGGCCAAACCCAATTGTTCAAAACCAAGCCTTACCAAGCCTTTAGTTTTTTGAGTTTAAGCTCTAAAAGCTTGCTGTGGGAAAGCTTTGGAATTAATTTCCTTAGTTTTAGAGCTTAAAAGCTCTGAAGGGATTCATTTCCAAACCCAAGCCTCCTTAAGCCCATTAGCCTTTTAAGACTAAACTTAATATATGAGAGAGAGAGAGAATTTGAGAACTAAAATTCTCATTAGTTGTCCTATTGGTTTCTTTTTGGAATCGAAGACGCTTGGTCTTCTCGGTTAGCCACCCGACGCCGACCCCTAGCCGCCCCGCCGGCCGAACGGCCAACTCCTCCTCTCCCATTCCGGTAACTGCACCCCCCTCTTCCTATTTAAACTCTCCTCCTCCATCTATTTTCCCTCATCACCATCACTCCTCACTCCCGTGCCCTAACCCCCAATTTTCCGACGAACTCCGATCCGAGCCCCGCGGCCCCTTACCGGGCCACCCGACCAGCGCACCCCGGCCGTCCGATCGCCGGCGTTCAACCCCGCGCGCCCCTCTGCTGTTTCGATCTACTCCCCGGCGCTGACCGCGTGGTTCGGTACGTGCTGACGGTGTCTCCGTCTCCGTTTCCGCACTGTGACGGTTCCGTTCCGCTTCGGTTTCGGTACACTCTGACCCGATAAATTCTTTTACTGTCTATGATGATATTGGTCTAACCCAATTCCTGTGGGAATTCGGGATTTCGGTTTCGTTCCGTTCCGTTTTTGGTTTCGGAATTTTCCGACGGATTCGGAATTTCTTTCAGTAGATTCTTCCTCTTTAGGAAAATATTGCTGTGGATTTTCTGTGGGTTTTTCCGATGATTTCGGGATTTCCGTTTCATTCTCGGGTTTTCCGAGAATTTGCGGGATAATTTGGAAATCTGATTTTTATATGTATAACATATGGAGGTTCTGTTCTCTGATTCAGAGTTTCGGATTTATATACATATATATATATATACTGGGTTCTTTGCTATGAGAATAAAGTTTGGATAATGGTATGAAGTTTTCCTTTAGGTTCTGTTGGAGTTTTTGGTTTTATACTTGTGATGGAAATATTTTTCCTCTTGGAAAGATGGTTTCTGTTGGGTTGGTTTATTGGGTTCCTTAGTACTATTTGGTTATTCGGTTACATATAAATGCTGGATTGGCTTTGGAAAAGTAATTCTATATGGATGGTTATATAAATATCGGGTTTGGGATTAATTTGCAGGTTAACGGAAGCACTTCCAGTTCTTGGGTTGACCGAAAACAAAGGGAATGCTGCCGAAATTTTCGGAAAAAATTAATAAAATGGTTTTAAAATAATTTTGGTATTTTGGGCGACAACCATAATTGGTTACTGGGCCCCAACGAAATGCAAACGCACCGGTTCGACCGGACGTTGAGGCAGAGTAGTTGAAAATGAAGTTGGACCAGAGTCTGAGACTTATAATTTTTAAATAATATTTTGGAAATTTACTTTTGTTAAATTGTAAGTAATTTTTCGGACTAACCAGTTTCTTTTCTTATTTCAATTTATTGTAATTGTAAGGGCATAAGCCCAGGCCTGTAATAAGTAGGAAATAATTTTTATTTTATGTTCTGGGTTTGTGGAAAGCGTAGGAAAAATTAAAGATATTATTAACTCATGATTTTCTCATTTTTAAGGAAAAGGAAATTTATTCTTTATATTTTAAGTCAAAGTTTTCAAATGAATATATTCCAAGTTTTGTACGTAATTTGATAAAATACAAGTTTTCTCGAAAAACGAAAGTAATTTTGACTTTCTAAAACAACGCACTAGTAAACGTTGTGGTTAACTAAAATTGACTAGGAAAGACAAATAGAGATTGTAACTAGATAACTTGTGATTGCTTCTGAAATAAGTTTCCGGAATGTAGGGTTCGAGGAGGTTTCTGACTGTTAACCCCGAAGTACCGACTCTCCAGTTTGATCAAGTTTAAGGCAAGTACAGTTGTGATTGTTTGCAATTTAATTAGTAATAGTAATCTTGCATGCTTAAACCACATTTCTACACGGAACTCTCTCCTAGAGTATTGATTGTTATTGTCTCATTGCCTCATTGAATCTAATTGACTCGGGATATTGGGGGAGTAGTGTAGCGTCTATAACCAATACCCCTCATTGAATCTAATTGAATCTAATTGTACGAGCTTACCCCTCTCACACACGGGGATAGGCCGGACCATATCAGTGAATCATCCCAAACCGGTCATAGTTGTTACTTACTCAAATCACATGTTTTTAATTGTAGAACTGTTGGAAAATATTGTATTTCTAAATTGTTTATAATTGCAAATTGCTAATTATTAGTTGAATTGTAGATTTTCATAATTGTACTTTGCTCCCTCCTGACTGGAGACCAACATTTTTAGGTTACACTGAGGATGACCTATTCCAGAGTATCTGAGGACTCAGAGCTATTGTTCAACAATCCTGATTTGTACCCGGCGGTACTACCTGACGATGATGGCACGGCGTCTCCTTAGATGCTGTTGGTGTTAGTTAGATTTACTTCAGTTTATGGTCTTTAAACTTTTGTACTGGACAAGTTTCTATTATCGAATAAATGTTATTGTGGCAATTTTAGTCTTAAATGTTGTTGAATGACCTGCACATGGATTACAGCTTACTGCCGCCGTCTCATCAACGGTGCAGGCTGGGCATGATCCGATTCGACCCAAGTATTTGGGGACCGGGTCGTGACATGTTTTTAGTGGTGGCCCATGCAGGTCTAATCAATCAACAACTTAGGAAAACCTAGGAAAACAGTTAGAATACTAGAACACCAAGTTGCCACAATTTAGGACCGATTATATATATGATAAATATTTTGATTATAGACTGGTAGGATACCTTGCTTATGTTTGCATCCTAAACCTTCCAGAGCATGACCATTGACAAAACCAACTTTGATGGCGATGTGGTGTCATCTCCGGATCGAACCCCGCCTCTTCAACCAAGTTCGAGCTTTACACCCCATCAGCTCATTGATCATTCCTACAAATCATCCAGTGAAGTTTTCACTACACTGTCGAATCCTACCTCTTCTCAAACTGGGTTATTTTTCCTTGAGGAAATACCCACTCCTGTTGTTTCACCAGTATCAGCGATGGTTGCCCTATTTCAAGAAATCCTGGAGTGCCAGAAGATTCAAACTGAACAGATGGATATCACGAGAGAAGTCATGAAGAATATCATCGATGCAACTTTAGTCATTTTAAACCAAGTTGGAATGGAACCTCGTCCTAGGAGGGATACCCATGAATCTAGAAGATATTTTGGGCCCTGTCCGGCAATCATATTGCAAGAAGCTTTTGACTTGTGCCTACTGCAAAAGGCCTGGTCACCAAGCCAATATTTGTCGTAAGAGATTTGGAAAATGTTTGGTATGTGGATCTGCCGAACATCGAGTAAAGGGCTGCCCCTTATCTTTTCATTGTACCGGAGCATCTATAATATCAACCTCAGGACTCTATCCAAAAGACCGTAGGAAGGCATAAAGCCGATTCAAGGATCATAGAAGTTGAAGCAGTTGGAGACTGCTCATACAAGAGCCAGAGCCATGAGGATTAGTACCTAAGACCACTGTGTAGCAATATTTATTAAGAAGCTGTAACAAGATGTTCTTAGAACAAACATGAGAGTTATTTTGCTGTAATTCTCCATATGAATAAAATTCTTAGTTACACCTTCATGGTAGATGTTTTCTCATAGTCTTCATGGGTTACCCTAGATAAAGACATAGAATTCACCATTGACCTAGTTCTCGGCTCTTTTCCTATCTCTAAGGGATGCTATAGAATCAACCTGAAGGAAGCTAAGAAGATGAAGGATCAGATCAATGGACTAAAGACTTTAAGATTCATTCAAGACGGAGCTTCACCCTAGGGAGCACTTGTGTCCAAGAAGGATGGAATAGTACGGATGTGCATCGACTATCGGGCACTGAAGAACAAGTACCCTTTTTCCCAGATTGATAATCTGTTTGAATCAGTTTGAGTGAACTTTAGGTGTTTTTCAAGATCGACCTCAGATCTGACTACCAACAGATCAAGAGGACAATTCCCATAATGGCATTCAATTATGGATAGTTGTTGGTCATGTCATTTGGACTGACAAATGCTCCTGTTGTGTTCATGAATCTCAGGAACAAAGTCTTTATGAGTATTTGAATCAGTTTGTTGTCTTCTCCATAGATGACATTCCGATATACTCGAAGACTGAAGAAGAGCATGAAGAGCACATGAGAAAAGTTTTGGAAAGAAGAAAAGCTAACTAAAAGTGAATTTTCTTAGACAAGGTGGTTTTGCCCATATTGTCACAAGAGAAGAATTTCGAAGAATCTCAAGAAGATAGCCACTGTGGAGAAATGGTATACCAAGATTCAGTAGCTGAAGTTACGGCTGACTAATACCGGAAGTTGTGAAGGAATTCGCCAAGATTGCTGAATCTATGACGAAGCTGACTCGGAAAAATGAAGAGTTCATCTGGACAGAGGACTGCCAAGCAGCATTCGAGGAGCTGAAAAAGAGGTTTATTACTGCACCAATCCTTGCGCTACCGCAGGAAACGGTGATTTCTTAATCTACAGTATTATTTCTGAAAAAGGTTTGGGTTGCGTTATTCAACAACATGGGAAAATAATTGCTTATGTATCTAAGCAATTACGGACTCATGAGAAGAACTATCCCACACTTAATTTGGAACTAGCTGTAATTATCTTTGCTTTGAAGCTATGGAAGTATTATTTTATGGAAAGGGAGTGAAAATATATACGGACTACAAAAGTCTGAGATATGTCTTCATTCAGAGAGAGTTGAACATTAGGCAACGAAGATGACAGAAGCTGATGAAGGATTTCAATATCGATCTGCAATATCGATTATATGTGGTAGCTGATACCGATGGCGAAGTTTTTAAACAAGGAGAGGCATCTGCTAAAAGATATCAAGAAGTTTGGACTGGAGATTATGCTGTCTGGAAATAGAAGGACGGAGTTGGATGCTGATTTAGTGCTAATAAAGTCGCAAGTGAGCTCGACTCTGATGAACAAGATCAAGGAGACTCAGTTTCAAGAAGAGGCACTTTACAAGCTGAAAGATCAAGTGTTGGCGAAAACACTTGAGGGTTTCTTAATAACCAAGGATGGAGCTCTGAAGAATGGTACGAGGCTCTGTGTACCATCTGACGAACTGAGGAACGAACTAATAAAGGAAATGCACCAGTCACAGTATTCCATACAATGTATCGGGATATGTGTACATTAATTGGTGTTATGGAATGAAAGAGGACAAATTCCAAGTATGGAGTTAGATAATTGTCAACATGAGGAATTTAGCGGAGAGATTTCTACAGTCGCTGGACAATTTGGAGTGGAAGTAGAAGCACATAACGATGGATTCAGTGTCAGGGTTGTTTTGTTTCCAAGAAGGGAAGTACATCAATTGGAGTAATGTGGACTGACTGACTAAGTCAGCTCACTTCATTCCCTTAAAATTTGTTTAACTATTAAAGAAGGTGGCAGTATTGTACGAGAGGCACACTTACTGGACTTATGGAGTATAAACCGGCAGACAATCAAAGAAGATAATCCAGACGTTTGAAGATATGTTAGATTAGATTTTGCGTCTTGAAATTTGGAGGGTCTTGGGAAAGATCATTTATCTTTGTACACTACTTGCATGAGACGATGTAGGCGACTGACGTAGTAGAGTTAGAGACAAGCTCAGGATTGCCAAGATAGACAGAAGCATTGGGATGGCGTCTTTGCAAAGATTTTTACTATCCAAAGGAACGTTCAGAAGTTGCATCTTGAATCCGAGTAATGTTTTGGAACATTCGGAACTAGAGAGAAGATTAAGTCTTACAGTGCCAGAGAGACCAGTAACAAGAGTAGTCAGAGGTGAGAAGAAGATCAGAAAATTTGAGCCATCTTAATTCCTATTTCCTTCAATCTTTATTTTTTTTTCGTTTTGAACTTGACATATACTGCTAGTTAGCCTAGTTTTGCAAGCTATTTCTTTCTCGAGCTTGATCATGACAGTATCTTATTGGAGGCCTCCATTAAAAATATTGTCTAATCAGATCCGGTGCATAATGGTCTGATCAACCTCATACACTTTGGTTCGCTTTTATCTTTTATTTTTGTGGTTTGTGACATAATTAAAGTTGTCCCTAAACCGTCTCATCCACGTTTACATTGGAAATTCTTATTGTTTGAATTTGAGTTACGAGCGTAGTATCGTACCTGCTTAATTATAGTAAACTCTATTCCTATCATACCCAACTCTTTAAATTTCGAGGACGAAATTTTCTAAGGAGAGAAGGTTGTGAAACCCGTAAATTTCTAGACTACATTTTCTATTTGCTAATTAAATTTTTCTAGTAATGTTATCAATTTGAAGTTGTGAATTATCAATTTAATATTAGTAATTATTTTAATCATTTTAAATAATGTGTTGTAAATTTATAAAATAATATTATGTAAGAGTTTAGAGGAAAAAAAATATATTCTTTTCAAAATTATTAAACAAGGAATTTTGATTGACAGTCCAGACCCGAACCCGGTTAGAATCCTAAGACATAAATCAATTTTAGATTAAATAAAGATTTAAAATTATGTTGTAAATTTTCTAAAAAGAAATTATGATTTTGTAAGCCCAAATATTAACCCTTTTAATCTTATAGGCCCAAGCCTTTAGGCCCAATAGCCAAATCAATTAATTGGGCCAAACCCAATTGTTCAAAACCAAGCCTTACCAAGCCTTTAGTTTTTTGAGTTTAAGCTCTAAAAGCTTGCTGTGGGAAAGCTTTGGAATTAATTTCCTTAGTTTTAGAGCTTAAAAGCTCTGAAGGGATTCATTTCCAAACCCAAGCCTCCTTAAGCCCATTAGCCTTTTAAGACTAAACTTAATATATGAGAGAGAGAGAGAATTTGAGAACTAAAATTCTCATTAGTTGTCCTGTTGGTTTCTTTTTGGAATCGAAGACGCTTGGTCTTCTCGGTTAGCCACCCGACGCCGACCCCTAGCCTCCCCGCCGGCCGAACGGCCAACTCCTCCTCTCCCATTCCGGTAACTGCACCCCCCTCTTCCTATTTAAACTCTCCTCCTCCATCTATTTTCCTTCATCACCATCACTCCTCACTCCCGTGCCCTAACCCCCAATTTTTCGGCGAACTCCGATCCGAGCCCCGCGGCCCCTTACCGGGCCACCCGACCAGCGCACCCCGGCCGTCCGATCGCCGGCGTTCAACCCCGCGCACCCCTCTGCTGTTCCGATCTACTCCCCGGCGCTGACCGCGTGGTTCGGTACGTGCTGACGGTGTCTCCGTCTCCGTTTTCGCACTGTGACGGTTCCGTTCCGCTTCGGTTTCGGTACACTCTGACCCAATAAATTCTTTTACTGTCTATGATGATATTGGTCCAACCCAATTCCTGTGGGAATTCGGGATTTCGGTTTCGTTCCGTTCCGTTTTTGGTTTCGGAATTTTTCGACGGATTCGGAATTTCTTTCAGTAGATTCTTCCTCTTTAGGAAAATATTGCTGTGGATTTTCTGTGGGTTTTTCCGATGATTTCGGGATTTTCGTTTCATTCTCGGGTTTTCCGAGAATTTGCGGGATAATTTGGAAATCTGATTTTTATATGTATAACATATGGAGGTTCTGTTCTCTGATTCAGAGTTTCGGATTTATATACATATATATATATACTGGGTTCTTTGCTATGAGAATAAAGTTTGGATAATGGTATGAAGTTTTCCTTTAGGTTCTGTTGGAGTTTTTGGTTTTATACTTGTGATGGAAATATTTTTCCTCTTGGAAAGATGGTTTCTGTTGGGTTGGTTTATTGGGTTCCTTAGTACTATTTGGTTATTCGGTTACATATAAATGCTGGATTGGCTTTGGAAAAGTAATTCTATATGGATGGTTATATAAATATCGGGTTTGGGATTAATTTGCAGGTTAACGGAAGCACTCCCAGTTCTTGGGTTGACCGAAAACAAAGGGAATGCTGCCGAAATTTTCGGAAAAAATTAATAAAATGGTTTTAAAATGATTTTGGTATTTTGGGCGACAACCATAATTGGTTACTGGGCCCCAACGAAATGCAAACGCACCGGTTCGACCGGACGTTGAGGCAGAGTAGTTGAAAATGAAGTTGGACCAGAGTCTGAGACTTATAATTTTTAAATAATATTTTGGAAATTTACTTTTGTTAAATTGTAAGTAATTTTTCGGACTAACCAGTTTCTTTTCTTATTTCAATTTATTGTAATTGTAAGGGCATAAGCCCAGGCCTGTAATAAGTAGGAAATAATTTTTATTTTATGTTCTGGGTTTGTGGAAAGCGTAGGAAAAATTAAAGATATTATAAACTCATGATTTTCTCATTTTTAAGGAAAAGGAAATTTATTCTTTATATTTTAAGTCAAACTTTTCAAATGAATATACACCAAGTTTTGTACGTAATTTGATAAAATACAAGTTTTCTCGAAAAACCAAAGTAATTTTGACTTTCTAAAACAACGCACTAGTAAACGTTGTGGTTAACTAAAATTGACTAGGAAAGACAAATAGAGATTGTAACTAGATAACTTGTGATTGCTTCTGAAATAAGTTTCCGGAATGTAGGGTTCGAGGAGGTTTCTGACTGTTAACCCCGAAGTACCGACTCTCCAGTTTGATCAAGTTTAAGGCAAGTACAGTTGTGATTGTTTGCAATTTAATTAGTAATAGTAATCTTGCATGCTTAAACTACATTTCTACACGGAACTCTCTCCTAGAGTATTGATTGTTATTGTCTCATTGCCTCATTGAATCTAATTGACTCGGGATATTGGGGGAGTAGTGTAGCGTCTATGACCAATACCCCTCATTGAATCTAATTGAATCTAATTGTACGAGCTTACCCCTCTCACACACGGGGATAGGCCAGACCATATCAGTGAATCATCCCAAACCGGTCATAGTCGTTACTTACTCAAATCACATGTTTTCAATTGTAGAACTGTTGGAAAATATTGTATTTCTAAATTGTTTATAATTGCAAATTGCTAATTATTAGTTGAATTGTAGATTTTCGTAATTGTACTTTGCTCCCTCCTGACTGGAGACCAACATTTTTAGGTTACACTGAGGATGACCTATTCCAGAGTATCTGAGGACTCAGAGCTATTGTTCAACAATCCTGATTTGTACCCGGCGGTACTACCTGACGATGATGGCACGGCGTCTCCTTAGATGCTGTTGGTGTTAGTTAGATTTACTTCAGTTTATGGTCTTTAAACTTTTGTACTGGACAAGTTTTTATTATCGAATAAATGTTATTGTGGCAATTTTAGTCTTAAATGTTGTTGAATGACCTGCACATGGATTACAGCTTACTGCCGCCGTCTCATCAACGGTGCAGGCTGGGCATGATCCGATTCGACCCAAGTATTTGGGGACCGGGTCGTGACATCTAGTTAGACGATATTGAAAATGTAGTAGTAAATAGAGAGAATATACAAGGTAAAGTGGAAAGTACATGAAAGTAGCATGGCAAGGTTAAAGATGTAAACTATAGCTAGAGCAATGGCAAAAAAACTGATCATATCATGTACAAGAGTCGAGAATCAGACCATCTACGTGAGCGAATACTAGCTACGACATATGGCCGGCTTGGTAACTTGCACAAGGTCTACTGGCACGGTTAATCATACGTGGAGTGTAAAATTAACACTCACAAGATCTACAATACTTGCACAAGGTCTTCAATACTTGCACAAGAAGGATAATGAACACATCTACACTAATTCCCCACCCCCGACTAGTATAGTGGATCCAACCATGACATATCATGACACATGATTCTCTGAGAAGGTAGCTAGCTTTCGCAAGAATCGTGTCTATACAATGCACAAGGAACAAGAAAGACTTACACAAGATATACCAAAGAATACAAGGAATAACATCTCATGACGGGATCCAGACAAATACCAATCCTTGTGAACAATGTATCAAGAGAACAAGGATATCTACACTAAATACAAGAAACATAGATGATATCATACAATAGAAATATTATCAGAGAATGTACTCGCATGAGATCTGGTAGAAAAATATAAACAATATATCGAGGCTCTGAGTGAAGTTACAGACCTAAAGATGAGATATGCATGCGTTAAATAGGGTTTAACAGTGTTAGGCTTGATTTTAGTGTATACTACACAAATTTAGGTCAAACTCAGTCAAACTAAGTCATACTAGGTCATACTAGTTCTAACAAGTCAAACTAGATCAAGCTAGGTCATGCTAAGTCAATCTAAGTCAAGATAAGTCAAACAAAGTCAAAATAGGTCCATCTAAGTCAAACAAAGTCAAACAAGGTCAAACCAAGTCAAACTAGATCATATAGGTTAAGGGTTGACCTACAGTTCACTTTTGGTCAATTGGTCAACTTTGGTCAACTTCTAATCCAATCTAGGTAAAACTGGGTCAATGGTTAACTCATAGTTGCTTTTGGTCAACTCTGGTCAACTCCTAGTATAGTCTAGGTCCAATCTTGACTTGTAGCCGACTTTGAGTCAAAACAGTCAACCTTGGTCAAACAAGGTCAAATCTAAGTCAAGCATCATATTCCTAGTCATTACCTACCAAGATAACCCACTTACTTATCTCTATAGGTATCTTATATCAATACCTTAAATATCTAGGTAATACCTTCACACCCTATCTACTTTAGACTAGTAGATAACTCACTATCCTAGGCTAATATATCCTACCATTTCTTCAGACTAGTATCTACCCATCTAACTTAACATCCTACCAATACCTTACCCTTAGACTATAGGTAAATCCATTACCTTGTCGATACCTTAGACTTCTCATTTACCCTCCAAGATACTAACTATCCGTCTAAGATACTAACTTGTATCTAACACTCTAACTTACTAGTATCTTAATCTCTAAGATACTAAAATATATATTTAGGACACTAGCTATATACATCTAACTATCTAACATATACTTCTAGTATCCTAAATTCTAAGTTACTAACTAGTAGTATCCTACTCAAGGTAATACGACACACTAACCTATGACACCAAGATACCAACTTACATCTCTAGACTACTATCTATCCACTAACTTAGGATACTAATTTTTAATATAGGATACTAACTCTATATCTAAGCTATCTTAGAATACCAACCAAGATACCATATACTTTATCCCTATCGGTATCCCAATACCCTTACCTTGGTTGGAAGTCCAAAACCTTACTCTAGGTATAAATACCTTAGTCTCCCAATACCCAAATTATAGTTAACTAGCATCTATTTATCAATCCCAAGCTATTAGATAACCAATACCTTAGTATATAGCCCTAGTATCTAGGTAACCATACCTTACCTTGAAGGTAAACCCAATACCTTGATGCTAAATCCCCTATTACCTTGTCTTGAAGGTAAACTCACTACCTTACCTTGTGATAAGGTAAACCCCTTTACCTTAAAGTAAGGTAAATTACAATATCCTAGGATACCAACATCTAGTATCCTAAGATACTACCTATCTGCAAACTAACCACTATATAACTTAACTCTAATCTATACAAGATACAACTTATCTAACTATCTAAGATGTCAAACTATTGGGATACTAACTCATCTAATCTTCAACCACACACATAAACCATGGATAACCAAGATACTAATATGTAACTATAACATATATGTATATATATCCGTATCTAACTCCAACCAACTAAATATGTCATATCTAACTAACAATAACATAGACTAACACAACTAACTATCTAACTTATACAAGATACCACTATCTAACTTCTAAGATACCTCTAACCTCTACATAGATTCTAACATAACCACTAATATACTAACATATCAATACATACAACATCTAAATCCCTCTCCACTCCAACACTAACACACACACAAACACATATACCAAATCCACCCCCTCTCTTCTAACACACCCACACACATCTATATACAAACACACTACCACTCAACCAAAACATAAATTACTCAACAAACCACACTAGCCTCAAGCCAAATAGGATGGCATGATCCTCTCAACTCTCTCACCTTCACAACACACACTACACTACCATCTATACAACATCAAGCACACACTAGCACATTTCCTCTATCAATCTCACTTCTCTCTACTAACCACACACATCCTTATCTCATTCAAGCACACAAATTATACTAACATATATTACTTAATAATAATATATATATGAACTATATCATACATATTCTTGACAACCTATGATACATTCATTCACTTGATATCCATACTATATAGGATCATAGGATACACAAAATGTCCATGTCGTATAGTTAATTTTCTACTTAAAACCAATACTGTACCTAATAGACCTATTCACAAAATTCTAGGATTAAAGTATGTCATAGCCCTTCGTATTAGCTTTACGAAACTTCAAACAGATCGCATTCGTGTGTCCGAAAGCTCTCGAAATCGTGAAAACATCGAAACACGTTCTTTTTTCGGACAACTGACACTCAAACAGTTTTGCAGAAAGTTCTAAAATGATTTTGGCCTATTAATATGTAACGCCCCAGTCCCAAAATACGTAGGACTAGGAACGTAGACATGCCAGCTGTATACATACGAAGTATACTCCAATATATGGAACCCTCGTATGAATACATAAGCTGTAAAATGCAGTAGAACCATAACTAATCTCATCCACGCAAAATAAATAAATAAAAGACATCATATAAAGATAATGAATTTGTCTTGATACAATATGTTGGGCGGAGACAAATCTACTACCAACAAATAAAGATAAAAAAATACATGATGTACCAAAGAATGGATTTGGCGAGCGAAGCGAAGACGATCCAAGTGCAATCATCCTCGACGAAATATCAATCACGGCTAGAGCTAAAGTACCTGTGAAAGATAATAGCACACACCTGGAGAGATAACCAGGTCCTCAGAGGGACGTAACAAGACACATAATATTATGCCATATAAACTGAATAAATATTGCTCAAATAAATAAGTAAATCGAATTATAACATGGTCCAATACGCACCTACTGAACGAGCGTACCATCCCCCCAACCAAACAAGGACAGGAGATGGTAAACTAATTCACGGTGACGTATCTTTCCATGCTACGAATCCAATATGGTATCCGGAACCCAACCAGGTTCAATACCTTCTCATCGAAGTAGTAAGTCACACCTACAACCAAACAAGGACAAGATGTGACGAATTAATCCGCAACAAGTTATTGTTCCAAGCCACGGTCAGATACAAGTACCCAAACCAAAAGTACTCGTATCTAACGGATAAAGGTGCCTATCCATTCTAAGTGAAATGTAGTTAAGAACAATCCTTCCTACGCATGGGCCCTGGCTGAATAGGATCGGCGTAGTCCCCCTTGGGCACCAGAGGCCCCATCAGTAAGAGCATGACGTTCCGCAGAATCGTCAGTGGCCGTCAGTAATCATGGGTCATCAACCCCGTATCTCCAGCGGAGAGTCCGGGTCACAAGGGAAGTGCATCGAAGCCCATACGCTAAGGAATTATCCTCCCCGCCCAATGCCTACTGTGTTGTATCCACAACACAAACCACTATAACTGCTAAGTCAAACTAGCATACAACTTCTATTAGCGGTTATTCCTATCGCACGGCTTGTACGTACTGGTGGCCAGCCAATCACGCACTTCTGTGTTCTACATGCGATACACAACCTCGTGTTACAACATGTCAAGGCCAATGAATGCAACACACAAGGTGGTCCCTTAAATCTAGGTTTAATGTGAGAAAAATAATACATAACAGGAAAAATAAATGAACAGTAAGTTCTAACAGTTATGCCATGTATCACAGTTTTTACATAAAGAAAATAAATAATGCATGAAATATGAGCTAAAAATAAGTAAACAGCGAATGGCAAGGTGTCTTGCCTGGTAGAGCGCCTAGTGTGCTGCGATAATCATGGTGGCATGAACTGCGTCTTTGGTATAACAACTACACAAGGGGATCTCGGATGGTGGCACGGACAGTTCCATTGGGTCCAGAATGGTCAAATTAGTTAGGGTGGACATAAGGAACGCTTTGAATTGGCGAGGGAACATGAATAATGAGATTGGTTATGGGCAGGAGGAGATTAAAAAGAAAAATAATAAGATTTAGAAAACTATTTATAATATTTGAAAATGATATATTATTAGTTAATATTAGTTAGAAAAATATCTTTTGAAAATCTAGTAACTTATTTAAGGCAATTCCTTAATTTATCAAAATATCTTTGACTAGCAAAACTAGAATTTGTATAAAAAAAAACTGTATTTAAAATACTTTATAGTACTAGAAAATTTATTTATAGGTAGGAACCTATTTTGATTACCACAAAATAATAGGACAATATATCTAAAAATATTTTAACATACCTAGAACAAAATAACAATTTTTGGTATTAGTGAAACTAATAAAAATAATAATGATATTTCAAAACAAAATACCATTATAATTATATAATAAAATAATAATAATAATAATAATGATAATAATAATAATAATAATAATAATAATAATAATGATAACCTGAATAATATCAAACAAAAACACAAAAAAAAAAAAAAAAATATTAACAGCTGTGGTTCTCCTCGAAAGAGGAGAACCAAAATCAACACTGTCAATACAAAACAAGAGAGCGAAGGAGCTTAGAGAGAGAAGCTAAGAGGGAGAGAGAGAGAGAGGCGAACGAGAGGGGGTGAGCGGGCGGCGATCGGTGGTTAAGGCGGCAAGGGCGGTGGTTCTCACTGGCGGCGGAGGGTTTGGGGTTGAACGGACGCGCGGTGGGTCTCGCCGGAGTGGTCGGGGACGCCGGAGAGGGTGGCCGGAAGTGGAGGGTTTCGGTGGGTGGTTTCGACCACGGCGGTGTGGCGCGCTGGGCGAGGCGGCCGGCGGTGCACGGGAAGAGCAGCACACGCGCGGCGGTTTCCAGGCGGTGGGGCGCGCGGTGGTGCGCTCCGCGGAGACGGTCGGTCGGGGTTTCGCCGGACGGAGGAGGGTGTGGCAAAAACGGGGCGGAGGAAGACGGAGGATCAGCTGGAGTCCAGGTGGCCGGGCGATCGAGGCTAGGCGGACGGCTCGGGGTGTTCTCGGTGGAGGGGGCGGTCCTGAGAGAGGTGCGGGCGGCTCGGCGAGGGTCGCCGGTCAGAGGGGTTCGTCGGCGCGGTGGACCCGTCGGCTGCGTGTCAGGTCGTCGGAGCGGGTCGAGGCAGGTAAGGGTTTTTTCTATTCTAATTCTTGCTGGTGGTGGTGATTGTTATGTCGTGGCAGCGGTGTAGGTCGGCTATGGTCGTGGTTGTGATGTTGCGGGCGATGGTGGTGGTGTCGTGGGTGGTCGGGTCTGTCGAGTTGGCCACGGCGAAGTGGTGGTGACGGGGTGTTGTCTGGGACGGGTTTCCGGTGGAGTTGGCGGTTTGACGATGCTGTGGTGGTTCCGTGGGGTGGCGGTTTATCCGGTGGCAGATTTTGGGGCTGCGCTCGGGTGAACGGGTGGCTGTGTTGGGAGTTTGGCCGGGAAGTCGCCGGATTTTGGGCGACAGTGGTGGTATTTCCTGGTGGTTGGCGATGAGTAGGGCTGGGTGGTGGAAAGTTATGCTAGGTTTAGGGCTTGAGTTAGGGTTAGGTTTAAAATCAGAGATTGTGTCGGGTGTGTCCGACACGACGGGGACGGGGGTTCGGATCAGTCGGACCCAGGGTGGAGAAATGTATTTGTACAAAGATAATATATTGGAGTAACTAGGTTGACAAGGACACGATGCACGATAATTATGGGTTGTGGAATTTGTGGAAAAATAAATTTATGGATGAAAATATTGGAGGAGTACCTGCCTATTTATAGGATGTAGGAATTTCCAATTAGATATGGATTAGGATTTAAATTCCCCAAAATAGATAATTTGCTACAAATTCAAAATCAATCAAATCTAAATCCAAATCTAATTCAAATCAATTTAAATCTAATTAAAATAAATTGGAATAAATCAAACTTCAAATATTTAACTATTTAAATAAATCCATAAATTTAAATCAAGATTTAAATGGCCTCAATAACTTCCAAATATATTTTTCAAAATACCAATAATAATAATTTTGAAAATAATAAATATTTTTAAATATCTTTTTGAATAATAAATTATTAATATTAATAAATCTCGAAAATTATATTTTTATTTAAATTAAACTAGCAAATATTTATGAAATATGTGTATGCACGAAAAATTATTTATTAATAATAACGGTTTTCACAAAAGACTTTTTACAATAAAATAACGGACTTAAAATGTTGGTATGATAGCTAAAACAAATTATTACATATATTATTTTGAAACTATAAAATAGATAAAAATATTTTTTAAAAAAATATGTACGCTCGTACATATTCGCACTCGTCGAGCAATTACGAAAAACGAATTTTTGCGCACGACGTACAATACGATTACGCGACGTACAATACAAAATTTTAAATCCGTACAAATTTTAAATTAAAAGGATATAGTAGAAATTTAGGGTTTTTACATCCTACCCAACTTAAAAGAATTTTGTCCTCGAAATTAAGAATTAGTAGGGGGTGAGAAGACACAAGGGGGGTTTCGATGATGAACAATCAATAACAAAATCATGCCGTAAGAAATTGCGATCTAGATCATAGGGAAATAATACAATATGGTCGTAATCGATAGGATGACTAGAGGGAGTTCTAGTATAACGCCTTCGTCCTCCTAAAATAGGTGAAGACGAAAGCAATATAGAGTTTGAAGGAGACGTTATCGAATGCGAATACGTGATTCAAAGACGATCGAATAATTTCAAAAGAATTGTCAAGGCAGTCGTGGATGGGATTGTAAGGGCCAAGTTTAATTATGTCCCCATCCACGTAGGGTAATAGACAAAAGCGAACCAAAGTGCACTTGGTTGATCAGACCATTATGTACCGGTTCTGAATAGACAATAGGCTAGTGAGCGCTCAATAGCATATGTCATGAACAAACTCGATAAAGAATAAGCTTGCAAAAACTAGGCTACATTAGCATCATTAGTCAAAATGTTAAATACATAGGCATGAGAGATTAAGATTTAAAGAAGGTAGAATGATTCTAAGTCATACAGTCGTCCTATAGTCTTCTTGTCCAAGTCCTTGGTTGGCTAGACGGGTTAGGTCCTCTAGATTCTAGGATCTAAATTAGCTTACTAATATAGGTCACTAGGTCAAAGGGGTTGCTAGTTCATAAGGTATTCTACCCAACTTAAAGTTTTAAACTAATGGTGTTTTGGGACAACTAACTAGTAGGGTCAATCTCTAGCAAGCACGAAGGGAAGATAAGAATAGGGATGGAAGCAAGCAAGCAAGATGCAATTGATGAGTCAAACGGTAGATAAAATCAAGGAAAGAGGTCAAGTAGGTGGATGAGATCCTAAACTTCTAATCCTATATACAGGCTTGCTTGGAAAGGTGAAGTAACCAAACAACTTATCTTGACCTGTATGGGCCACCACAAAAACATGTAACGCCCCAGTCCCAAAATACGTAGGACTAGAAATGTAGACATGCCAGCTGTATACATAGGAAGTATACTCCAATATATGGAACCCTCGTATGAATACATAAGCTGTAAAATGCAGTAGAACCATAACTAATCTCATCCACGCAAAATAAATGAATAAAAGACATCATATAAAGATAATGAATTTGTCTTGATACAATATGTTGGGCGGAGACAAATCCACTACCAACAAATAAAGATAAAAAAATACATGATGTACCAAAGAATGAATTTGGCGAGCGAAGCGAAGACGATCCAAGTGCAATCAGCCTCGACGAAATATCAATCACGGCTAGAGCTAAAGCACCTATGAAAGATAGTAGCACACATCTGGAGAGATAACCAGGTCCTCAGAGGGACGTAACAAGACAAATAATATCATGCCATATAAACTAAATAAATATTGCTCAAATAAATAAGTAAATCGAATTATAACATGGTCCAATACGCACCTACTGAACGAGCGTACCATCCTCCCAACCAAACAAGGACAGGAGATGGTAAACTAATTCACGGTGACGTATCTTTCCATGCTACGAATCCAATATGGTATCCGGACCCCAACAAGGTTTAATACCTTCTCATCGAAGTAGTAAGTCACACCTACAACCAAACAAGGACAAGATGTGACGAACTAATCCGCGACAAGTTATTGTTCCAAGCCACGGTCAGATACAAGTACCCAAACCAAAAGTACTCGTACCTAACGGATAAAGTTGCCTATCCATTCTAAGTGAAATGTAGTTAAGAACAATCCTTCCTACGTATGGACCCTGGCTGAATATGATCGGCGTAGTCCCCCTTGGGCACCAGAGGCCCCATCAGTAAGAGCATGACGTTCCGCAGAATCGTCAGTGGCCGTCAGTAATTATGGGTCATCAACCCCGTATCTCCAGCGGAGAGTCCGGGTCACAAGGGAAGTGCATCGAAGCCCATACGCTAAGGAATTATCCTCCCCGCCCAATGCCTACTGTGTTGTATCCACAACACAAACCACTATAACCGCTAAGTCAAACTAGCATGCAACTTCTATTAGCGGTTATTCCTATCGCACGGCTTGTACGTACAGGTGGCCAGCCAATCACGCACTTCCGTGTTCTACATGCGACACACAACCTCGTGTTACAACGTGTCAAGGCCAATGAATGCAACACACAAGGTGGTCCCTTAAATCTAGGTTTAATGTGAGAAAAATAATACATAGCAGGAAAAATAAATGAACAGTAAGTTCTAACAGTTATGCCATGTATCACAGTTTTTGCATAAAGAAAATAAATAATGCATGAAATATGAGCTAAAAATAAGTAAACAGCGAATGGCAAGGTGTCTTGCCTGGTAGAGCGCCTGGTGTGCTGCGATAATCATGGTGGCATAAACTGCATCTTTGGTGTAACAACTACACAAGGGGATCTCGAATGGTGGCACGGACAGTTCTATTGGGTCCAGGATGGTCAAATTAGTTAGGGTGGACATAAGGAAGGCTTTGAATTGGCGAGGGAACATGAATAATGGGATTGGTTATGGGCAGGAGGAGATTAAAAAGAAAATAATAAGATTTAGAAAATTATTTATAATATTTGAAAACGATATATTATTAGTTAATATTAGTTAGAAAAATATCTTTTAAAAATCTAGTAACTTATTTAAGGCAATTCCTTAATTTATAAAAATATCTTTGACTAGCAAAACTAGAATTTGTATAAAAAAAATTGTATTTAAAATACTTTATAGTACTAGAAAATTTATTTATAGGTAGGAACCTATTTTGATTACCACAAAATAATAGGACAATATATCTAAAAATATTTTAACATACCTAGAACAAAATAACAATTTTTGGTATTAGTGAAACTAATAAAAATAATAATAATATTTCATAACAAAATACCATTATAATTATATAATAAAATAATAATAATAATAATGATAATAATAATAATAATAATGATAACCTGAATAATATCAAACAAAAGCACACAAAAAATAATAAAAATATTAACTGCTGTGGTTCTCCTCGAAAGAGGAGAACCAAAATCAACACTGTCAATACAAAACAAGAGAGAGAAGGAGCTTAGAGAGAGAGAAGCTAAGAGGGAGAGAGAGAGAGAGGCGAACGAGAGGGGGTAAGCGGGCGGCGATCGGCGGTTAAGGCGGCAAGGGCGGTGGTTCTCACTGGCGGCGGAGGGTTTGGGGTTGAACGGACGCGCGGTGGGTCTCGCCGGAGTGGTCGGGGACGCCGGAGAGGGTGGCCGGAAGTGGAGGGTTTCGGTGGGCGATTTCGGCCACGGTGGCGTGGCGCGCTGGGCGAGGCGGCCGTCGGCGTGCGGGAAGAGCAGCGCACGCACGGCGGTTTTCAGGCGGTGGGGCGCGCGGTGGTGTGCTCCGCGGAGACGGTCGGTCGGGGTTTTGCCGGACGGAGGAGGGTGTGGCAAGAACGGGGCGGAGGAAGGCGGAGGAGCAAACAGAAATAAAACCGAAAATACCACAAAGCTAGATCTACAACAATCCACTCGGTAAAACCGAAAACTCCAAGTTCTAAAGAAGCTTAGAATCAGGCAAGGAAGAAGATGGAACAAACAGAAATAAATTTGTCCAAGGTTCGGCAAGGTGTACTTGCCTCTCTCTCCAATAGCTAGGGTTTGGTGGAAAAGAAATGAATTAGGGTGAATAAGGAGGGAGAGAGAAAAAGTGGCTTATATAACAAGCTCAAGTGATCTCCACCATTCATTCCTCTCCACTCAATCTAAACCATACACCTCATCTCATAAGAAACCAAACTAAACCAAACCAAGTCAAAGTGGAACCGAACCAAATAAAACCAAATCCAAGTTAAACCAAGTCATGAAATCCTATACTTAGGAAATTTTAAAATATCATGCAAATCGATAAATATGAAATACGGCTCAAATAAACACGTATCCGTATAAAATACTGATACAGTGAGACGGGTCTCACAACTCTCCACACCTTAGAAAAATTCCATCCTCGAAATTTCCTGAGGCTAGTCGAGCAAAACAAAAGCTCCAGAAAACTCAACAATCTCAATAAATCAAGCATGGCATATAAGTAAAGTAAAACAATCAGTAATATAAATAAATGCGTAAGCGGTAAATAAATGCACAAGAATAAATACAATTATGTTCAAGGAGGGCTGGAGGCATATGAATCAATATGACTCCTGAGTTAGTTGGGTAGAAACCAACGTCCTTGCTGGCCTAAGCTGACTCCCAAAAATGGATAAAAGTCAAGCCTCAAGGTAAGTCGGTACCAATAACTGAGTTCAAGACATGACTCTACCCAGGACGTGTCATCGTAGTTGAAACAGATGCTTAAACTTTATCACCTGTCTCAAGATACGAAGACAGAAGCGACTAGCTGATCGGGATGGACTAATATCTCTGCTTGCATGCTGAGACTGATCCTCCATAACTGGCCTGGCTGAAGAATGTTGAGCTGCCCTCGGCAAAACACGAACAAGATAATCAGAAGGATCAAGAACAGGGCCTTTGAAAGTTGAAGGACACAAGATCAAATCATGGGAACAGGAATGATCAATGATCAAAACAGATATCAAGTCAAGTATCAGAGATAGAGGATAATCCGAAGGAGATCAATAAGGATAATCGTGATTGAGATATCTAAACATGGTAACCCCCACAAATCTGAAAATCGAGACCTGCGTGGGCCACTACTAAATCCATGTCACGCTCCAGAACCAGAATACTGGATGGAGGCGGACACAGCCAGTTACGCAATCCCAAAGTACGTTAATACTCTGAAATCACGTATAAGCTGTCAAGACATGGGGGTTACTCTACAAGCCATCAGTCAATCCTAAGGTTTAACAATCCTAGGTATCTCAATCACAGGCAATTATACAAGAGCAAAGAGTACGATCATCATACATACAATAGTAAGGCGTCCCGAACCATATATACATGACTGATCATGAAGCCAGTACCACAAAACTGTTGACTAGCTAGAGTATTAGTCGTACATGATAAGGACTAGCTATAGTCTAGAATACACATATCATGTTTATGCCCGTAGGCTACAATATCAAGGAAAAATACCAAAACACGAGCTAAACACGTGCTCGGGGCTAAACGTTACAAGAGGAGAATTTACATATCAGTAGGAGAATGAAGAAGAAACCCACTGAGGCACTCTGGTGCTCCGGCTGGTCACCGTCGAGTAGATGGTACGGTAGATCCTTCGGGCTCTTCTATTAGAATCTGGCCATGCAAAACCAGTGGGGTCAGACCCCAAATAGCAAGTACCACAAAGGAGGCCGAACTATGAACTTAAAATCAGCAATCATAGGCAATTATCAGGGAGAGAAAATGATAAGTAAAGGAGGATCGAGATTCGTGCAGTACCAATGCACTTAACCCGAACACAGGAAGACAGTAAGTAATTCATCATTGAGCATAAAGTAAACTGGAGAATATGTTAAATAAATAGAACTGGATCTAGGCAAGACTTAGATGGGGAAGGTGATATACGATGGGATAACCATGGGACTATTCAGATAACTAGGTTACAACCCGTAAACCAAACAAGGATCGGGGTTGTAACCCTTCGTCTGAACGGAACTTGGTTTCTTCCACATTTATCGGCAATATAAAATAAGAAAAACAGGACATGTAACAATCATGTACAAGATCAAGACGAGACTAGACTGAGTAAACTCTATCCAACATTCACGGCCAAGCAATAAGTACGGCTTGATACTTTAACTAACTAGGGTTATCACAGGCCTAGTTACTAGCAAGATGCAGCGAGATTCTTCCAAGTCCAGTTATCCGCCTGCTGCTACCTGAATGACCCCAGCAAAGAAAAAGAAAAAGATAGCATGATATAGCAGACACACTGTAGTAAGATACATGTGTCCTAAGGTACCACACTCGACGACGGACTGAAAGTGCGCTCATCTCGACGGATAGCAACAAATCCCATGTATATATATATAAGGCCGGGATCAAAGGGGCAACAGGTAACTGGGAAAGTCTCTCCATGAACTACTATATTATTCTAGTTATTAGCCTTAGCCATTTACAGTAGGTACTCCTGACCGTGGTACTCAGGAGTCCCATCCTATACATGATGCAAGACAAGACAGGTTCATTTGTACAAGCACAATCGTCCACAGTGTTCAAGTTATTCAATCTTATCAAGTCATGCTAGCCGTCGCAATAGCCTTTCAAGAAATATCATGTCAGGTCTATCATGTCAAGAGTACGCCATGGCGGGCCACTATCAAGAATTATCATGTCAAGTTATCATGTCAATTTATCAGGTCAAGTTATCTTGTCAGGAGTGCACCACGGCGGGTCACTATCGAGTCATGTCATTATCAGGAAGGAGAAAAACTTGCACAATTAAATAATAATATATATAATATATATATTCTTGAAGCCAAGGAGAAACTCTACAACTTTCATATTGGGAGTGGGAGGAAATTTTGACCATAATTCAAGCAAATAAAATATTTAAACAATCAAAGTGGACCTCATGCGGTCCAAAAGTGGGAGAACATACATGCAGTCAAAGAGAGTGGGAGGCCACCCATGCGGCTTCGAAATTATTTTAAATGCAATCAGTCAAACATTTAAGGCCAGCAAGCCATATGCGGCTAGCATACAATTGTGCATGCGGCCAAGAGTGGGAGGGACCCCATGCGGCCAGGAAACAATAAATATGCCATAAAATCAAATAAGACAAAAGGCAGTGGGACCCTCATTAAATGCAAACTCCCACTTCAGCAAGCAAGTCACTAAAAGAAGCTATGTGGGACCCCCCACAATCAATGCAATAAGAAAAGTTTCACGTGAGCTACCTAATTAATGGTTCACGTGGCCAAAATATTAGATAGTGGGGAAGGAAGCCTATGCGGCTCACCTTAGATTCCATGCAAAAATACAACATGCAATTAATAATAATATTTAATGGCCAAGGCCATACGGCTCACCCTCACATTTGCTTGCATGAAGGTACAAACAAATAGCAAAGAAATAATGGCCATGCGGCTGGTATCTCCAGAATGCTTAATCCAAGCATTAAAGCATTAAGACAAATGCTTTAACCAATCATTAAAGCAAAAAGAAATGCTTTAACCAAACAATTATAGCATATAAGACAAAACCTAAGGAAATCCCTTTAGGAATAACCCCCAGACCCATGCGGCTAGCTTAGCTTCATTAGAAAAATGCATGAAAACATTAAGTAGTAAATATAAAAGGGCTTAAATGCATAAAGCATACAATGTATATTAATACTAGGTCTTAATTGCATAAAGTACTAAATCCATGCAAGTATTTACTGCACTAAGACTTAATGGAATGCTTTTATTAAGTAAGGACTTAAATGAAAATGTCTTTATATAAAGTAAGGACTAAAATGCCAAAAAGGCATTAAGTCCTACAGAAGCCTCTGCGGCTCATTCATTAGACATTAATGCTAATGCATTAATAAATGCATTGAATGCTAGGCATTAGTAAATGCATTGAATGCTAATGCATGGAATTGCTTTCCATGCGGCTGAAATTGCATTCCATGCGGCCAGGTTATGTTCCATGCGGCTAACAATTATTCATGCGGTTACCAGTGCATGCAAAATAAAAGGGGCATGCGGCTAAGCAATTATGGGCCATGTGGCTCACACAATTAATTGGAGGGGCATATGCGGCTCATCCTGTAATTGAGCCATGCGGCCAAAAGTACAATAATGCATGTGGACATGCGAAATGTTGCATGTGCCAAAATGTAAGCTCACTGCTAAAAATTTCATACGGCCCCCAATAATTAATTGTAGGCAACTAATGTATGCGGCTCAAAATACAAACAAGCTAACAGCTAAAACGCAAATAATGGCTTCCCACAAAGACTATGTCCATAGAAAAATACCATGGTCTCCATGCTCCACCAAACTACATTAGGAACCCAAATCCAGACTTCCATGGGTCAAATTTGGGTAAAATAAAATTTTCTACAACATGGGACCATCAGTTGACAAAAATATACAAGTTTGATAGATCAAAATCCATGAAAACCGAAAATACCACAAAGCTAGATCTACAACAATCTACTCGGTAAAATCGAAAACTCCAAGTTCTAAAGATGCTTAGAATCAGGCAAGGAAGAAGATGGAACAAACAGAAATAAATTTGTCCAAGGTTCGACAAGGTGTACTTGTCTCTCTCTCCAATGGCTAGGGTTTGGTGGAAAAGAAATGAATGAGGGTGAATGAGGAGGGAAAGAGAAAAAGTGGCTTATATAACAAGCTCAAGTGATCTTCACCATTCATTCCTCTCCACTCAATCTAAACCATACACCTCATCTCATAAGAAACCAAACTAAACCAAACCAAGTCAAAGTGGAACCGAACCAAATAAAACCAAATTCAAGTTAAACCAAGTCATGAAATCCTATATTTAGGAAATTTTAAAATATCACACAAATCGATAAATATGAAATACGGCTCAAATAAACACGTATCCGTATAAAATACTGATACAGTGAGACGGGTCTCACAAACCTAAACATCCTAACCATGGTTAATCTACTCTCTAACACATGAAAATCTAAAATTAGAAGACAAATAAACCTATGGGGCAAAAACACAAATACATGGTGTGCCCCCTTTGGAATCTCTCTATGGGGGACACCAAACATATTCCAAACTTCTAAAGAGGACTCAAAAGAGCCTCTAAAATATTCCTAATAGTGGATTCAAAACTAACAAATATGCAAGAAAAAGATGATATAGAGAAGGTTTAGAGAGAGAGATACCTATTGGGAGTTGATTCCTAATGAACAACCCAAAGGAAACGAATCCGACACGGACTCTTCTAGCAAATGGATACAACTCCTTGCTCTTGGCTCCACAATCCTTGTAGCTCCCTCTTCTTGCAAGAATGAGAGAATTTGGTGGAGAAAAGAGAAGATTTGAGAGATGAATCAATGGGATTTGCTCTCAAGATTGGAAAAAACACTAAAATAGGAATGGATGCTACTTTACAAATAAAAAGGAGATGGAACCCTCTTTTGGCTGCCATAAGGGGTTGGGCCAATGGGAAATGTCTAATATGCCCCTAATAGGTCCCCTTTGGTTAATCTAAGTCATGCAAAGGTTTGGGGTCAAAATGGTCAAGTTTCTAATCTCTAAATAACTAAACTTGTCATATAGATTTAGTCTAAATGCACTAGCCTAATGAGATAAGTTTGTGGGCCATGCCTAACTAATCTTTGGGTCCCGACTAGAGTCTGAACTACCCGGGTTACTAACACAAGTCAAAACTAGACGAAACTCAAACTGGCTAAACTAATCCCCAAAAATAAAAATTAATAAATAAATATTCACAAAAATATTAGAATATAAAAAATGACAAATTTACCCTCATTTTTGAAAACAGACAGTTACAATCCTACCCCCTTAGAAAAATTTTGTTCTCAAAATTTGAAATGGTTGTACTCTTCTCTAGGTCAAGCCCCCAACAATCGAAGTCTACTAAATTCTATCCAAAGTTATACAACATGTAATTCTATAGAATAGGAACAAACATGCCTGGTTTTAGTCTCTACAGTATCATATTATTACAGTCTCCAATGGGATTTTTTCTATTAATCTAGCATGATCATCACATATGCAAGCTAAAGGTACTAAGAAAGCAATCAAACAATCAACGGGTGGAAAGAAACAGGAAAAAGAAAGAACAAGATCTAACCTCCTAATCCATCACCTGCAGTGTGGGTCTTCTCGACCGTCATCGCAAAAGCCCTATCCTAGCGGGGTATATCCTGCTGCTGGTTTGGGGCATAATGCGATGCTACAGGTGGCCTACCTCCCACTCTTTTCTCCAAAATACCCAAGTAACATCTCTACTGATACCTACTCCATTATACTAGGGTACCCTCTATAGGGTATCTATTCTGTAATCTGATAACCATACCTGTCTACCCAGAATCAAGTTACCAGAATCCTCGTCACGCAAGTAAGTATGGCTGCAATAAACCATAGGGTCCACAAGTAAGGTACATACCTCTAGGATCATGGTATCTAATATTTTCACATTATCGCATGCTTGGCTGCGAAAATCTTAAATTCCCACAACCCAAGAAATACATCTAAAATCAGACCCTATGTCTTCATCATGCCTGCTAATATGGATGTAGAAGACTCTAGATTCCATAACTGAAGCAACTTAGTCCAAAGGTTTATCCTGGTAGAAAATCAATGAACACCAAGAATCAAGTTCAAACACGGACAAGGAAGAATAGACAGAAACAGTTGAAATCAAATTTCGAGATAGTTTATCATGAGATTCTCAAGGGTCGTCCCTGGAATCTTCTCAAGAAGTCCTAATTATGATTGAGTATCCTTAGCCTATAGCCTACAGCCTACAGCCTACAGCCTATAGCCTATATCCTCTAAACCTATAGCAGGCTCGTAGCAGCACTCTAAGTCGAGCACCACTACGACATCGTACTACTTGCAACTTCTGACCTGCATGGGCCACCAAATAAAATATATCACGACCCACAGCCGGAGTAAGGGCATGAGTGCGAGACAACGTCCCAGCCTACGCCAAAGAAACAACGTAAAACGCTGTCTAGGTATACTATCTAACAACAGTTAAAATATCAAAACCTGTCGAGAATGGTCAACTCCGAACGGAGGACAAGTAATGACAATATAATATACTCAAGCACAAATTCTAAGAAGAAAAGATGATACTGAAAGATAAAGACAACAAGATATGAAAATATCATCCTAAAAGTCCAACACAGAATAATACAAGTCCAAAGTCTCAGAGTCAACAATCTCAAATACAAATACTAAATAATAATAAGCCCAAGTGTAATCTGGAGATAAAGTCGAGTACTAAACTAATCTAGCAGAGCTACCACTAATGCCTCATCGGCTGGAACTAACCCCTGCTGGACAAGGGTCTCCTGGTCTATGCCTACTACGTCATGAGGACAATAGTAGGTAGGACACTTGTGCTTGCCATCATCTGTAAAATTTTGTCAACATATCCAGTTAGGATGGAATGAGCACAAATCTCCAATAACAGTTCTAGTTAGACGATATTGAAAATATAGCAGTGAATAAAGAGAATATACAAGGTAAAGTGGAAAGTACATGAAAGTAGCATGGCAAGGTTAAAGCTGTAAACTATAGCTAGAGCAATGGCAAAAAAATTGATCATATCATGTACAAGAGTCGAGAATCATACCATCTACGTGAGCGAATACTAGCTACGACATATGGCCGACTTGGAAACTTGCACAAGGTCTACTGGCCTGGTTAATCATACATGGAGTATATGATTAACACTCACAAGATCTACAATACTTGCATAAGGTCTACAATACTTGCACAAGAAGGGTAATGACCAAACATCTACACTAATACTCCCCATCCCCCAACTAGTATAGTGGATCCAACCATGACACGTCATGACACGTGATTCTCTGAGAAGGTAGCTAGCCTTCGCAGAAATCGTGTCTATACAATACAGAAGGAACAAGAAAGACTTGCAAAAGATATGCCAAAGAATACAAGGAATAACATCTCATGACGGGATCCAGACAAATACTAATCCGTGTGAACAATGTGTCAAGAGAACAAGAATATCTACACTAAATACAAGAAACATAGACGATATCATAAAATAAAAATATTATCAGAGAATGTACTCGTATGAGATCTGGTGGAAAAATATAAACAGTATATCGAGGCTCCGAGTGAAGTCATAGACCTAAAGATGAGATATGCATGAGTTAAATAGGGTTTACAGTGTTAGACATGATTTCTAGTGTATGTTATGCAATCTAGGTTAAACTCAGTCAAACTAAGTCACACTAAATCATACTAGGTCATCCTAGTTCTAACAAGTCAAACTAGATCAAGCTAGGTCATGCTAAGTCAATCTAAGTCAAGGTAAGTCAAACTAGGTCCATCTAAGTCAAATAAAGTCAAATTAGGTCAAACAAGGTCAAACCAAGTCAAACTATATCATACTGGGTCAATAGTTGACTCACAGTTGACTTTCGGTCAACTAGTCAGCTCTTGTCAATTTCTAGTGTAATTTAGGTCCAATGTTGACTTGCAGCTGACTTTGAGTCAAAACAGTCAACCTTGGTCAAACATGGTCAAATCTAAGTCAAGCATTCTATTCCTAGTCATTACCTACCAAGATAACCCACTTACTTATCTCTATAGGTATCTTATATCAATACCTTAAATATCTAGGTAATACCTTAACACCCTATCTACTTTAGACTAGTAGATAACTCACTATCCTAGGCTAATAGATTCTACCATTTCTTTAGACTAGTATCTACCCATCTATCTTAACATTTTACCAATACCTTACCTTTAGGCCTCGTTTGGTTCACGGATTTAAGGAACCAAGAAATGAAAGTTGTTTCTTTCCTTTGTTTGGTAGCCACAAACTTGGGAATCAATTTCCTGACAAGGGGGAAAATTGGTGGGAATATGGTTCCACTCAAGACCCATGGGATTGATTTTCCTTCCTCTTTTCCCAACATTTATTACAAAAGTTATGACAAAAGTAACCATGCATCATTGCTTATTTTACCATTAATGTTATTTTTTAAAATATTATTTTTATTTTAAAAGGTAAGGATATTATTGGAACATTGTTATATTTTGCTTTCCTTTCCTAGGTAGTTTTCTTGTTTTACCAAATAACGGAAAGAAAATATGACAGGAATCCTACTTTTCCATTCCCATGAAAAATGCAAGGGAATTCATTTCCTTTTCGTGAACCAAACAAGGCCTTAGACTATAGGTAAATCCTATTACCTTGTCAATACCTTAGACTTCTCATTACCCTCCAAGATACTAACTATCCCTCTAAGATACTAACTGGTATCTAACACTCTAACTTACCAGTATCCTAATCTCTAAGATACTAAAATATATATTTAGGACACTAGCTATATACATCTAACTATCTAACATATACTTCTAGTATCCTAAATTCTAAGTTACTAACTAGTAGTATCCTACTCAAGGTAATATGACACAATAACCTATAACACCAAGATACCAACTTACATCTCTAGACTACTATCTATCCACTAACTTAGGATACTAATTTCTAATATGGGATACTAACTCTATATCTAAGCTATCCTAGGATACTAACCAAGATACCATATATTTTATCCCTATTGATATCCCAATACCCTTACCATGGTTGGAAGTCCAAAACCTTAGTCTAGGTATAAATACCTTAGTCTCCCAACACCCAAACTACAGTTATCTAGCATCTATTTATCTGCCCCAAGCCATTAGATAACCAATACCTTAGTATCTAGCCCTAGTATCTAGCCCTAGTATCTAGGTAACCATACCTTACCTTGAAGGTAAACCCAATACCTTGAAGGTAAACCCCCTATTACCTTGTCTTGAAGGTAAACTGACTACCTTATCTTGTGATAAGGTAAATCCCTTTACCTTAAAGTAAGGTAAATCACAATATCCTAGGATACCAACATCTAGTATCCTAAGATACTACCTATCTACAAACTAACTACTATCTAACTTAACTCTATTCTATACAAGATATAACTTATCTAACTATCTAAGATATCTAACTATTGGGATACTAACTCATCTAATCTTCAACCACACACACAAAAACCATGGATAACCAAGATACTAATATGTAACTATAATATATATGTATATATATATATATATATATATATATATATATATATATATATATATATATATATATATATATATATATATCCATCTCTAACTCTAACCAACTAATATATGTCATATCTAACTAACAATAACATATACTAACACAACTAACTATCTAATTTATACAAGATACCACTATTTAACTTCTAAGATACCTCTAACCTCTGCATAGATTCTAACATAATCACTAACATACTAACATATCCATACATACAATATCTAAATCCCTCTCCACTCCAACACTAACACACTTACAAATACATATACCAAATCCACCCCCTCTCTTCTAACACACCCACATACATCTATATACAAACACACTACCACTCGACCAAAACACAAATCACTCAACAAACTACACTAGCCTCAAGTCAAATAGGATGGCATGATCCTCCCAACTCTCTCACCTTCACAACACACACACTACACTGCCATCTATACAACATCAAACACACACTAGCACATATCCTCTATCAATCTCACTTCTCTCTACTAACCACACACATCCTTATCTCATTCAAATACACATACTATACTAACATATATTACATAACAATAATATAAATATGTACTATATCATAGATATTCTTGACAACCTATGATACCTACATTCACTTGATATCCATACTACCTAGGCTCATAGGATACACAAAATATCCATGTTGCATAGTCAGTTTTCTACTTAAAATCAATACTGCACCGATTAAAACTATTCACTAAATTCTAGGATTAAAGTATGTCATAACCCTATGTATTAGCTTTCTGAAACTTCAAACGAATCGCATTTTCGTGTCCGGAAGCTCCCAGAATCGCGAAAGCATCAAAACGTGTTCATCTTTCGGACAGCTGACATTCAAACAGTTTCACAGAAAGTTCTACAATGATTCTGGCCTATTAGTATATATATTTGGAAAGCTAACTTCGATACGGTTCTTTTAAAAAAACAGAAGATTAGTCGGAGTCTTGAGCTAGGAGTTATGGCATTTCTAAGTTGCTCTGGTTACTAAAAACGTGGATAAATATTATGACGAATTTGGGTTGTTTTGGACAAAAAAACACATACTAACTATATTATCTAGGAATACTAACTAGATTATCTAACTTACTAACTTAACACTAACACACCCACACTTTATCACATACACACAAGACACATATCAATATATATATACAAAAACTCCCAAATCAGTCCACATCCATAAATATAACAATATTTGATATTTTTACATAAAAAGAGGGGCTTGTTGTAACACCCAGTTTTTCCAAATGAGGATAATTTTGAAATTTTGTATTCTAATTTTTTTAATTATGGTATTTAAAATTTTCTATGATTTTTATTGATTTTTAATCATTTTAAAACTATCTTAAATCATGACTTATGATTTGGTGTCTTGCTAGTGTAACCCTAGAGCCTAGCCTTGTGATTATGGTATTTTATTTGTCATTTCTAGTTTGAGGGGTATTTTAGTCATTTTGTAATTTTGGAAATTATTGGAATTATTATGTATTATTTTGAATCATTAGAATTTGTGTGATTTTTTAGTGATTTTTAGTATAATTGATTTTGGTCCTTTAGTTGACTTTGACTAGTGTTGACTTTGGAGACTAACCTAGAGGCTAACCTAGGTTATGGCCACTTGGTTAGGTTAAGTAACCTTAGCTTGACCTAAGTTAGTGAGGTGTAACTCATTGGAACTTGTTCGAAGAGACTAGGAATTGATTAGGCTAGAATGGCTTATGACTTCATAAGTCATGACTAATGAATTGAGACTTAAAGCCCATAGGCCCACACCATGAACCAACCCTAACCCTAATCAGCCCATGGCAGCCAACCTAGGGTTTCGCACCCTATTTAATGCCTCTTCCATTTGTTCTTGCCTCTTTTATTATTTTTCTTCTCAAGCTTGGAGAAAGAGGTATATCCATCTTTCCCAATCCATAACTTTTCCATTTTAACTCCTTTTTGGCTCAAACCACTTGCATTAGATTATAATTGTCTCTCTCTTGTTGTTCATGGAGGATAGCCTTGGGGCAATTTGGAGAGTTTGGCTAACAAGGAGAAACCCCCCTTTTTAAGCTTTTATTAGAATTTCAACATATAGGTAAATCTCTATTCCCTCCACCAAATTTAGTTTTCTTTGCATGGATAGGAAGCCCTAGGTGTCCCCTAGCAGTAGGTATTGGATTTGTGTCATTTCATGTCCGTTTGGAGTCCGTATTGGACACGTGTCATGATGTGTGTATAGGTGTTTGATTAAATGCCACAAAGGATTTTTATTTGTTATTTTTGAAAAGTGTTTGAACAAATTTGTTAATTTAAATGTATGTATTGATTTGCAACTGGACTCCCTACATGAGTTGGTTTTCGAGCCGTGTCCGTGTCCAAATAGGACACGAACACGCTCGCAGCACTCACGGGCAGTGCCCTGCTGTCCGTGTCCTGGTTTGCCTTGGACACGCCACTTCACCACACAAAATTTGACATGGGGACTCCCTACATGACTGACACGAGGCCTACAAAGTTTCGTAGGACCTCGTGGAATGGTTTGGGAGCAATCGAGCCCGCACTGCACACGTACGGTCGTGCACGGGATTTTTCCAGTCTAAATTCTCGCACTGACACGGGTCTCGTACTCCTGACACGACTCATGTGGACACGATACAGACACATGTACACGTCCCCCTAGTCTAGGCGTACATACGGCACACCCACATGTTGTGTCGTGTCGTGTGTCGTGTTCTACAGACACGGGCACGTGTGCACGATACTGTTTGTACACATTTTGGAGTCTGTGTTCGTGTAGTATTTTGGACACGATTCGTGTCCAGTTTCCTGGACACGAAGACACCTCTGACACCTACTACTATGTGACATGATTTACCAACCTTTTGTTTTGCAATATATTTGATTTTCAATATATTTTGGGTTTGAAATTGGGGTTCACTGATACACCTTGGTTGAAATGAAATTCTGGGTTTGAATTATATCTTTTTCTGATTTAATGTTACTGAAATGATAGATTAGATTCACCTACATGTTAGATAAAATATGTTTATGTTAGTGAGTAATTTTTAGGAGCAATGGGTTTCGAAAATGGGTTTTGGGGTTTGCTAACTGATTCATGGGTTAATGAGAACTGTTATTTGAATCATGTTCTAAACTGATGCTTGATTCAAAACTGAGTTTGACACTAATACACACACACACATGAATAAAACATTGAACTGAGTTTGGGGTTCATGCCTTGATTTCACTTTGGTTGAGCCTTGTTTTAATTGGTAGTTATATGCATACAAATCAGAAAATGGATTCTTGAATGTTAATTCCTATGTTGAATCCTTATAGTGTTGTTGAACAAGGGATTTGATTAAGGTTGTTAACTGTCAAAGATTTCATTGATTTTGAACTGTCATTATTTGATTTCCTAAGTTATCACCCCATTCACTGATTTTGAAATCATTCCTGAGATTGCATTGTGGGCTTGGTTTTCATTGGACTGAATACATAGATTGATACACTGTTTTGTGATACAAAATCTGAGAATTAGTTTCCCCTTCTTTTTAAACTGAATTCGAGTGATCGTTCAATATAAATTTTCATGCTAGTATTAGTTGGGTACATGGTTGAATTCGAATTTGGGATAGGTATGAATCAGGAAATTTGTATTGGTTAGGAAATGAAATGATTTGCATACTGTTATTTCCTAAGATTGGCTCAAACATTCCTTTTCTACTGATTTGATGAGTTCCTAATATACTAGACACTGACACATAGACACTTGCATTTGATTTCAGATTTATCAACTACATACTGATTCTCCATACCATATATAGACACATTCGCAACTGAACCTGAGACACACTGTCCTGAACCTGGGAATAATCCCTGTTACTTTGACACATGACTGAGACACATTCACTAAATTTTGAAATGGTTGTCATGGTTAGTCATTCACCTATGCTAGTTCACATTTGATTAAATCCATGATAGTGTAGGTTCATTTTTGAATGGGATTTTGAATGAGATGTTGGACAGTTATTGATCTAAGTACGAGATTTTAACTGTCAACTGAAACCTGAGATTGTATATGAATTCCTCACACCCCTCCACACTTGTCACACACAACTGAAATCAATCTACACACACAGGGCACTCTTACCTGTCATTGAAGCAGCCCCAATCCAGTCCCTTACCTGTCCTAAGTAGCAGTCCCATTGAAGCCCCCTAGACAGCCCAAACACCCATCCATCTTAGTCCCAAACCTCCCCAACTTCAGTCCAACTTTGGACAGCATATAGCTCTACAAACCAGCTATACAAGTTGTCCAAATATCTGTCCAATTGGTCCCTAACCCACAGCCAATGTGCTGTCCCATTGTCCCAAAACAGCCCAACAATACATCCCCATATCAGTCCATTTATGGACAGCCTTAAGCAGCCTCTAAACCCTTCAAAACTGAGAAGTAATCCCCTGTACATGACACACACACACACATCCTATACTATACATATGCCATGTTTATTAGTGTAATCTCTATATGCTAGTTGATGTTCACATGTTACACTATTGAGATGTTAACCCCCTTCTCTACATACTTGCTATATATGTATATAGATATAGGTAGAGCTATATATGCATGTTCTATGATGTATATGGCTAACTTAACCAATTCTATTTCTAATACATAAGTAGATGAGTGTATATACCTTGTTAGCCATGCATGTTAGGGACAAATTGGATATGTATGGTAGATGGTTAATAAATGTGCCATATGTAGTATAACTCATAACTAGTATCTTGATACCCCTCTCATGTACACCTCCATGTTCACGCACATAGCCTTACATGCTAGTTTCCTCTCTAACTTTCTCTTATTGTATAATGTTGTAAATATATGAAATCCTATATACATATAGCCATATATAAATTCCATGATAAATAGCTAAATGTGAATGTGCCATGTTGTGTGGCTTGTGTTTGGCTTGTATAGCCTTGTGAATGGTGTGTGATTGCTAGGCTAGGCTTAGTTAGGCCTAGTAAGACTTATTAGACTTGTTTGGGTCAGTCTTGACCTAGTTAACCTAGTTCGACTAGTCTAGTTGACTAAAGTTGACCGAGAGTTGACTTTAGTCTAGTTTGACCTAGACAGCATGCAGATGCATTGTAGATTACATTTATCATCCCCTGTATACATCTTGACTTGTGTTGCTCTAACTAGGAGTCAGGTATCCCATCTCGGACAGTACATTTACTTCAGACATTCAGATACGAGGCGAGTATATTCTCTGATCATTTCATAACTTGCTTAGAATTATATTTCTGCTCTAGTTTACCTTATTTGATGTTGTCACGATATTATCACGGATTGGTACTATATGGATCCCTACATTGAGATGTTATCCGCCTCGGGAGCATCGGATACATTGTGTCATGTGTTTCATGTATATCGTGTATTCCTCGCTCTCATGTTATTCATGTTTCTCATGTGCATCATGCTCGTTCATGCTCGTTCGTGTACTCTCATGTGCTCTCATGAATCGATCATGTTTCCCATGTATCTCATGTATAACCTATATTGTATGTGCACTCATTTATGAGCCTTCATGTGAATTTCATGTGCACCCGTTTATGGGCCCCCATGTGAACTTCATGTGCACTCATGTATGAGCTCTCATGTATACTTCATGTGCACCCTTTTATGGGCTTCATGTGAAAACTATGTACGTAACATAACTTGTTTGGATCCTTGCGTATTGATTGGGATATAGGAGAGTATAAATAGTCATGTGAACAATTCCAAAGTAGTATAGCCATGTGCGCCTCTTTAGTATAGTCATGTGCAAATCCAGCCGTTCACATGTCGACTTTGTACTCTAAATCACTAGTCACTAGTAGCTCTCTACTTATAGTAGATATTTCTATTACAGTTCTCTTCCTGTTAACATCATGTATCTTCTTTCAGTTTCATGTATCGTACTCTCTTACATGTTTATATTCTCTAACCTGTTATGATTTGCGTGAGATGTATTATGCTCGCTCCCGTCCTGACTGGACATGTTGAAAATTTTACAGAGGATGATGAGGAACCCTGCACCCCTTACTTTGGAGCTAGCCTATATGACACTCGCGACCTGGACCCCTGGGGAGGTTCAGGCAGCTGCTGAGGAGGATACCCCTTGCTTAGTAGATAGCTTTGACTGGTCTTTCTTTTCGTGTTTAGCTATTGTCTTTATTTTCAGATTGTATATCTTAGAGATGTTGAGACTGGTAGTTGTTGAGACCTTGTTAGTTCATTCTGCTGTACCTCAGTAGAGGGTTTTCTTATCTATTTTGTCGTGTCATATTCCATCTCTAGATTGTGATTGAGTTGTACCTCTGTGTTGGCCTCCTTATGGAGAGTATTTCATATTATATTAGTTACAGTTCATGACCTAGAACAACGTTCTACCGTCGACACTGCGGCGTAGGTTGGGCGCTGTTACGTTCTCGTACCCTCACAGTGGGTGCGGGTCGTGACACTTGTAGGCCATAATACATAGATTCAAACATTGGTATCCAAATGAGAACAAACCTAAACATCCTAACCATGGTTAATCTACTCTCTAACACATGAAAATCTGAAATTAGAAGATAAATAAGCCTATGGGACAAAAATACAAACACATGGTGTGCCCCTTTGGAATCTCTCCATGGGGGACACCAAACCTATCACAAACTCCTAAAGAGGACTCAAAAGAGCCTCCAAAATACTCCTAGTGGTGGTTCATGCATGGGGGTGGTTCTTACGGGTTCAAAACTAACAAATATGTAAGGAAAAGATGATATAGAGAAGATTTAGAGAAAGAGATACCTATTGAGAGTTGATTCCCAATGAACAACCCAGGGGTGGAGCCAGGATTAAAATTATGGAGGGGCCGTGCTACTACTTATAGAAATCCTTAAAGTTGTCATGTTAATTGGAATTCAATAGCAAAAAATATATTAAAACTCAATCAAGAATGAGCAGGAAAAAAAAAGACAATATTTTTAAATTGTTACAAAAGTGGAAGCAAAACATTATAAATAAAATATTTCTAAAACATGTAGAATATTTAATAAAATGTTGGAGGTGAGGTTTGAACTTATAACCACTACATTGAAAGCCTAAAGAATTACCACTTGAGCTAACTTATTCTTTGTAAATTTGTGGGCCAAACCAATATATATTGTAAAACTTGTAAAAAATTCTATATAGTAATCAACATTTTTTAAAAAAATAGGGTGCCGTGGCACCCCTTGGACCATATATAGATCCGCCCCTGGAAAAACCCAAAGGACACGAATCCAACACGAACCCTTCTAGCAAATGGACACCCCTCCTTGATCTTGCCTCCACAATCGTTGTAGCTCCCTCTCCTTGCAAGAATGAGAGAATTTGGTGGAGAAAAGAGAAGATTTGGGAGATGAATCAATGGGATTTGCTCTCAAGATTGGAAAGAACACTAAAATGGGAAAGGATGCTACTTTGCAAATGAATAGGAGATGGAACCCTCTCTTGGATGCCATAAGGGTTAGGTTTGGGCCAATGAAAAATGTCTAATATTCCCCTAATAGGTCCCCTTTGGTTAATATAAGTCATGCAAAGGTTTGGCGTCAAAAGGGTCAAGTTTCTAATCTCTAAATAACTAAACTTGTCATGTAGGTTTAGTCTAAATGCACAAGCCTAATGAGATGAGTTTGTGGTCCATGCCTAACTAATCTTTGGGTTCCGACTAGAGTCTAAACTATCCGGGTCACTAACACAAGTCAAAACTAGACAAAACTCAAAGCTGGCTAAACTAATCCCCAAAATACAATATTAATAAATAAATATTCACAAAAATATTAGAATATAAAAAATGACAAATTTACCCTCAATTTTGAAAATAGGCAGTTAAATAGCTAATCTTCTACAAATCTTGATATGTAAACTGTGGATAAGTAGTGCAAAAGTCTCGGCAGACGCGCTAGCCTAGGATCCTAGAGGTCCGGGTAGAAAATTTGTATGCAAACTCTGTCATAGGTAATATAAGGTCCCAAGTAGCTAGGTGGTTACCAACTAAACACCTCAACAAATTGCCTAGACTCTTATTGACCACTTCAGTCTGACCATCCGTTTGCGGGTGATAAGCAGTTGAGAACTGAAGTGTCATATTGAGCTTTTTCGAATGTGTCTCCCAGAAATAGCTCATCAATGTAACGTCCCTATCAGACACGATAGTCTTAAGCAACCCATGTAACCTCTAAATCCCTAAAGAATAGGCTCGTCGTATGTGACGTATCACTCATTTTACTGTAGGGAATAAAATATGCTATCTTAGAAAAATGGTCCATTACAACAAAAATACAGTCATGCTTCCGTAAGGTACGTGGGAAACCTAATACAAAGTCTACGCCAATGTCCTGCCATAGGGTGAAAGGAATAGGTAAAGGAGTATACAAGCCCGTGTTGTTCTTCCTACCCTTCGTAATCTGACATGTACGACATTATGCAACTACTCTAGCGACATCGTGCGTAAGACTCGGCCAATAAAATCTATCCTCAACCAAAAGGATGGTCTAATTTTGTCCAAAATGTCCCACAGCGTCGCCAGCATGCATTTTCCAAGTCAATAAGTCTCTGAGGGAAGTAGAGGGAATGCATAGCCGGCTGCCCCTAAACAAGAAACCATCGACTGCAGTGAAACCATCAATAGAAGTAGTGGGATCTCTACACAATTTAGTATAGATTTCACTAAAGTGTCGACAAGTAGTAACTCATTAATGATATGGTCAAATCCAATGACTTGAGTACTCATTGACCGTAATGTACACAATTTTTTACTCAATGCATTAGCGGTTTTGTTCTCAACACCTACACAGTACTTGAGGGCAAAGGTGTACTCTTGAATGAATTCCACCTACTTAGCATATCGAGGCCCAAGCTTCTTTTGAGAGCTCAAATAGCATAGGGTCTGAAAATAAAATAAACTCTTTTGGGAGCAGGTAGTGGCGCCAATATCGTAAACTCTGTACGACAGCAAAAAATTCTCGGTCATAGTTTGAGTAGCATTGTTTAGCCTCATTCAGATTTTTGCTAAAATAAGCTATTGGATAGCCCTCTTGGCTCAACACACCACATATTCCTATGCCCGAAGCGTCACAAGCTACTTCGAAGGCTTTTAAGAAATTAGGGAGACGAAGGACCAGGGCAGAAGTTAACTTCTCTTTGATTTCTATGTATGCTTTCTTAGCGGCTTTAGTCCATACAAACTATCCTTTCTTAAGACAATTGGTTTTGGAAGCCATAATGGTAGTAAATCCCTTGACAAATCTTCTATAAAATATGGTCAGTCTATGAAAGCTCCTGGCCTCATATATAGTCGTAGGAGCAGGCAAATCCCTAATGGCCTTAACCTTGTCAGGGTCGCTAAGACACCCTCACTAGACACGACGAACCCTAAAAATTGGACAAAGTAAGTCATAAAGGAACATTTTTTTTAATTAACATATAACTTCTCCTTTCGGAGGATGTCCAAAACTTGTGTCAAATAAAAGAAATGTTCCCTTTGTTCGACTAAACACGAGAATATCGTCAAAGTAGACGACCAAGAATATTACTAAGAAGGGGCACAAAATTTGGGTCATAAACCACATAAATATGCTAGGGGCATTGGACAACCCAAATGGCATGACCATTCACTCATATAACCCATCCTTGACCTTAAATGCGGTCTTCCAGTCGTCACCTTCATGAAGGTGAATTTGGTGATAACCATTATGTAGATCTATCTTAGAAACGATACTAGCGCCTGCCATCATATCTTAAAGGTCATCAAGTCGAGGAATGGGGAACCAAAAGTTGACAATTATTTTATCGATGGTACGACTATCTATGCACATCCTCCAACTGCTATCTTTTTTGTGAGTGAGTAGTGCAGGAACGATATAAGGAATCAAGCTTTCACAAATAAATCCCATACGTAACAACTCGTCCACTTGACTTCTAAGCTCAACGTGTTCTATGGGATTTATTCTATAATGAGGTAAGTTGGGTAAGGTAGACCCCGGTACTAAGTCTATGACATGTTGGTATGTAACGCCCAGAACCAGAATACTGGAGAGCGGGGGCGTACATAGCCAGCTACGCATATTAAAGTGCAACCCACCTCGTTATACGGTTACGGCTGTCTAGATACATGAGGGTTTAACTACAAGCCATCAGTCTCCTATGGTCATGAACAAGCCTATTGTCTCAATCTTAAGCAAGTAATAACAATTACAAGATATCAAAGCACCAAATATACAATAGTAAGGCGTCCCGTACATTACATATTCGGATGATCACGAAGCTAGTCGTACAAAATACGAAGATTAGCAAGAGTTTTAGTCATACATGATCAACCCTAGGATTTGTCAATCATGTTACAGCCCGTAGGCAGACAGTAAATAAAGGTGCAATACGAGCTAAACACGTGCACGTCGGCTAAACGCCTCAAAAGAATATTTTTACAATAAAATAGGAGGAAAAAAAAGAACCCACTCGTTGTCAGGGTTATGCCTGGTGGTCACCATCTGGCTGGAAGGTAGGTAAATCCTTTGGAGCTGCTCCAATATCTGGTCATACAAAACCAGCTGGGTCAGACCCCAGAAAGAACAAGTGCCACAAAGGAGTCTTCACTTAGGAACTAAAAACCAGCATATCATAAATGAATATTAAAGATAATTATAAAGATACTGATAATAATAGGGACAACAATAATAAATTGAGTACGAGAAAACTATTCAAGTAGCCAAGTCGCAACCCTTAAACCAAACAAGGACCGGGGTTGCAACCCTTCACCTGAATAGAAACCCATCTCAAATACTGTTGGTAAAATAAAACATGATGAGCTTGATATAGGGTATAATAAGACAATAAGACAATAAATGAAGAGAGGACACAGAATTGCTCCGAGAGCCAGGTTACAACCCTTAAACCAAACAAGGACCGGGGTTGTAACCCTTCGCCTGAACAGAACTGGACCCCTGATCATTATTGTTAAGGTAAGCATAAATAATCATGCCGATATATGATAAGATAACCATGAGACTATTCAGATAGCCAAGTTACAACCCTTAAACCAAACAAGGACCGGGGTTGTAACCCTTCATCTGAACAGAACTTGGTTTCTCATCAATTATCGATAAGTAAAGCACAAGAAAATCAGGTCATACTACAATCTTGCACAGGATCAGGATAAAACTAGGCTGGGGTAGACTCCATCCAATCAATCACGGTCACGCAATGAGTACGACTTAATACTTTAACTAACTAGGGTTATCACAGGCCTACTTACTAGCAAAATGTAATAAGATTATTCCAACAGCCACAAGCCCTACAGACCATCCAGGTTATCCAGACACAATTGGGGATTGAATTCATGTGGGTACATCATCCGAGAAACGCATGTACCCTTAAGTAGCTTAGTGGGTGCAACACATGACAGTATGTTGGAAATGTGCCCTACTCGACGGTAGGCTACAAATCCCATGATGGGGCGCCCAGATAACGGGATTGCCTGTAGCTGGGAAATCTCTCCATGACTACTGGATTTTCTAGTTATTAGCCTTAGTCGATTTCAGTAGGTACCCCTGACCGTGGTATTCAGGAGATCCCTATCCTAGACATGATACAAGACAATACTGGTTTATTTATACAAACACAATCGCCCATGGTGTCCAGGTCATTCATACTTATCATGTCAGGCTAGCTGTCATATCAGCATATCAAGATATATCATGTCAGGTTTACTTGTCAAGAGTGCGCCTCGGCGGGCCACTGTCGTGTTCATAGAATATATCAGAATTTACATGGCATAAACATAAATGTAACATTCTAATATAATAATAATAATAACAAAAGAGGACAAGGGCTATGGAGAGAGCCATGCGGCTAAGAGAAATAAGCTCATGCGGCTGAGAGGGAACTGGCATATGCGGCTACAAGGATGCGCGTTCATGCGACTGCAAGGATGCGCGCTCATGCGGCTGTAGGAGGGTAAGATCATGCGGCTAGGAAAAGAGGGGCGTATATGCTGCTGCGGGGAAGCAACGCCATGCGGCTGGAAATAACTTCATACAGCTGAGAGGGGGAACAGGGGTATACGGCTCGAAAGAGCGGGCTTATGCGGCAAGGAGCATGCAGGCTCATACGGCTGGAAGGAGATGCAAGTCTATGCGACAATGAGACTAGGACTTATGCGGTTGAAAAGACTGTAGGCTTTATGCGGCAAAGACAATGCGAGCATATGCGGCTGTGGATCAATAAGGCCATGCGGCTGAGAGTTGCCAAGGCCTTATGCGGCTGAGAAGGGACGGGTTATATGCGGCAGCGAGTAATTGAGTTCATGCGGCAAATATTGCCATACGGCAACAATTTCCATGCGGCCATGGGAAACTTGCCGCATGAATTCCATGCGGTCAAGTACTGCCATGCGGTTGAAAGACTATTCTTCTTCTCCACTGGTCCGAGAAGAAGAGTCATGAAATCCATGGCTTCAAAGCTTCATAAATCCTTCATCCAATGTCTGAATCCAAACTTCCATAGGTCAAAATAGGGCAAAATAAAATTCTCTACAACATGGAACCATCAAAACTAGATAATAACAAGGTTAGATAGATCAAAATCCAAGAAATCCAAAAATACAATAAACTTAGATCTACATAAATTGAACTATGGAAATTAGAAATGCTAAGTATTAAAGTGTGTTAGAATCTCGTGAGGAAGAGAATGGAACAATAAAAACTGAGTTTCTTCATGAAGCAAGCTGTACTTGCCTAGGCTCTCTCTCTCTCTCTAGTAGGTGAAGAGAGTAATGATAAGGAAGAAGAAGTAATGAGGAGAGAGAGTGTTGGGCGGCTTTTAAAGGAAGGGAGTAGGGGTTGGTTCACAAGAAAACCAATCCAAACCAAACCAACCCAACCAAGCAAGGAAATACCAGAATAAACCATGCAATGAGGCATGTCATGAATCAAGATACGTACACGTATATCAAAATACGTAATATGGACCACGGTCGTTACAACTCTACCCACCTTAAAAGAATTCCGTCCTCGGAATTTAATTAAGATGCTAAAGAAGCCAGGATAAGCTATACTAATCACAGACAAGCTATAACAAGGCAATCAATCAAGCAGTCATTCATTCAAGCAAGGAATTGAGAGCACAAGGCATAAGGAAGACATTATACCTTACGAGTCAAACCGGTCGGGATATCGCGATCGGATATCATCCTCACGCTCCCACGTTGACTCACCCAAAGAGTGATGACCCCAAGCAACACGAAATAAACTAATAGTCTTGTTCTTGAGTATCTTCTCTCTTCGGTCCAATATAGACACGGGCCTCTCCTCATACGAAAGGTTGGTACCAACAACCAATTCCGAATGATCCAGGATGTTGCTCGGGTCTGGGATATACCGTCGTAGTTGGGATACATGGAACACGTCATACACCTCGGGTAGCGACGGTGGAAGAGCGAGACGATAGGATACATCACCTACTCGCTACAGAATATCGAACAGTCCTATATACAAAGGACTAAGCTTTCCCCGTATGCCGAAATGAATGACGCCATGGTTACGTAAAATCCTCAGAAATACATGGTCGCTGACCGAGAATTCAAGGGGTCGCCGATGAGAATCGGCCCAATGACGCTGGCGATCTTGGGCAACTCGAAGATGATCTGTGACTCTCCTGACCACCTCAACTGTCTGAGCAATCATTTTCGGACCGAGCATCTGCCTCTTTCAAATATCATCCCATGCTAGCAGGAATCTGTATTTTCTACCATACAGTGCCTCGAATGGAGCCATCTGGATACTAGCCTAGAAACTGTTATTGTATGAGAACTCCACCAGGTGCAGATGATCTTTCTACGAACCACCGAAGTCGAGTGTACAAGATCTCAATATATCTTCAAAGGTTCGTATGGTACGCTCTGACTGACTATCTATCTATGGATGATAAGCTGAGCTGAACTGGAGGTGAGTTCCCAAACTCTCTTGCAGGCTGCGCCAAAAGTGCGACGTAAATCTTGAATCTCTGTCCGAGGTGATACTGACTGGTACACCGTGAAATCTGACGATCTGCTTGAGGTACATCTCTGCTAGCTGAGCCGTCGACTGACCAACTCTGAATGGGAGAAAGTGAGCCACCTTCGTGAGCCTGTCTATAATAACCCAAATAGCATCTCTACCGGCCGGGGACCTAGGTAATCCAGTCATAAAATCTATGGTTATATGCTCCCACTTCTATTCTGGAATTGGCAAAGGCTGAAGAAGTCCAGCTGGTCTCTGATGTTCAGCTTTGACTTGTTGGCAAACCAAACACCGAGAGACAAACCGGGCTATCTCCCTCTTCATGCCATTCCACCAAAAGTGCTTACGAATATCACGGTATATCTTCGTACTACCGGAATGAATGGAATACTGAGAACTATGAGCCTCGGCCATGATCTCCTGTCTGATATCTCCACTGGATACACAAAGATGCCTTCCATGCCAAAGTGTACCATCCCTATGAATGCATAACTCTGGTCTTCGTCCTGTCTCACACTCTATTCTAAGCCGCTGAAGCTTGGCATCTGCTGACTGCGCCATCCGAATCCTCTAGACTATACTGGACTGAACTTGCATACTGGCCATCAATGCCACACTGGTAGGAAGGACAACTTCTATACCCATCTTCTGAAGATCTGCTAACAGCTCTGGTTGTGCTGTTAGGAAATCAACTCCGGCTCTCCTGCTCAATGCATCTGCTACTACATTGGCCTTCCCTGGGTGATACTGCAGGCTGACATCATAATCCATAAGCAGCTCTAGCCATCTCCTCTGACGCATGTTAAGATCCTTCTGGGTGAACACATACTTCAGGCTCTTATGGTCGGTGAAAATCTCCACCCTATCTCCGTACAAGTAGTACATCCACAACTTAAGTGCAAACATTACCGCTGCCAGCTCTAAGTCATGGGTTGGGTAATTCCTCTCATGATCACGAAGTTGACGTGACGCATAAGCTATTACTTTTCCATTCTGTATCAGAACACATCCTAAGCCTCTGCCTGAAGCATCACAATGCACTGAGAATCCCCCGGTTCCATCTGGAAGCGTGAGAATGGGAGTCGTCATCAATCCTCGCTTCAACTTTTCAAAAGAATCCTGACATTCTGATGTCCAAGCAAACTGCACATCCTTGCGGGTCAACTGGGTCAATGGTGCTGAAATCTGAGCAAAGTCTGAAACAAATCGTCGGTAGTAGCCGGCCAAGCCAAGAAAACTACGAGCTTCTGCAACTGTGCTGGGTACCAGCCACGTCTCAATAGCCATGATCTTCTGGGGATCCACTTCTACTCCTCCTCTGGTGATGATATGGCCCAAGCATGAAATACGATCGAGCCAAAACTCGTATTTACTAAACTTGGCATACAACTAGTACTCTCTGAGAATCTGGAGGACAACTCTGAGATGCTGCTCATGCTCTGCCTCACTCTTGCTGTAGACCAGGATGTCGTCTATGAACACGATCACGAACCAATCCAAATAAGGCATAAAGATACGATTCATGAGGTCCATCAATACAGTCGGCGCATTGGTTGCTCCAAATGGCATAACAAGGAACTCTTAATGCCCATATCTATATCTGAAAGCTGTCTTCAGGATGTCCTGCTCTCTGACTCTGATCTGATGATATCCTGACCGCAAGTCGATCTTCGAGAATACTGTTGTCCCCTTGAGTTGATCAAACAAGTCATCTATCCTCGGGAGAGGGTATATGTTCTTGATTGTCACTGAATTCAAGGTACGATAATCTACACATAATCTGGACTTATCATCCTTCTTTTTTACAAGAAGCATCGGGACTCCCCAAGGCGATCCACTAGTATGAATGAATTCCTTGGTCCTGAGTTCTTCAATCATCATGTACAATATCTCTAACTCTGACGGTACCATCCTGTAGACTCTCTCTGACACTGAAACTGATCCGGGAATCAAGTCGATGGTGAACTCGATCTTCCGCTCTGGCGGCATTTCTAGAAGCTCCTCTGGGAAAATATCTGGAAACTCTGCGACTATCCGGGGTAACTGCACTACTGCTACTGCCATCCGCAACACTGGAGGAGAAGGTTCAACTTTGCCTCGGGAGAAGGAAAACTCTGGCTCGCCGAGAATGCTAAAAACAACCCGAGCCAATATGGCAGTCCATCCTAGCATACTGGTCTTTCAACCAATCCATCCCTAAGACCACATCATAATCGGCCATCGGGAACTCTATCAATCTAGTGGAGAATTCTATACCGCTAACTACGATTCGACACGAGAAAAATACTCTATATACTCCCACAAGTCCGTTACCAGTATGTATATTGAGCGTTACTGATAATGACTCGGGCTCCAGTCCTATCCGTGTCACGAATCGTGCAGACATAGATGAATGCGATGCACCAGAATCAAATAATACTGAAGCTGGAAAGGTGTTAACGAGAATAGTACCTGCCACCACCTCACTTGGTGCTATTCCTTCTTCTCCCTTGGTCAAAGCCAGCACTTGACCATATTCTCGGGGTGCGGGTACCCTCTGCTGAAAACTTCTCTGTCTGCTTTGGATCAGGGCTTGGGCTTGGGCATATTGTTGCGGTCTCTGCTGCTGGAATGCCTGGGCCTGCGTCGACAATGGTCTCGGGAATGGGTACTGCTGCTGCTGCTGGACTGGTGCTGGTCCTCTAACTGAAGGACTAGAGAAGGCTGATGAAGATGTACTCCCCCTGTTCGGGCAGTTCCCAACCCTGTGGTCCGGGGCACCACAAATCAAGCACAAACCCTGTGCTCTGTGACACTTGGATACCATATGCCCTGGCCTCCCACAAAGAGTGCAACCCATTGCGAAAGACTGCTTCTGCTTCTGCTGTTGAGGGTACGTCAGGGTTGAATGCTGAACCGACTTCACTGAGGCCGCCCGCCTCGGAGCTCCAATGGTCAAAGCCCTGGCTGCCGGGCCTGGTGCTGAAGACTGATTCATCTGGCCGTGGGATCGCTTCCGACCTCCAGTCCTATCCACGATCCTCTGGAAGGTATACTCATGCCTCCTGGGTGCTCTCAATACCACATCAAAAGTCTGATGCTCAAACTGCTCTACAGCTAGTAAAATCTCCAGGTGGAGCCCCTACTGGAACTGCTGGGCTCTGTCGAACTCGGTTGCTACCAAGGTGGGAGCAAACCGACTAAGCCTAGAGAACTCGACCGCATATCCATCAACCGTCCTGTCCATCTGCTTCAGATTGGTGAACCTCGTTTGTAGATCATACCGAGCTACAGCATCGAAATACTTGGTCTGGAATCTCTCTCTGAGCCCAGGCAATGGGCGCCACTAATCCAACGGCCTACGTCGCCCACCAGCTGCGGGCAAGATCCAATAACTACAGGCGCACCATGGCCACCTTTTCGTTCTCTGGGGTCCTGGCTGCTTCTAGAATCACTTCTATATCCTGAAGCCAAGCGTCAGCAGCGATAGCATCTTCAAAACCATCGAAGAAGGGAGGGTTCAAGCGCTTGAAGCTGTTGGTCGCGCTGTTACCCTGGTGACCTCCTCTGGTCAGAGCATCTGTCACTGTCTGGTGCAAGGCATCTCTTCGACGATCCTGAGAAGCTAACAAGGTCCTGATGAGACCTACCAAAGTGCCATCATCAGGCTCTGCAGGCTGGACGGGCTAAACTGGTGGCTCTTGACCCCCAGTAGGTATGACTCTGGAGGCTACTCCTGAATGCTAGGCTTGATCTCCGGGTTGCTGCTGGTCCATAGGAGGTGCTCCGCCTTGCTGATCGGTAGGACCAGAAACAATGCCGCTGAAGAAGACGATATAGGGAATAATAAGGAAGGACCAGGACAGATCAAAGATACAAGCATGTGATCAGGTCAAGAATCCAGGAATTTAGATGATACGAGCAGAGATCAAGGGCGAGTACTGATTGAGACATCTATTTGGTAAACTCTCACATATCTTGATTCACAAGACCTGTATGGGCCACAACTTAAACCATGTAACGCCCCAGAACTAGAATACTGGAGAGCGGGGGCGTACATAGCCAGCTACGCATATTGAAGTGCAACCCACCTCGCTATACGGTCACGGTTGTCTAGATACATGAGGGTTTAACTACAAGCCATCAGTCTCCTATGGTCATGAACAAGCATATTGTCTCAATCTTAAGCAAGTAATAACAGTTACAAGATGTCAGAGCTCCAAATATACAATAGTAAGGCATCCCATACATTACATATTCGGATGATTCACAAGACCTGTATGGGCCACAACTTAAACCATGTAACACCCCAGAACCAGAATACTGGAGAGCGGGGGCGTACATAGCCAGCTACGCATATTGAAGTGCAACCCACCTCGCTATACGGTCATAGTTGTCTAGATACATGAGGGTTTAACTACAAGCCATCAGTCTCCTATGGTCATGAACAAGCATATTGTCTCAATCTTAAGCAAGTAATAACAGTTATAAGATGTTAGAGCTCCAAATATACAATAGTAAGGCATCCCATACATTACATATTCGGATGATCATGAAGCTAGTCGTACAAAATGCCAAGATTAGCAAGAGTTTTAGTCATACATGATCAACCCTGAGATTTGTCAATCATGTTACAGCCCGTAGACAGACAGTAAATAAAGGTGCAATACGAGCTAAACACGTGCTCGTCGGCTAAATGCCTCAAAAGAATATTTTTACAATAAAGTGGGAGAACAAAAGGAACCCAATCGTTGCCAGGGTTACGCCTGGTGGTCACCATCTGGCTAGAAGGTAGGTAAATCCTCTGGAGCTGCTCCGATATCTGGCTATACAAAACCAGCTGGATGAGACCCCAGAAAGAGCAAGTGCCACAAAGGAGGCTTCACTTAGGAACTAAAAACCAGCATATCATAAATGAATATTAAAGATAATTATAAAGATACTGATAATAACAGGGACAAGAATAATAAATTGAGTACGAGGAAACTATTCAAGTAGCCATGTCGCAACCCTTAAACCAAACAAGGACCAGAGTTGCAACCCTTCACCTGAATAAAAACCCGTCTCAAATACTGTTGGTAAAATAAAACATGATGAGCTTGATATAGGGTACAATAAGATAATAAACGAAGAGAGAACACAGAACTGCTCTGGGAGCCAGGTTATAACCCTTAAACCAAACAAGGACCGGGGTTGTAACCCTTCGCCTGAACAGAACTGGACCTCTGATCATTATTGTTAAGGTAAGCATACATAATTGTGCCGATATATGATAAGATAACCATGGGACTATTCAGATAGCCAAGTTACAACCCTTAAACCAAACAAGGACCGGAGTTGTAACCCTTCATCTGAACAGAACTTGGTTTCTCATCAATTATCGATAAGTAAAGCACAAGAAAATCAGGTCATGCTATAATCTTGCACAGGATCAGAACAAAACTAGGCTGGACTAGACTCCATCCAATCAATCACGGCCACGCAATGAGTACGGCTTGATACTTTAACTAACTAGGGTTATCACAGGCCTAGTTACTAGCAAAATGCAATGAGATTATTCCAATAGCCACAAGCCCTGCAGACCATCCAGGTTATCCAGACGTAATTGGGGATTGAATTCATGTGGGTACATCGTCCGAGAAACGCATGTACCCTTAAGTAGTTTAGTGGGTGCAACACATGACAGTGTGCTAGAAATGTGCCCTATTCGACGGTAGACTACAAATCCCATTATGGGGTGCCCAGATAACGGGATTGCCTGTAGCTGGGAAATCTCTCCATGACTATTGGATTTTCTAGTTATTAGCCTTAGCGATTTCAATAGGTACCCCTGACCGTGGTATTCAGGAGATCCCTATCCTAGAAATGATGTAAGACAATACTGGTTTATTTGTACAAACACAATCGTCCACAGTGTCCAGGTCATTCATACTTGTCATGTCAGGCTTGCTGTCATATCAGCATATCGAGATATATTATGTCAGGTTTACTTGTCAAGAGTGTGCCTCGGTGGGCTACTGTCGTGTTCATGGAACATATCAGAATTTACATGGCATAAGCATAAATGTAACATTCCAATATAATAATAATAATAATAAAAGAGGACAAAGGCTATGGAGAGAGCCATGCGGCTAAGAGAAATAAGCTCATGCGGCTGAGTGGGAACTGGCATATGCGGCTGTAAGGATGCGCGCTCATGCGGCTGTGGAAGGGTAAGCTCATACGGCTAGGAAAAGACGGGCGCATATGCGGCTGCGGGAAACAACGCCATGCGGCTGGAAATAACTTCATGCGGCTGAGAGGAGGAACAGGGGTATGCGGCTCGGAAGAGCGGGCTTATGCGGCAAGGAGCATGCAGGCTCATGCGGCTGGAAGGAGATGCAAGTCTATGCGGCAATGAGACTAGGACTTATGCGGTTGAAAAGACTGCAGGCTTTATGTGGCAAAGGCAATGCGAGCATATGCGACTGTGGATCAATAAGGCCATGCGGCTGGGAGTTGCCAAGGCCTTATGCGGATGGGTTATATGCGACAGCGAGTAATTGAGTTCATGCGGCAAATATTGCCATGTGGCAACTATTCCCATGCGGCCAGTGGAAACTTGCCGCATGAATTCTATACGGTCAAGTACTACCATGCGGCTGGAAGACTGTTCTCCTTCTCCACTGGTTCGAGAAGAAGAGTCATGAAATCCATGGTTTCAAAGCTTCATAAATCTTTCATCCAAGGTCTGAATCCAGACTTCCATACATCAAAATGGGGTAGAATAAAATTCTCTACAACATGGAACCATCAAAACTAGATAATAACAAGGTTAGATAGATCAAAACCCAAGAAATCCAAAAATACAATAAACTTAGATCTACACAAATTGAACCATGGAAATTAAAAATGTTAAGTGTTAAAGTGTGTTAGAATCTCGTGAGGAAGAGAATGGAACAATAAAAACTGAGTTCCTCCATGAAGCAAGCTGCACTTGCCTAAGGCTCTCTCTCTCTCTCTCTCTGGTAGGTAAAGAGAGTAATAGTAAGGAAGAAGAAGTAATGAGGAGAGAGAGTGTTGGGCGCTATTAAAGGAAGGGAGTGGGGGTTGGTTCACAATAAAACCAATCCAAACCAAACCAAGCCAACCAAGCAAGGAAATACCAGAATAAACCATGCAATGAGGCATGTCATGAATCAAGATACATACACGTATATCAAAATATGTAATACGAACCACGGTCGTTACATGGTATCTCTCAAAGGAGGAAGTTCACCAGGCAGGTCTTCTGGCATAATATTACTATAATAGACTAAGACCTGACGTATTCCGGGGGAGTCTATAATATCACTAGTAGGTGCAAGACTAATGGTGACAATAGCATATACAAGTCCCTCCTCCTTGCTCTCATGGATAAAATCTTTTTTGTTCACTAGGTGGACCACTCTCTTGCTCGCTTTAGACATTTCTGGTTCGAACTTGGGCCCAATTGGAAACTCTTTGGGTTTAGATGGATACAATACAACCTTTTTATTTTTGTGAGTGAATATATACGTGTTGCTCTTCCTAAAATTAGTAATGTTTAGGTCATAAAGCTACGGTCTTGGTAATAAAATATGTGCAGCGTCCATAGAAAGGATGTCACACCATATGCTATCTTCATAAGACGAAGAGAAGTTTATGGGAACCATGCATCTTGAGTGACAGAATGTGCAGTCTTGTCAACCCAAGTAACATTATAGGGCTCGGGGTCTTTCTCGGCCTTAAGTCCTATATTCTTTAAACTTGTCTTAGCAGTACCGTTAATGCAGCTTCCTCCATCAATCATCAGCTTACAAAATTTATTGTTAATTTTGATGAAGGTGTGGAAAATATAATTGCATTTCCAGTCTATCCCACCTACAGGTGTAGCAAGCATGCGTCTAACCCCATGTAAGGGTACAGTTGAGGAGGTTAAATTAAGTTCACATTCACTAGCTCCTTCCTAAACTCTATGGGGGTCTTCTTCAAGTTCAGACTCTGAGTCATCCCTCGAGTCATTTGACTCCCTACGCAAGTGCAAGTTCCTTGAGGGACACTGATAAGAAAAGTGTCCAATACCTTAACAATTGTAGAACTTGGGTCCCTTACCCTCAACAATAGATGTTTTTCTTTTTTTCTTATCGATAATTGTACGTGGCTTAATGGGATGTTCGTACTGCCGTTTAGGTTGGTCTTTTTATTGGTAAGTGTAACCCCTCTTTCCGAAATTTTGATAATATATTTTTTTATTTATTTGAATTTAATGATGATTTTTAGAATTTATAAATAATTACTTAATTAATTATTACGATAGATGACTTTAGCCATGGTGGAGTTTTGAAGTACAAGATGGCTAGGAATCATGGCACGAATAGTGCAGTGGCGTACCTTGACTAGTGTATTAGCCCTAGTAGGGAAGGCCCAGCCATGAGTGTGTCCTAACTAGAAAAACCAGGCCAAGTTGCGACTTAACCCTTACCGAAGATTTATTTATTTATTAATTAAATTATTGAATTTTAGGGAACTGGTTATACCATTATAGTCCGGACTGGACCCGAACTGAGCCAAAGCCCATGTAGCCATGTGGCACGTCCAATGACATTCGTGTTGATAGAATTTGATGTGAGGGTGTTGTATTTCATTTTTAATAATTTAATAATTATTTTACAATATTCATAATTAAATATTATAATTATCATTATTAGTTGATATTCAGTGACTTTCGTATAAAATAGGTCCTCGTATATTTTGGGATTTTTAGACCGTACAAAATGGTATGTATGCCATTATTGATTTATTGAATTTCGTTATTATTATTATTATTTTTTATTATTGAGGTTATTATATATAACATTATTTTATTATTATTGGTTCTATTATTTTTGGTCAATTAAATATTATATATATATATATATATATATATATATATATATATATATATATATATATATATATATATACAGTCATATATGTATATAATTAGGCCCTACACTAGGAATAGAATATATCGGGGTTTATTTAGATTTTATGGATATTACTGTATAAGTATTTATTTGAGTATATATATATATATATATATATATATATATATATATATATATATATATATATATATATATGAATAGTTATATAATAAAAGAATTAAAAAAAGAAATTAATCCACACTGTTCCCTTGCGGGAACAGTGGACCCAGCAATGCATAAGCCCACGTGAATGGCCAACCAGCACCCACGCATAAGAATTTTCAAGCGGACCCGAAGTCCCCATCATGCAGAATAGTTTGTATATATATATTCGTATGTATATAGAGAAAGCGGAGGGGGATTGATATGCAAACCCTAACCAGCATCCCGACGCCGCCCTTTCCTGCCACCCACGACCACCCAGGGCCTCCCCTGACGCCGAACGACCACCCTCGATGCCTGCACGTCGGAGTTCGACGACGGCGTTCGCCGAAAACGTACGCACAAGTGCTGTGAATAGAGCGACAGAACATAGATGGGACAGCGGATACGCCAACTTCGTTGATAGTTTTCTCCGCACACGATCGACGATTTGTCGAGTCATTTATTCAGGTAAGGACCTAACATATACCTCTTGATTCCCCTTCTGATAGTTTGAATTATTAAGCGATAGATTGTCCGATAAATCGATTAGAAGATCGACAAAAATCGTTCGAAAAACAGAACATATTTGGGTTCAAAACCCTACATTAGAAGGAAATTTCCCATCTATCTATCGACATTTTAAAGAAAATAAATCAGGACAGTTTTAAACAACATATAGGAGATTGAAAACTAGTTTGTAGAACCTGATTTCATTAAGGTTGTGAAAAGTAATTCGAGTTTCAAATTGACCAAAAACCCGTTTTCAATACAATAGAAAATCTAGAAAACCTTCTATACGACGTGCGTTCCGCCAATCCGGGCGATGTGGTCGCGAACCGAAAGCATCGAAAGATGCGTAACAGCTTCGTGGACGTGTGGGCTTTGACGAAATTCAAATTGGTCGCGTGTGCGCGACGAATTTGATACGTATCCGTCGAAATTCACCGTATCGGCCTCTGTGCAAGTTTTTCAATTACTTTGTGCATGCTCATCAGATCGAGATAAAACTTGTGCCAACAGAACCATATCATTTTTCTGGCCATGTATGCTAAGTTTGGTCCAATTCTGAGACAGTTGAATCGGACCGCCATTTTGCAGGCCCTACGGTCCGACTCAACGGGCAATTTTGTGCACGGCCCGCCAGAATCCAAATTTGAACATACGGCTGGGTTCGTATCAAAAAATCAGACCTGTTGACATATAGTTTGCCAACTTTAGAGACTGTTCACTCTAGCAGGCTTTTCGGTGCAAAGCGGGTCCAACGGTGGACACCGTTTTGACCCAAAATAACCATTTTGCCCTTGTATCCAGAATTGAACTTAAGGACAGGCAATTCTAGCTAATTTGACTATTCTGAGAATGTTGGTAATGTTTATTTCAGCATCTAGAGACTTTTTGCATGTGTTGACTTTAGTGACTCATCTGATGTGGTTGTACTATCGGTTTCTCCAGCTAAGGACCTCAAGCAAGTGCACTTTCTGATTGCTTTCGATTTATAGTAGTCTTTTTATTTCATGTCTATACATATATCTTGCTGCTTGTTGACACGCTCATCACACGGAGTAGTCGGGAGGGAAAATATCTTAGTAAACATATGGATTACCCAGAACTATCCCAATATGTCTAATCTTGACTGAGCTGCACACGACACGTGCAGGATGCCGTATTTATCCCCTAGCCGTTCACATGTTGAAAAGGATATTTCACACCACATAGGTACTCGTCTTTTATTTATTTTTCCTTGTCTTCTTCACCACTTGCCATGTCATCAGTTACTTTCTAGCTTTCATATTCCATATGTTATTTTTATGTCTTGTTAATTCTATTGTATTTTCGTATTGCCATCTGTTTGTGTACTTGTTCCATTCCTGACTGGAAACCATCATTTTTCAGGTTAGCTATGACTTCACTTAGCATTGGGAGATATGGATGTACTTGCAGACAGAAACCTAGAAATATATAGCAATTTGTATCAATTTCATTAATTATAAAATCTTATATTTTCTTTATTATAAATGTTGTAACAAATTTAGAAATGTGAATGAGCAGCAAATGTTATATTTTGAGCATTTATATCTTGCGGGCTTAACAGCGTTCTACCGTCGACTCTGCGACGTAGGCTGGCTTGGACACGTCTCGTATCCAAAAAGCGAGTGTAGGTCGTGACAGTAAGACTTGTTGTAGTGTAATACCTTTTGATGTTGCTCAAATTTGAGTGATATTTGGTATGCATCTTCTATAGTAGTCGCCTTCAAAGGTACAATTTTACGTCTAAATTCAAATCTCAAGCCAGATCGAAATCGTGAGAGTGTGATTCGGGGGTCCTCGATGATCTCACAACGAGACATCAATTCGTAGAACCTAGTCATATAGTCATATACTGACAGGTTGTCCTGCCGAAATGTGGCCATTTGGTCCATTAGATGGTCTTTATAGAATCGTGGGAGGTATTTTTTATGAAGGATCTCTTTCATCTCGATCTACGTGCCTATAGGGACTCTACCTAACCGCTCTTTATCCTTCTCAATTGAAGACTAATATATCCTAGTCGAACTAGTCAGTTTTATTTGGCAAATCGGATGAATCTCTCGTCACATATATCATACCACTCAAAATAGTCGTCCATGCTAGACAACCAATCGCTAAAAGCCTTAGGATGATAGAGGCCATTAAAGGACGGGGCCTCTACCTTACTTTTTTAGTGATGTCATCACCTTTAAATCTATATGTAGGGTCTCTTAGACGATATTCCTCGTCGGAATCATCATGGATATCATGGAGAATCCTAGCTCTAAGTTTCTCTCTCCTAGGTGGACCAGAATTAGTAGGGTTATGCCTTTCAGTGTGGTGTATAACATTTCTAGGACCCTCCGTAGCATGTTGTGTTGTATATGACTTTGGTCCACGGACGGTTATTGTCACTCTCGAGTGAGATGGATCTCGCATGATAGTTTGGTGGGATTATTCAAGGGCATATATTGCTTCCATTTGGTTGACTCTAGCATTTAAAGTCTTTATCCTAGCATCAAGTGCATTGAACCTAGAATTAAGTTAAGCTAGTATTTCTTTTTTAGAGTCTAAAATCAATGAAGACAATTTATCAAACATCTCACTATTTTTCATGTTCGAACTTAAAATTCTCCTGCTATTTAAATGCATAAACAACCCTAACCTGGCTCTGATACCAACTTAACACGGGAAGGGGACTTAAGTTCAACTAATCCAAGTCCAAAACTAAGACTAATAGTAGATTTAACTAATGAGCAATTTTTTTGTAATGATTAAACAGAAAATGGTGGAAGGAGACCTAGTTATTATTATTGGGTTTTGAAGTAAATTGTGCGACTTACCCGAAAGAGTATGATTATGTTGCAAGCCTTTGAGATAGGCGCAAACTTCGTTCTACGAAGGATATGTCTTCAGCACGTACTTGAACCTCTTTGAATATGGTGCACAATTCCTTGTCGAAGAAGAAGTTCGTATGCGCTACTCGCGAACAACATACTCGATCCGAATTTGACTTAGGTTCATAGAAGTTGATTCGTAGACGTCGTTGAGTACTCGTCACTTGGATTATTAGTTATTTTGGATTTTTTTTAGTTTGTTTGTTAGGATAAAATAAAATAAAGATAATTGTATCTCTTGAATTGGCTAGGGATTGACTTATGTTGTGGATAAGAACTTAAAGATTCATTTTATCTTCTTTTGATTGTTCTATAGCTTATAAATAGTTTCTAATTTCATAATTTATGGATCAAAGAATTGAGAATGAGAAATCTATTTTGAGTTTATATGGTACAAAGCCAAAACTTTGAAGTGGTTCTCTCTATCAACATGCTTCTCTGCTTTCGACGTTGACATTTTAAACGCTACTTCTTCACTTTTATCGTTGACGTCCTCAACGGTAATCATAGTATTATTTTGTAATTTTATTATAATTTTTTGAAACAAATTTATAATAGTTAATGTTCACTCTTCAATTAAAGCTTTCGCACCCAAATCTTCTCAAGATTCCTAATTTCATAATAGTAATTTTTTGCGGGTGTTCGTCCCACGTTAAATTGGTATAAAAGTCAAACCCTAGTTTTGAAATAGTTCAAGAATGTCTACGCAAAATTTCTCGCAACAACTTTGTGCGATAACTGATAATGTATATAATAAAATGCTTGTTGAAACGAAAAAGGTGTTTGAAGAATTTTCCAATAATAATAAAATAGAAACTATTGCTAATAGTGATCCTATATCCATAAAAAAATTCATTAGTAGAATTTACGGAGTTTGTCATAAACGAATTAGAAGTTAAATCCAAGTCCGAGTATATGTCACCAGTAATAAATTTGGAGTTTTATAAGTCAAGATTTGAATCATTAATAAATTTTGAGCGTTATATATCATCATTAGAAGAATTAGATCGGTCATTTGATTAAACCAATAAATTTAAAAAATGTATTAAGTTACCTAAATATTTTGAATGTGTCACAATAATTAAACTGGTGAACAATCTCTATTATATATTTGTTACAAACGATTGTAATAGTTTGCAGGAAATAATAATTGATTATAGGGGCAATTGTTTTACTTTTCTGGAGATGTTGAAAAATTCATAAGTTGTTGAAGTGCTTGATTGGTCCCTGTTGAATAGTCAACTTCTTCCAATTCCACAATCCCTAGTACTATTATGGAGTTTTATTGTCTTGTCAGAAGCTTCAATATTGACTATGTTGTCAAAGCAAATATCTATGTCATGGCCGAATTGGAGGGCATCAACATGAGCATAATTCTCAGATTTCACCCTTGATTCACTAGGAGGTGAATTTTTTAAAGCCGAAGAGAACGATGGAGAACAACTTGGATGTTCGATTATTTTGGATTTTTTCTAGTTTGTTTGTTAGGATAAAACAAAATAAAAAGATTTTATCTCTTGAATTGGTTAGAGATTGACTTATCTTATGGAAAAGAACTTATAGGTTTATTTTATCTTATTTTGATTGTTTTTTAGCTTATAAATAGTTTATAATTTCATAAGTTGTGGATCAAAGAATTGAGAATGAGAAATCTATTTTGAGTTTATATGATGCCATGCTAAAACTTTAAAGTGGTTCTCTCTACCAACGTGCTTCTCCGCTTTCGACGTTGACGTTTTCAACGCTGCTTCTCGAATAGTTGTTGTTCATTATTAGATTAAAGCTTCCGCACTCAAATCTTATCATATCCCTAATTTCATATTAACAGTTTATTTTTAGGTCTTCGTCCTGCGTCACCCATGCTTCTGAATGACTTCCTCCTGGTCACCGTTGTCCATCCCCTACTGTCTTCGTGCACCTCTAGCACCACCGGAGGTCGACTTTCTTTGCCGGGATCCCACGCCTGCGTTCTAAACCCTAGATTTAGGGTTTCAGCCGTCGATCCCATTGTCCATCCCCTACTGTCTTCGTGCACCTCTAGCACCACCGGAGGTCGACTTTCTTTGCCGGGATCCCACGCCTGCGTTCCAAACCCTAGATTTAGGGTTTCAGCCGTCGATCCCATTCTCATATATATATATATATATATATATATATATATATATATATATATATATATATATATATATATATATATATATACATACATACATACATATATATATATATATATATACATACATATATATATATATATATATATATATATATATATATATATATATATATATATAATATGGCGGCAGGCGAACAAGAGGCGACAGGCAAAACCCTAGATAGCGCTGTACGGCAGAACTGGGCGTGGGATCCGGGATCGCATCCCACCAGCGGTGAACTTGATGGTGGAGGCTCTTCGACGGGGGCGGTTGGACGCCAATGATGAAAAGGTCTGGCTATCCTACATCGCAAGAGGAATACTAACGGAGGGAAGAGGCTCGTCGAGGTACGTTAAGGGGTCCGGTGGTAGCTAGACGAACCAGAGGCAACATACAGATGGAGCGGACGTATCTTAGTAGGGTGGAAAACCAAGGAAATAATGTGGTAGATGGAAGCAGTCGCCCCTCAGTCATAGAGAAAGGTAAGCAAACGAAACAAGTGCAGAGTAGATCATGGGCAGATTTATGTCGTCCAAATCTTGATCATGTGGCTAGGCAGATGAAGTTTGTGGAGCCAATGTCAATTGGTAATGGAAGCGAGCGATATTTACGGAAGACGATCTCATCGAGACAGCAAAATACTGGTGCAACATTGTCATCCTATATGGGCTTGGCAATAGACCTTTCTATGGCCAAATAAGGTGTTACACAAATAGGGTTTGGAGACTCAAAGTGTAACTCCTCTTCTCGATTTTTTTTTAAATTATTATTTATTTATATTTTTGAGATTGTGTTCAGGGAACGAGTTCTCTTTGAAACGTGTATCTATTATTTTATATTTCTAAAAGTCTATCATAGTTCAAGGATAATAAAATAGAGTTTTGGAAAATATTATTACTTGAAATTTATTACTGGAATTATTAGTTAGTAGCTTTCTGGGCATTCAAGTTATTGACTTCGAAAAAAATGATTTTCAAAAATTATAGATATTTAATAAAAGAAATTTGGATTTACAAGATATGTTTTATCGAATATTAATTATAGTGATAATTGGTTATTATTTTGATTTAAAAAAATAGTATTTGTCATCAAATATGATTTTGCATTACTATAATAATCGATTAATTAATTTTTGATTTTTGCACGATTAAAATTATTTCGATGATATTAAGTATTAATTTGAAATATTATCAAATATCATATTTAGACTTGATTAGATTAATTTATAAATATTATTCTAGTTAAAGTTTAGGGAAAAAGGGGTTTCTTAAAAATTAATTAGTCAAGGGCCTTAAGGAAATCTTGTTTCAAATTCAAACTCAGCCTTAAACCGATCACTTGAAATTCAATTCGAACTCAATTCTATCTCTCCTGATCTCAATCCGATCTCTCCTAATCTGAGGACTCATGCATGTCCAAAGCTTGGATATATATAGAAGGGATGCAACCAATCCCTAATGATATATGCTACAGCCATAATGTCTTCACTGCCATCGACCTCGGAACCCCGAGCCCCTCGACCGCCGCTTCCCGCTGTCGAGTGTTTGTCACGACCCGCACCCACTGTTAGGGTACGAGAACGTAACGACGCCCAGCCTACGCCGCAGTGTCGGCGGTAGAACGCTGTCCTAGGTCACAATATCTAACAATATAATGCTAAGCAGTTTATACTCCCTGAATGGGGGTGACATAGCAGATACAGTCTCAATCATATCTAAGGTAGAGCATGATAAGGATAGATAAAATATAAATCCAAAAGAGATACAGGAGATAGAAGTCTAAGTGTCTAAGATACATAAACCCAGAAATACATCTCAAAACTCAAATACAGTAATCCACAAGTAAATACAACTCCAGACAAAAGAAATAACTATCTAAACCACCACTAATGTGTCTCCTCTAGGCTAGCAGGCAACCTCCAAGCTATCTTTAAAATTTATCAACAGGTCCAGTCAGGACAGGAACGAGCACATCTCATCTAGAAAACCCAAGTAAATGACAGAGAACTATAAAGCAGTTATAGGCAGTTGTATTGATGAAAATGGCAGTTTATATTCAGGTGATGGTAAGAAAGACAGATAAGGTGCAAGGAAAGTAAATAACTAAACAAGAGAAGAATCATAGCAATGAAGTCTGTAAAAATAGAACTAGCTGAACCAGGGTAATATGATATAAAGTCCAGACAACAATGTAGACCAGTGTAACTCCAATGTAAGTACAGTACAAGATGAATCTAATACAAGATGAATCCAGTAAGGAACGATTCCAGTCATAGTGATCAATGATTCCAGGGTGAGTCCAGCCTATATTCTAGCAGTGTGTTTTAAAATACCGAGATCGACATGTAAACGGCTGTGGGTAATCCGGCACACCTCTCACTGATCAGGCGAGAGATGGCTATCATTCCAGTATATTCCAGTAGGGGTGATTCCAGTAATGGGGTATGTCTACATGTCTTACTCTAGTATTTCTCCTCCCAACAAGTGAATCCAGAAATCCGACACAATGATTCAAGATGAGTCCAGCCAAAATATAATGATACCAGTAAATGATTCCAGTAAATGATTCCAGCAGGTGATTCCAGTAATAGAAACCAGGGATAATGATACCAGTAATAGAGGCCAGAAAATAAATGTGTGTCGTATACATGAATCCAGAATATCCATACTTGTTGTAACAGAGAATCGCATACAACTAACTAGAACTGAAGTACAGTAATTGACAAGTAAATAAGAGAACTATCAGAGAATGTACTCGCCTGCTATCTGAATGTCCAAAGAAAATGTACTGTCCGAGGAGAGGTGTCTGGCTCCTATTTAGAACAGCACAAGTCACAACATGTCCAGAAGGGTAATATAAAGTACTACAATGCATTCTACATGAATCTAAGTCAAACTAGGCCAAAGTCAACCCTTGGTCAACTCTGGTCAACTGCACTAGTCAAACTAGGTCATGTCCTAACCCAACAAGTCTTACTAGGCCTAACCAAGACTATCCTAGCAAGCACACATCAATACAAGGCTATACAAGCCAACATACACCCAACTCTATATAGCATGCAATTATTCAATACTCAAATAGGCAAGAATTCACATTAGATATACACTAGGTAATCTATTACTTTAAGCTATACATGTCTACACATATATACACATGCATATATTGGTATTCAACATTAGGTCTATAATCATGGCATTTCAATGGCTATATAAACTTATATATTACAATACAATATGCTACCATATATATAATACACATACAGAGCTAAGTTAACTATATTCATAAATACTTATTTAAGAGGCTATGTGTGTGTATGTGAACATGGCAAAGGGGCAAGTGAGGGTTAAATGGGCATACATAGTGTATACATATCAAAGAGTGTCAAAGTGTAAGTGAACAAAGTGTCAAGTGTGATAGTGTCAACATAGTGTAAGGGGTACATGAGGTAATATAGGATTTGTGTTAACATAGAACATTATATCTCATTAACTTGTATATTGCATACATTACATCTATTATTATATTACATTCATGCTTGCATTCATTCATCATTCATTTATTCTCTTGCACTACTATATGCACCATACATTACATACTATGGAACCTACATATTCATTACAAGCCATACTTATACATGCTTACATTAGATAGGATACTTACACCTCATACATCATTTATTTAACCATTTACTCATGCTTGCATTCTCTATTTAGTTACATAATGTATATACATTAACATGGGTTAAAATCAAATAGAACATTATATTACACACAAGGGTGCACAAAATACATATGCCGAATAGTAACTCCTACTAATAATCAATACTATACCAACTCAGCATGAAATAAATTCTAGGATTAAAGTATGTTATAGATCTATGTGTTAGATTTTCGAAACTTCAAACGGATCGCATTTTCGTTTCCGGAAACTCCCGGAATCGCGAAAACACCGAGAACGCGTTTGTCTTTCATACAGCTGACACTCAAATAATTCTCCAAAAAGTTACAGAAATAATTAGGCCTATTGATACATGTTTTTGGAAAGCTAACTTCAATACACTTCTTTTAAAAAAACGGGAGATTAAACCGAGCTTTGAGCTAGAAGTTATGACATTTCTAAGTTAGGGCTGAAATTAAAAACGTGGATAAAAATCATGACGGATTTAGATAGTTTGAGCCAAAAGAATACACAATATATATCCTAATTATCCACAACAATAATAGCAATAATAATATGAGGAACCACACTCACAAACTTGATTATATAATCATCATGAACCATTTATTACATATATAAATATAGATACACTCTCATTACAATATATATATATATATAAATCTATATATGTAACATGAACACATCCACAACACAAAGGACACTCCTAAGACCTCCAAATGGACACAAAATGGACACAAATAGAGATACAACCGTGGAGATCATTCCTATGGGTTTAAAATATTCCTATATGCATGTAGGGGTGGTTTAGAGGAGCGATTATACCTTCCGGAAGATAGATTCAAAGAAAAAGCCTTCCGACACGACACCGACACGTAGAGATTCCAAAAGGACACGAACGAGCTCCGAATCCTCCCAAACTTGTCTAACACCCTCTAACCATGGAGTAGAAGAGAAATGAAGAAGATTTGGTGGAAGAAGGGGTTGATTTGGAGATGAAATCAATGGAGGTTCATCTCTAAATTAATTTGGAGAAGAACAAGAGAGAGAAAGTAGATAAAAACAAATGAATGAAGGAGTGACTCATTCCTTATCCCCCCCATAGGTGGCTGCCCAAAAAGTGTGAGGTGTCCCTATTTTGAATGTCTAAAATGCCCTCCACTAATCTATTTGATTTAAATTAGGAATGGGTTAAAGGTTGAGGTCAATTTAGTCTAGTTTTAAGTCTCTAATTAACTAAACCTATCCATAAATAATTAGTCTAACTACTAACTAAAATTAATATCATGTGGACTAAAATTAATATCATGTGGGCCATGTCTAACTAGTGTGTAGGTCCCACTAGAGTCAAACTACCCCCCCGGGTCCCCGTTTCAAGTCGAATTGAGTTAAAATTCGAACCCGACTCAAATAACCCCAAAACAAATATCATAAATAATAAAATAAATTTCAACCCCAAAATAATATCATAAATAATAAAATAAATTTTAAAAATATTCAAAAATGTAAAATGACAAAAATACCCCTGTTTTTGAAACCTGGGGGTGACAAATCTATCCACCTTAAAAAAATTTCGTCCTCGAAATTAAAATAAAGCAATCATAGGAAACACATGCAGAAAACAATCTCATTCAAATACTTTTCAAAAAAAATCAGCAATAAAAAAATCTCCTTGAGGCACATCAAACATTTGTAAATAAAAACTGATACGTGTCCGATACGGACACAAAACCATCACAAAATCACACCTATCAAAGATCAAAATTAACAATCACCAACGCAATAAATATCAAAATAATTCAAAGAGGTCAAATACAAAATATTCTTAGGCCAGAAATGACATTGAAACATCCTAATCACATGGTTAGGCTCTAGGTCAACAGTCTCTAGGGTTTCACTAGCAAAACATCAAAATTACAAGTCATGATTTTAAATAGTTTTAAAATGATTTAAAAATTACCAAAAATTATATCATGATTTAAATATCAAATCAATAAATGATTAAAATTACAAAATTTCAAAATTACTCTCATTTTAGAAAACTGGATGTTACAAGTCTACCCACCTTAGAAAATTTTCATCCTCGAAATTAAAATGTCCATACTCCCTCTAGGTCAAACCCCCACAATCAAAGTCCCAGATTAAAACAAATCATGTGATCAAAAGGACGACATACAGGGTCATTGCATACGGTGGTAGTGAAAGTCTCATCTAGGTATACTAGTCATGCTAAACCAAGACGGTCATAGGGTATCAAACACACAAGAAATCTAGAGTGCTAAACTGGAAAAGATACAGAAATAACAAATCATCAAAACTGTAAGACAGTCTACCATCCTATGGGAAAGCTAGTACTCATAAAAAATATATATAAAAATAAGAAAGGTAACTTCCAATAATCTAAAAGGGTACAGAAAAATTAATTTTAAAGTTAAAGAATTGAAAGTCACTTGCATTGAAATCCAATCACAATATATATATATAGAGCGTTAGAGAGGGAAAAGCTGGCATTATGTAATATTATATGGTTTGTGTGTGTATGGGTGTATGTGAACAGGTTAATATGGTTAGATAGTAGGCATGTGTGTAGACGAAATATACATAAAATTGTATATGAGAAATTGGGTTTCAAAACAACGGCTATCAAGTTACACTAATCATGGCATATTGGTTAAACAATCTACAATACGCAACTTATTTACTCATAACATGCATGGCTAACCTTATACATATATATATAAAGAGAGGTAGAGATTTAGTCATGTATCTATATACATTATAACATGTATGCCTAAGCTCTATATATATCTATCTAGATATATAATCATAACATAGAGAGGAAGGGTTAGGTTATATGACAGTGTATACTAAGTTAGGGTGTGTGTGTCCTTGTACAGGGTTATAGCTTAGCATTGAAAGGTTAAACTAGTTTTAGTTCAGCATTTACATGCAAAGTCTGAAAATAAGCTAACATTTAAACAAGTGTAATATTAACATGATGTAGTGATGTAAACATAACTAATAACATGAAATTTATATTTAAATCACGAGTTAAGCCAGAAAAAGCAGAGAACCAGAAATATTGGGGTTTTGAGAATTTAAACATAAACGACTTATTAATATGTATTCAGATAGGTGAAAATCAAGTGTAGCATGCATAAGTGTCAGGAAAGTGTCTGCTATATATATTCATATACATATTCTCATGTCACAAAATAAAATTTTAATTCTACGTTAAGACCAACATTTAGATTCCTACCAAGATTGTAAAGCAGGTGATTGACGAAATCAAGACAGTTTTATTATTATTATCTAATACAAGAATAATAGCAAGAAAGAAATAACGATAAAACCTGTTTTTCTTATCTGTTTAAAGAAGAACCATTTTGAAACCCAGAGCTAAATTATCAAATCCAAGATAAAGTCTAGCAAAATTATCGATTCATTGTATTAAGAAGAAACTCATAGCAAGAAGTTACACAAGGTTTATAAAAATAGCTAAACCTACTCCTAAGTTAAATAATTAGAAACTAAACAAAACAAACCAATTAATAATTCTTTTTTAAGGACTGCAACAAAAGTAGAGAAACATGCTCGAAAACATTTAAGGTACAATCTGATAATCATATGCGTCTATCCAAAATCATGGTACTCTAAATCCTCGTCATACTAGTGAGCAAGGCTACGATAATCACAGAGCCCTTGACTTATGCACATACCTCTAGAATCACGGTATTTAACATTTTCACGGTGCCGCTAGCTTGGCTGCAAAAACCTTAAATTCCCACACCCGAGAAATATATCTAGAGTCAGACTATATGTCCTCACCATGCTGGCTAATGTGACTATAGAAGACTAGATTCCAAAACTCAGATGACCTAGCCCATATAATTTCATCTTGTCAAAATTTAAATTAAATCAACAATGAATACCCAAAATCAAATCAAATTTATCAACGAACTTCAAAATTCAAAAATGAACAAAAATCCATCAAAATACAAACTCGGATGCAACAGCTATCATCAAGATTCAAAATTCGACAATTATCCATCAAAATCAATAAATACAAACTCAATTCAACAATAATCCATCAAAATTAAATTCAACAACAGAAAGTAAAGATAAATCAAATCAAGGAAAAAAAAGAGTTTTCAAATCGAAGTTAAAATAAGATTCTCAAGGGTCGTCCCGGAAATCTCTCAAGGGTTCCTAACTGTGATTCAGTACATTCAAAAATATCCTAATCCTACTGCAGGCTGTAGTGGTACTTGTTGACACAAAGTCACAGTCAACCAAATATTAATACATTGACTAAATAATACTTGTAATAATTCAATACGACACACGACGTCCACATCAAGCTCAAGTCAGAAGACAGCTCAGTCTTTGCTATTCAGTTATATATGAGTCTGTATTTTACACTTTTATTGAGTCTAGACTGTTGTAAACTGTGTCATGCTGAGCTCTTGAGACTTGACCAAAAGCCTACCCAAATCCATAAACTCCACCATCCAGAAATAAGCCCACAGATCCCCAAGAACCAGTTCTGTGCTCTGGAGACAGAGTTCGGGCCGAACTCTGCCTCCACACAGAGTTCGGGCCGAACTCTGTCCCCTAAAAATTAGCAACCTTAATTTTAGGGTTAGCTGGTTGCTAGTTGTCCAACGGCCAAATATTTGAAATTTCTTACCCGAATTCTGGCCGAATTCTGCCTACAAAAACCCTATAAATAGGCCAAGAATTCTCTCATTTCAAATCATCCAATCTTCTCTTCTCTTCTCTCCAAAAGCTCAAATAAGCCATACCCTTCCCATCTACAAGCCACAAGCTTCCTAAGTCTCGAGTGCTCAGCATCTCTCAGTTAGGAGTCTTGTGCAAGAGTTGAAGAAATTGCTTGGAAAATTCCGAGCAAATCGCCACTGCGATCCTCTGTAAGAAGTTGACGTGCTCTTCTGAAGAAAAGGCACGGGTTGTAAACTACTATTTCACAAATAGTGGATTTAATCCTGAGCTAGAGTTCTCAGGCCTGGACTAATCCTCCACGAGGGAAACCAGGTTAAAATCGGCTGTGTTTGCGTATGCTCTCTTGATTCTCTCTTTAAATTCCGTATTTACTCTGATTAGTTTTATTTGTGATAGAGTTAATTTTTAAGTGGATATTATCTCTATATACTCTATTCACCCCCCTCTAGAGTTGCCATCTGTTCTTCAATTGGTATCAGAGCTTTGTTCTTATTACAAGGATTTACATCCTAGAGCTGATCCATGGCAACCACACAATCCTTGATTTCCAATCACGGTGAAGGACAGTCCACCAATAGGCCTTTCCTATTCGATGGAACTAACTACACGTATTGGAAAACAAGGATGAGTTTTTATCTCAAGTCTCTAGACTTTGACCTGTGGACTATCGTCACTGACGGTTACAAAAAGCCCGCCAGGATAGTTGTCAACGATGATCTCATTGAGAAATCACATGACAAATATTCTGACGAGGAGAAGAAACAGGCAAGTCTAGACACGAGAGCTATTAATGCTTTATTCTGTGCTATAGACAGGAATGAGTTCAACAGGGTATCCACATGCACCACATCCCACGAAGTATGGAAGCTTCTAGAAGTGACGCATGAAGGAACCACCCAAGTCAAGGAATCAAAAATAAGCCGTCTCACTCAAGAATACGAGACTTTCAAGATGAAGCCAAACGAGACGATTACGCAAATGTTCACAAGATTCCTCGACATCATCAACCCCCTGTCCTCGCTTGGGAAGCAATATTCAAATCACGAGAAGATTCGCAAGCTACTTAGGGGGCTACCAAAAATTTGGAACCCTAAGGTGACAGCCATCATAGAAGGAAACGATCTCACAACCATGTCCATGGAGACCTTGATGGGAAAGCTAATGACTCATGAGCTTGACCTCAAGGACTTCGAAGAGCCTGCTCCTAAGGCTAAGGAGATCGCACTCAAAGCTCACCGACGGAGGGCTGAACCCGAAGAGACGGATGACGACAACTCAGAAGATGATGATCAAGCCCTCATGGTTCGCAACTTCAAGAAATTCCTTCGATTCAACCGAAGAAAGAAGAAACCACAAGAAGATGGTGAAGAAGAGCCAACTTGCTATGGTTACAAGAAGACTGGACACGTCCGAAAAGATTGTCCATTCTTGAAGAAGTGCAACTATTATAAGAAGCCATACAAGAAGACTTCATCAAAGAAATATGCCAACACAAGCATTTGGCATAAAAGCGAAGCTAGTGACTCCGAGGAAGAAAAGGACTCTCCTCAAGATACGGCTAATGTGTGCCTAATGGCAACATCCGATAAGGTATCAAACGAAACTCTTGACGACTTCTCTTTGATGAACTTGGCGATGCTTTCACCGATTTACTCGATGATCACAAAAAGATCATTGGTAAATACAAACACGCCAAGGACAAAATCAAAAGTCATGAAGTCAAAATTCAAAGACTTTCTCTATTGCTTGATAACATTAGAGACACTTCACCCACGGAAGTCACAGATGAGGTATCGAAGCTTAAACTAAGCCTTCACGATGCTGAAACACGTATTGAGCAACAAACACAAGAAATCACAATACTCAACACGATGCTTGCTGAAGAAAAGAGTAGACACAAGATTTCTATGACTAAGATATATAGCTTAAATACTAAGGTTACTGAACTGCAAGCTGTTTCTAAGAGATTAGAGACTAGATTGGGAAAACAGGTTGTTCAACCTTAAACCCAATCTCATGAGACACCTACAAAGCATAACTCTCTTCATGCTAGTCATCCGCATCATCCATCTACTACACATAATCATGCTTTCATATACACACAATTTCACAAAGGACACAAACCACATGCACGTAGAAATAATTATCATATGTCACAAAATCATCATGCTACACACAGTCATCATCATGTTGCACAAAGACACAATCAACATCACTCCACATATAGACAATCTCATCATGCCATGTCATATAGACAATCTCACCATGCCATGCCATATAGACAATCTCACCATGCCATGCCATATAGACAAACTCATCATGCCATGCCATATAGACAATCTCATCATGCCATGCCATATAGACAATCTCATCATGCCATGCCATATAGACAATCTCATCATGCCATGCCATATCAACATCATCACCATGCTGGATCTAAATATCATCAATATTCTTATAGACATCATCAGCATGCTCCTAATGTGAATAGAAATGCTACATGCACTTATTGTGGTCTACATGGACACATATCACCATGATGTAGCATCAGAAGATTAGTTGATAAAAAGATATATGCATGGTTTCCAAAAGCTAACTTTTCAGGACCCTCAAGAACTTGGGTACCAAAGGTCACATCTACTTTTGATGTAGGTGGACCTTCCCTCCTCAACTAAGAGTAAGTGGATTCTCGATAGTGGATGCTCGCGGCACATGACGGGAGACGCACATCTTTTTGCATCACTATCGATGAAGAGAGAAGGATATGTATCATTCGAAAATAACCTAAAAGGTTATATTATAGGTAATGGTATTATTGGCTATCCTCCCTCTCCCGTAATAAAGGATGTCTGCCTAGTGACCGAGTTAAAGCATAACTTGCTCAGCATCAGTCATCTTGCTGACCATGGTTATGACATTAACTTTGGACTAAACAAATGCCTTATTTATGATAGGTCAACGGGAGACATCGCTTTTGAAGGGGTAAGAGAGGATAATATTTATACTTTCTATTTGTCTAAAAATACTAACAATGCAGGTAGATGCCTATATGCTCATAAAGATGAACGACTACTATGGCACCAGCGTCTTGGTCATGCCAATATGGATAATATATCCAGGCTATCAACCAAGAAGCTAGTTAGAGGCTTGCCCAACATCACATTCAAAAAGGACACTGTATGTGCCGAATGTGAGTTGAACAAGGCAACCAAGTCATCTTTTTATTCCATAAACTCTGTAAGCACTTCTAGACCCTTGTAACTACTCCATATAGATTTATTTGGGCCTAGTAGAGTAGCCAGTCTTGGCGGAAAACTCTATGCCTTTGTTATTGTTGATGATTTTTCAAGATTTACTTGGATTTTCTTTCTTGCAAATAAAAGTGATGCTATTTCGGTTTTCAAAATTTTTGTCAAGAAAGTTCAAAACGAAAAAGGCTACATGATTACTCGAATCCGAAGTGATCATGGAGGCGAATTCAAAAATTCTGATTTTGAAAGGTTTTGTGATTCTAATGGTTTTGATCATGAGTTTTCTTGTCCAAGAACTCCTCAACAAAATGGTGTTGTGGAGCGGAAGAATAGGACTCTTGGCGATATGGCCAGAGTTATGTTGAACAAGTTTTCACGTCCGAAATATTTTTGGGCTGAAGCTGTCAGTATAGCATGCCATATTTTAAATAGGGTGCTTATTCGTCCTATTACGAAGAAAACACCCTATGAGCTATGGTTTGGAAGAACCCCAAATATTTCTTATTTTAGAGTTTTTGGATGTAGATGCTTTATCCTTAACACCAAAGACAACTTAGGCAAATTTGATGCCAAAGCTGACGATGGTATTTTCCTTGGCTATGCTGCCAAGAGTAAGGGATATAGAGTTTTTAACAAATGCTCCTTAATTGTGGAAGAGTCTACAAATATGACTTTTGATGAAGATAACAGTGCAGCAGCTACTCTTGATGATGATGTTGAACCATCAACGTCTACTCCAATGAACACCACAACCGAAACAAATTCTCTGGAAAGCTTGCCTAAGAAATTCTCTTTCAAGCCTTCTCATCCAAAAAATTTGGTAATCGATGAGGTTTCACGAGGAGTAACTACTAGATCATCATTAAGAGACTCTATTGCTAGTACTGCCTTTATTTCATAAATTGAGCCTAAAAACATTTTTGAAGCTTTCAATGATGAATTTTGGATTTCTGCTATGCAAGAAGAACTCAACCAATTCGAGAGGAGCCAAGTATGGGAACTCGTTCCTAGACCGGCTAATCACTCGATTATTGGTACTAAATGGATTTTTAGAAACAAAGTAAATAAAGATGGTTCAGTCACACGCAACAAAGCTCGTCTAGTAGCTCAAGGATACAACCAAGAGGAAGGTATCGACTACGATGAGACGTATGCTCCTGTTGCTAGATTAGAATCCATTTGGATGCTTTGTGCATTTGCAAATTTTTAAAATTTCAAACTATTTCAAATGGATGTTAAAAGTGCTTTCTTGAATGGTTTTATAAGGAGGAAGTTTATGTTAAACAACCCCCTGGCTTTGAAAATCACAAATTTTCCGACCACGTGTTCAAGCTAAAGAAAGCACTGTACGGCCTCAAACAAGCTCCTAGAGCTTGGTATGAACGGCTAAGCAACTTCTTGCTTGAGAAAGGTTTTTCAAAAGGGAAAATTGACACTACACTTTTCATAAAGTCTTTGAAGGACACTATTCTTTTAGTACAGATATATGTAGATGATATTATTTTTGGTTCTACTGATGAAACCCTTTGTCAAGATTTTGCCAAGTGTATACAGACAGAGTTTGAGATGAGCATGATGGAGGAGCTCAACTACTTTCTTGGGCTGCAAGTCAAACAATTGTCAAATGGAACCTTCATCTGTCAGTCGAAGTATACAAAGGACATGCTGAAGAAATTTGAACTTGATAATGTTAAACCAATCAGCACTCCTATGGCTACTTCAACCAAACTGGAACCAGATGAAAGCGACAAACCCGTAGATCAACATAAGTATCGAGGTATGATAGGCAGTCTACTTTATCTTACTGCTAGTCGCCCTGATATAATGTTTAGTGTTTGCCTGTGTGCTAGATATCAAGCAAATCCTAAGGAATCGCACATGACCGCAGTTAAGCGTATCTTTAGATACCTTAAGGGTACGGTTACAGTGGGCCTCTGGTATCCCAAGTCAACATCATTTGACCTCATTGGTTATTCTGATGCTGACTTTGCTGGATGCAAGGTCGACCGTAAAAGTACGAGCGGTACGTGCCATTTATTAGGAAAGGCTTTAGTCTCTTGGTTTAGCAAGAAACAGAATTCTGTCGCACTATCCACAACAGAAGCTGAATACATAGCAGCTGGGCATTGTTGTGCACAAATTCTGTGGATGAAGCAAACCCTTGAAGACTATAATTTATCTTTCATGCATATTCCTATCTTTTGTGACAACACTAGTGCAATAAATCTTACTAAGAACCCTATTTGTCACTCACGCACAAAGCACATTGAAATTCGACACCACTTTTTGCGTGATCATCAGCAAAATGGCACGATTAACTTAGAATTTATTGACACTGATCACCAGTTAGCAGACTTCTTCACAAAGCCATTATCCGAAGAGCGCTTCAATTTCCTTTATCGTGAACTTGGAATTTTAGATGAAGCTGTCACAAATTAAAATACACCTGCGTAAATGTCAATTATATTGTGATTCTCTTATAATGAACTTGCTATGGGTACAAGCCGAAAAGGCCCTTCTGACAACAAGGCGTAAAAGCCTAAGCGATACGGTGCACTAGTCCTCAGGACTACTGCTAGCAGGGATCCGGCCCCTGCAGCTAACTCATGGCAAATTCAAAATACTGAATTATAATATAACTCCTTGTTTATTATACGGTATATTTTGATTTATAATCTGCTGACATGCTATTTTTCAATTTCATATTGCTATCTTTCCCTTCTACTATCTGGTTTATTGACATTCTTAATCTTTTATCTTTATAACTTATCTTGATTTTCCTCAGTTAACCAATTTTTTCATCCTTCCAGCCTGATTTTAGTTCTGGGACAAGGACCCAGAATTCGGGCCGAACTCTGCCCTTACCAGAGTTCGGGCCGAGTTCGGCCTCCCTGTTCCAGAATCGGGGACTGTTCCAGCCGTGGATCTCAATGTTAATCCAATGGTCAAAATTAAACCCGACCAAGAGAAACCCTTACCTATATTTCGGTTTCTCTTCCCCTTCCTTCATTCTTACCACCTCCTCTACTTCTCTACCACTATTTTTCTTAAACCCTAACCCTAGTTTTCTCTCCATAGTGCTCCATCTCTCACCAAAATCAAGGAGAAGGGCTATTTTCTCATTCTCTTTCACTGTTCATCATTTATTTGAGGTATAACTCACTCTCCTTCTCTATTTCAATTTCTCTATTTTTGTGCAATAGCTCCTCGCTTGTTCAACCGTAGGAAAAGAATTCGAACCGAGGGAGCGTCTTCGTCGAATCATCCTCCTCCTGTTGAGCAACCCGTTGAACAACATCAACCACCTCATCCATTGTTCAACCCTTCACGTCCACGTGATCCAAACACCTACGACGACCGACTTTTTATTCACTAGACGCATCCCATAAATAGTTTAGTAATTTTCGGACACGTCCGGTGTTTGCGGGACACCCCATTAACTTTACAATTTTCTCTCAATATGACGCACTCTTTAATGACCTATGTCTTGATGAACTTGTTACTTCTATTTCGGTCATATATCATAGTGCCATACAAATGTTTTACTGCAATTTGACTCATGATGATACTCACATCTATTCACGTGTTGCGGGTATCGATATCTCATTTGATGATTTTGACTTAGCCGAATATCTTGATCTTCAAGAGCCCAATTCTTGGAAAAAGCTTGTTGAAGCTCGGTCGTTCCGTTTTTCCGACGGGACTTCCCTTGAAAGCTTTAAGGACGACTTGTGTACTCCGAACACACGTCCTCGCAAGCTTATGGCTAAATATCTAAATCCATATTTCTATGAACTTTATCGGATTATTTTCAACACCATTCTACCCAAAGCGGGTTCTACCGATGAAATTACATATTTTGAAATATCAGCTTTGTATCATCTCCACTTCTGTGTTCCTTTCAATCTTCCACGTACCATGATGGACTGGATGATTAACTGTAGGAAGAAACCACGAGCCCTGGTTTATCCCTTGTATCTTCCTATGGTCCTTCGTGCTTTCATTGTCCCTCTTCATGATTGTCCTTTCTTGCCTGCTCCTGCTTTTCTATCTAAGGTACGACAACTTCAGGCAGTCGTAGCCTCTCCTGCCACTTCTAAGCATTCTGATGATGAGGAGCCCGACGCCCCTCCACTTGGACAGGATGCGCCACCTCCTCCTGCTACTCTTGACTCCATCCAGACCATGCTTCGAGATCGCTTCGCCTTAGAGGACGATCGCTGGACTCAGATGGACTACCGTACTACCCTGCAGATAAGTGCCCTCAGCAACTCGCTGCACGATATTCGGTATTCCATGTCCCGTCATCCCTCTATGCCCATTCCCATGGGGCGGGATCCCGGTCGCGAGGGATATCGCATTGACGATCCCTGGGTCATGCGCTACCTGGATCCGGATACGGCTATTGTGGACCCCAGTCGTTCTTTTACTGATCCTTCCGACTCCGTTGGGCCTTCTCGTGCTCCATGATGGAGATGGCTTCTACCAGATAATGTTGCTGCTGATCATAGTTTATGTTTTTATGCTTTCTAGTTTTTCAGTTGCTTAGTTGGATTCATGTACTTGGTTTATCAGTACTCTTTATGTTTTAGTGTGATAACTCTTATATGCTCTAGTTATGAGTTGTGACTCTTATGTTTCTGGTAGTTCTATTATTCTATGTCATTTGCTAGTTCTGTTAGTTCATATGCTGTTTCTTCTCTTTTGGTGTGTTTGCCCATTATTACTTGATTCTTATTATATTGCTAAATGCCAAAAGGGGGAGAGATATGTATATTTCTGTGTATATTCGTTTCGGTATATGTGCTTTTTGGTGCTTTTGGGAGATATTCCTTATCAGGCCAACAGGTTCAACGCATTGTTTACGGGGGAGCTATCTCGTTTAGCTCGGCACTGATTATGGGGGAGCTTTGTTGTGTCCAGGTATGAATATTGAATAAACATTTATTATTTTGTCAATTATCAATATGGGGGAGATTGTTGACACAAAGTCACAGTCAACCAAATATTGATAACATTGACTAAATAATACTTGTAATAATTCAATACGACACACGACGTCTACATCAAGCTCAAGTCAGATGACAGCTCAGTCTTTGCTATTCAGTTATATATGAGTCTGTATTTTACACTTTTATTGAGTCTAGACTGTTGTAAACTATGTCATGCTGAGCTCTTGAGACTTGACCAAAAGCCTACCCAAATCCATAAACTCTACCATCCAAAAATAAGCCCACAGATCCCCAAGAACCAGTTCTGTGCTCTGGAGACAGAGTTCGGGCCGAACTCTGCCTCCACACAGAGTTCGGGCCGAACTCTGTCCCCTAAAAATCAGCAACCTTAATTTTAGGGTTAGCTGGTTGCTAGTTGTCCAACGGCCAAATATTTGAAATTTCCTACCCAAATTCTGGCCGAATTCTGCCTACAAAAACCCTATAAATAGGCCAAGAATTCTCTCATTTCAAATCATCCAATCTTCTCTTCTCTTCTCTCCTAAAGCTCAAATAAGCCATACCCTTCCCATCTACTAGCCACAAGCTTCCTAAGTCTCGAGTTCTCAGCATCTCTCAGTTAGGAGTCTTGTGCAAGAGTTGAAGAAATCGCTTGGAAAATTCTGAGCAAATCGCCACTACGATCCTCTGTAAGAAGTTGACGTGCTCTTCTGAAGAAAAGGCACGGGTTGTAAACTACTATTTCACAAATAGTGGATTTAATCCTGAGCTAGAGTTCTCAGGCCTGGACTAGTCCTCCACGAGGGAAACCAGGTTAAAATCGGTTGTGTTTGCGTATGCTCTCTTGATTCTCTCTTTAAATTCCGTATTTACTCTGATTAGTTTTATTTGTGATAGAGTTAATTTTTAAGTGGATATTATCTCTATATACTCTATTCACCCCCCTCTAGAGTTGCCATCTGTTCTTCAGTACTCTAGTTCGAATACCACTACATAAACTTGACCTGCATGGGCCACCACCAAAAATGTGTCACGACCCGCACCCACTGTTAGGGTACGAGAACGTAACGACGCCCAGCTTACGCCGCAGTGTCGGCGGTAGAACGCTGTCCTAGGTCACAACATCTAACAATATAATGCTAAATAGTTTATACTCCCCGAATGGGGGTGACATAGCAGATACAGTCTCAATCACATCTAAGGTAGAGCATGATAAGGATAGATAAAATATAAATCCAAAAGAGATACAGGAGATAGAAGTCTAAGTGTCTAAGATACATAAACCCAGAAATACATCTCAAAACTCAAATACAGTAATCCACAAGTAAATACAACTTCAGACAAAAGAAATAACTATCTAAACCACCACTAATGTGTCTCCTCTAGGCTAGCAGGCAACCTCCAAGCTATCTGTAAAATTTATCAACATGTCCAGTTAGGACAGGAACGAGCACATCTCATCTAGAAAACCCAAGTAAATGACAGAGAACTATAAAGCAGTTATAGGCAGTTGTATTGATGAAAATGGCAGTTTATATTCAGGTGATGGTAAGAAAGACAAATAAGGTGCAAGGAAAGTAAATAACTAAACAAGAGAAGAATCATAGCAATGAAGTCTGTAAAAATAGAACTAGCTGAACCAGGGTAATATGATATAAAGTCCAGACAACAATGTAGACCAGTATAACTCCAATGTAAGTCCAGTATAAGATGAATCTAATACAAGATGAATCCAGTAAGGGATGATTCCAGTCATTGTGATCAATGATTCTAGGGTGAGTCCAGCCTATACTCTAGCAGTGTGTTTTAAAATACCGAGATCGACATATAAACGGCTGTGGGTAATCCGGCACACCTCTCACTGATCAGGCGAGAGATGGCTATCATTCCAGTAGATTCTAGAAGGGGTGATTCCAGTAATGGGGAATGTCTACATGTCTTACTCTAGTATTTTCCCTCCCAGCAAGTGAATCCAAAAATTCGACACAATGATTCAAGATGAGTCCAGCCAAAATATAATGATACCAGTAAATGATTCCAGTAAATGATTCCAGTAAATGATTCCAGCAGGTGATTCCAGTAATAGAAACCAGGGATGATGATACCAGTAATAGAGGCCAGAAAATAAATGTGTGTCGTATATATGAATCTAGAATATCCATACGTGTTGTAACAGAGAATCGCATACAACTAACTAGAACTGAAGTACAGTAATTGACAAGTAAATGAGAGAACTATCAGAGAATGTACTCGCCTGCTATCTGAATGTCCAAAAAAAATGTACTGTCCGAGGAGAGGTGTCTGGCTCCTATTTAGAACAGCACAAGTCACAACATGTCCAGAAGGGTAATATAAAGCACTACAATATATTCTACATGAATCTAGGTCAAACTAGGCCAAAGTCAACCCTTGGTCAACTCTGGTCAACTGCACTAGTCAAACTAGGTCAAACTAGGTCATGTCCTAACCCAGCAAGTCTAATTACTAGGCCTAACCAAGACTATCCTAGCAAGCACACATCAATACAAGGCTATACAAGCCAACATACACCCAACTCTATATAGCATGCAATTATTCAATACTCAAATAGGCAAGAATTCACATTAGATATACACTAGGTAATCTATTACTTTAAGCTATACATGTCTACACATATATACACATGCATATATTGGTATTCAATATTAGGTCTATAATCATGGCATTTCAATGGCTATATAAACTTATATATTACAATACAATATGCTACCATATATATAATACACATACATAGCTAAGTTAACTATATTCATAAATACTTATTTAAGAGGCTATGTGTGTGTATGTGAACATGGCAAAGGGGCAAGTGAGGGTTAAATGGGCATACATAGTGTATACATATCAAAGAGTGTCAAAGTGTAAGTGAACAAAGTGTCAAGTGTGATAGTGTCAACATAGTGTAAGGGGTACATGAGGTAATATAGGATTTGTGTTAACATAGAACATTACATCTCATTAACTTGTATATTTTATACATTACATCTATTATTACATTACATTCATGCTTGCATTCATTCATCATTCATTTATTCTCTTGCACTACTATATGCACCATACATTACATACTATGGAACCTACATATTCATTACAAGCCATACTTATACATGCTTACATTAGATAGGATACTTACACCTCATACATCATTTATTTAACCATTTACTCATGCTTGCATTCTCTATTTAGTTACATAATGTATATACATTAACATGGGCTAAAATCAAATAGAATATTATATTACACACAAGGGTGCACAAAATGCATATGCCGAATAGTAACTCCTACTAATAATCAATACTGTACCAACTCAGCATGAATTAAATTCTAGGATTAAAGTATGTTATAGATCTATGTGTTAGCTTTCTGAAACTTCAAATGGATCGCGTTTTCGTTTCCGAAAACTCCCGGAATCGCGAAAACACCGAGAACGCGTTTGTCTTTCGTACAGCTGACACTCAAATAATTCTCTATAAAGTTACAGAAATAATTAGGCCCATTAATACATGTTTTTGGAAAGCTAACTTCAATACACTTCTTTTAAAAAAATGGGAGATTAAACCGAGCTTTGAGCTAGAAGTTATGACATTTCTAAGTTAGGGCTGAAATTAAAAACGTGGATAAAAATCATGACGGATTTAGATAGTTTGAGCCAAAAGAATACACAATATATATCCTAATTATCCACAACAATAATAGCAATAATAATATGAGGAACCACACTCACAAACTTGATTATATAATCATCATGAACCATTTATTACATATATAAATATAGATATACTCTCATTACAATATATATATATATAAATCTATATATGTAACATGAACACATCCACAACACAAAGGACACTCCTATGACCTCCAAATGGACACAAAATGGACACAAATGGAGATACAACCGTGGGGATCATTCCTATGGGTTTAAAATATTCCTCTATGCATGTAGGGGTGGTTTAGAGGAGAGATTATACCTTCCGGAAGAGAGATTCAAAGAAAAAGCCTTCCGACACGACACCGACACGTAGAGATTCCAAAAGGACACGAACGAGCTCCGAATCCTCCCAAACTTGGCTAGCACCCTCTAACCATGGAGTAGAAGAGAAATGAAGAAGATTTGGTGGAAGAAGGGGTTGATTTGGAGATGAAATCAATGGAGGTTCATCTCTAAATTAATTTGGGGAAGAACAAGAGAGAGAAAGTGGATAAAAACAAATGAATGAAGGAGTGACTCATTCCTTATCCCCCCCCATAGGTGGCTGCCCAAAAAGTGTGAGGTGTCCCTATTTTGAATGTCTAAAATGCCGTCCACTAATCTATTTGATTTAAATTAGGAATGGGTTAAAGGTTGAGGTCAATTTAGTCTAGTTTTAAGTCTCTAATTAACTAAACCTATCCATAAATAATTAGTCTAACTACTAACTAAAATTAATATCATGTGGACTAAAATTAATATCATGTGGGCCATGTCAAACTAGTGTGTGGGTCCCACTAGAGTCAAACTACCCCCCCCCCCCGGGTCTCCGTTTCAAGTCGAATTGAGTTAAAATTCGAACCCGACTCAAATAACCCCAAAACAATATCATAAATAATAAAATAAATTTCAACCCCAAAATAATATCATAAATAATAAAATAAATTTTAAAAATATTCAAAAATGTAAAATGACAAAAATACCCCTGTTTTTGAAACCTGGGGGTGACAGTGTTAGCCACTGGCCACCCCGATTCCGTCATCACCACCACGATGACCACCGCCCTGCCATCAGAACCCCGTCACACAAGGGCGCCGTCACCTGCCTCCTTCGACCAAATCACAGACCAACCACCATACCAATAACCTTCCTCCCACCCGCACCTTCTTCTCCACCACAGATCCGCACCCACCCACGCTACTCACCCCCGGCGACCGCCGTGTCCAGTGCCACCTCGTCAGAGCTCGACCCATCACCAAACACCACCGTGTCCCTGACCTCTGCTCGAGCCGGGCGCGCCTATGGCCGGTGGAGACCCAGGTCGGCGTCCGCGAGTCCCAGCACGGCAGATTCGGCCAGCCAAAGCTCGCTGAGCTCGCTCCCCTCTCCTTCGCTGCCGGCCACTTCACCACACCGTGCCAACGAGCTTCAAGCCAGCGCCGAGCCGGACGGGCCCCTTCCCCTTCTCGTTCTCTGCAGCCGTCACGGCCCCTTCGCCGAGCGTTTCCACCGCGAGAACGGCGCTGCACCGCTGTTGCTCTCCAGGTGATTTCTTCCTCTGCCTCCTCTACTTCTTCTTCTTCTGACATTAATTTCCAAGAGTTTCACTCTCCCTCCTACTCTTGTAAACATAAAGTTTGGGCACGGTTGCAACCCATAGGCCAAAGGGCTGGATAAGATTGCTATGGGTTGGGCCTATTTGTTTTATTATGGTTGATATTTGTTATTAATAGTTCTTAATTATATGTAGCAAAAAAAAATATACTAGTTTGGGCTTAGTTTCATGGGGCCGTGGACTGGTTAGAAATAACCATTTACCTTATTGAGTTGTAATTATTCTTTAAATAGCTTGAAATAATTAATACATTTGTTAATCTGGTAATTAGTGACTTAGTTAGTCATTATTTTATCATGATTATTATTTTATCGTTGATTTTATTGATATTGTTACTTGTTATTAATCTATGTATTAAGATAATTCTAGAAAAAATATTATTGAATTACTTTTACTTAAATAAAGTTTTGACCTATGATTATATTGACTAAAATTAGTTTTTGCCCAAAATCTTCTCTAGATTTTATGTATTTCTCTAAAAGGTAATTTTGCTAGTAAAAATATACTTTCTAATATTATACGTATTTTCTTGAATGGGTCTCAGGATAGCTATTATGTATTTTCACAATAAGTTTATATAATTTTTCTAAATTAATAAATCTATAAGTATATTATGGACTTCGATAATTATAAGTAAAACGATTCTATTTGAACTAGAATTCGGTTTTAAGGTTTTCTACTATTAATAAGGGGCTATAGACCCTAGACTTTGGCTTTTGAAGAATATGTTAATTATTTTGGGCTCTTATACATATAAAGGATTTTGGGCTTAGAGTATTTCATAATATAATTCATATATAAGGGTTCTATTATGTCATAAGTATTTTCTAAAGATATAGTTATTTTTCTAACTTATATTTTTTGAATGATTTCTCCGTCAATTTTTCTCTTAGATTAGCTTGTTTCTAAATCATGACCCGGACTAATCATGTTCTTATGATTTCGAATTCCTACATATCCATCCTAGACAATTAGATGATTCTGAACTCAATAGAATTATCGATTTCACCAGCTAAGGACCACAGGCAAGTACACTCTCTGATTGCTTTTCGATTTATAGTAGTCTATACATTTCATGTTTATACATATGTCTTGCTGCTTGTTGACACGCTCGTCACACGGAGTAGTCGAGAGGGGAAATATCTTAGTAGACATGTGGACTACCCAGAACTATCCTCCGTGTCTTTCGTGGAGAATAGTAGCTGCACACGACACGTGCAGGGTGCCGGATTTACCTCCTAGCCGTTCACATGTCGAAACGGATATTTCACATCATAAAGGTAGTTATTTTTATTTGTTTTTCTTGTCTTCTTCCCCACCTGCCATGTCATCAGTTACTTTCTAGTTTCCATATCTCGTATGTTATTTTTATGTCTTGTTCATTCTATTGTATTTTCGTATTGCCGTCGATTTATGTGCTTGTTCCATTTCTGACTGGAAACCAACATTTTTCAGGTTAGCCATTGATTCACTTAGCTTTGGGAGATACGGGTGTACTTACAGCCAGAAACCTAGAAATAGATAGCAGTTGTTTTATTTTCATTAATTGTGAGAACTTTGTATTTTCGTTAATTTTTAAATGTTGTAATCAAATTTAGAAATGTGAATGAGCAATAAAGATTTTTTTGAGCATTTATTTCTTGCGGACTTGACAATGTTCTACCGCCGACTCTGCGGCGAAGGCTGGCTTGGACACGTCTCGTATCCGAAAAGCGGGTGCGGGTCGTGACACAAAGGCAATATGGAATTCTTTGCTCGAGATTACGGGTTCTACTATGTGCGATTTGGGATGAAGGAAGACATGGAGAAGGTTCTGCAGGGTGGACCTTGGACGTTCGACGGTAGACTCATTATCATGAAGGCATGAACAATGGAATCAAACTGCGAATGGGAGGTCTTACACTCCGTCCCTAATATGGATCCGCTTACCTGAACTTTCTATCAATTACTGAAGCATTCCAATGATTAAAAAACTGGCTAGCATGGTGGATAAACTGATAAAGGCCCATGAAGCAACCTCGTACAGAACAAGGTTGGGGTATGTGTGTATCTTCGTAGAGGTAGTTGCAGGTGCCGAATTGCCTTATACACACCATCAGGGGAAGTGCTTACATAGAGAGTGGAGTATGAATAGGTGTCCCCGATATATCACTTTTACAAGTGTTTCGTCCATCCATCAGGGAGTGCATGGTCGGGGGAGTACAGCTGGGTTCGAGAGCACGCAAGGAGGCGTACTTGGGGAAGGTGATGAAGGCAATCATCTGAAAGGAAAGGAGCAAAGCATAGACAAAAAAAATGAAGTCGTCAACCTCTAAAACATGGAACTCGATGTTGACATCGAGTTGGATAGAGCGACTGCTATTGCCTCGGCCGAAAAAAGATAAACTCTGGAGGCTAGAGGTAGTATGTGGGAGATAAATTTGGGGCAATCAACTCACTGATTATATTCCGAGCAGAAGGATTGTCCCGAATATGCGCTCATGAGAATAGGGACAATCGAACAGGAGGAACGGAAAGTAGTAGAAGATGAAGTGCCACATACCAGCGTAAAGGGCAAGCTAAGGACACATTCATTGGGAGCTCAAGCCAAAAATGACATGCATGGCCTACGAGGGAAGATGAAAGAAGAGGAATACAGGCTACACAAGAGGAGGAGATGCTTCTATGCATTGACAATACCAGATGGAAAGCATTACAATAGCAGGCATCCATAAGCAACACCAATGTCGATGAAGCACTCGACAGAGAATTGCTAGAGCCAATTAATACTCCAATTGATGGCTCTGTAAAGATGCATGGGGGAAACAACTAATGTTGATGTTGTTAATAGCTTGGAATGTTAGGGGGATTTATTCCTTGGGAAGATGGAGAGAGGTTTGTGAGGTGTTGCGGAAGGAACAATGTACCATCAATGCCCTACTAGAGACTAAAATAAAATCGGATAAGATGCTTACCCAATGCACCCCTGCATCCTGGCATCAAATCCATAACTTGCACCTTTATGATATAGCACGTATTTGGGTGCGATGGGCCTCCAGGAGTTGGGAGGGTCAGGTCATCCACGTTTCTGAGTAGTTGATTGTGGTAAAATTTGGTAATAAAGGAGGGTGTCAGTTCATCTTTGGGGCAGTATACGGACACAATGATCTTCGCAGGAGAGAGATGATGTGGCGAGATCTCATAAGGATTATCGCCTTGGTAGAGCATCAGTACAAAATTCTTATCATTTTCATAGGGGATTGTCACTCCCATTTTTTTTTGTTACACATATTTTCGGTATACGTATACGAATTTCTGACATTTGTCAGGTGAACCGTATTTAGACTTGTCTTACTTAATCTTGGCTTGGTTTAGTTTTGGTTTGATCTTGCTAGTCTTGGTTTGCTTCACCTTGGTTCTTTATGACATGTTGGCTTGGGTTGGTTTGGTTTCGGTTGGTTCATTATGTCATAGCTCGGTATATATAAACATATTCCTTCTCTCTCCTCTTATTATTTCTCATTAACTCCTCTCCTCTCCTTCTCCATTACTCCTCCCAACAACCAACCTAAGGCAAGTACACCTTGCTCAATGAAGAAACCATAATTTTTGTTTCTTTGATTTCTTTTACATATTTTTGGTCTATATTGTGCTCCATTACATCCTCTACATATTTAGTACTTAGTATTTTAGGATTTGAAGGATATTTTGGTGTAGATCTAGAGTTTTAAAACTAGGGTTTTATGGGTTTTCATGAAAATGATATTTTAAAACTTATTATTTCCAAAAAGTAGTGGTTCCATGTTGTAGAGAATTTTATTTCATGCAGTTTTGGCTTGTATTTTGCTTGATTTCGAGTTCGAATGAGGAAGTTATGACCATGGCATGTTTTTAGAACTTCTATGGCTGAACTTGTTATTTGGGGACGACGACCCCCATGCACCCGGAAGGCTATGCGTTGAGAGGCCATGCACCGAGAAGTCCTGGCAACGCATCCTTTGACTCCAAGCATGTCATGCACGTAGGTTACCTATGCGCATGTGCTGAAGACGCAACGTGAGTTTTGCCCATGTGGAGAAATTCACATGCGCGAATTATGCAAAATTTTCCATGTGCGGATTGTGCAGAAATTCCCATGCGCGGATTGTGCAAAAATTTCCATGCACGAATTGTGCAGAATTTTCATGCGCAGATTGTGTAGAATTTTCCATGCACGGATTGTGCAGAAATTCCCATGCACGGATTGTGCAGAAATTCCTATGCACAGATTCTACAGAATTTTCCATGCACAGATTGTGCAAAAATTCCCATGCATAGATTGTGCAGAAATTCCCATGTGTGGATTGTACAGAATTTCCTATGCACGGATTGTGCAAAAATTTCCATACACGGATTGGGCAGAAATTCCCATGCATGGATTGTGTAGAATTTTCCATGCACAAAATTGCCCAGATTTGCCCATGTGCGGATTGCTCATGCGCATGACTTTCTATGCGCATAATTTCTGCTGTGCATGAATTTGCATGACTTTCTATGCTCATGATTCTGATGTGCATGACTTTGCATGACTTTCTATGCACATCTCTGTCGCACGAATCTATGCAAGTTTCTTGTATTTCATAATGTGGATGTTGTTGATCTTCTTTCCATGATTTCTATACTTGGCCTAAATTGTGATGACCCGACTTGACAATTTGATAATCTTGAGCTAGTAACTTGAACTTGAACTTGAACATGGTAATATGATCTCGTCTTAATAATCTTGATAGTAGCCCGTTGAGGCGCACTCCTGACAAGTATTCTTGATTTGACAAGTAAACTTGACATGACACGTATAACCTTGATTACTGTTGTGACAGCTATTCCTGTCTGGATAGTGTAACTCTTATCTTAACTCCGTAGTTGATTTTCCCGATTGTGATTGTACAAGCTACCTGTCTTGTCTTACATCATGTCTAGGACATGGATTCCTAGTTATCACGGTTAGGGATTCATAATGAATCTGACTAGGTTAAATGACTAGATTGATCAAGTAGCTCATATAGGAAGATTTCTCAGTTACAGGCGATCCCGTTATCCTGGCCACACCTGTGGACTTGTAGCCTCCCATCGAGTAGGGCGCATTTTCAACACACTGTCATGTGTTACACTTCTTGTATCCTAATTACTCAAGTACACCAGAAATCTTGATAACTCTCGTAACTTTTGTCTTGATAGCCTGGATAGTCTACAGGGCTTGTGACTGCGGGAATATCTCAACTGCATCTTGTTAGTAACTAGGTCTGTGATAATCCTAGTTAGGTAATGATAGCAAGCTGTAGGACTTGATTGGTTGTGCCTGAATGATTGTCTCATGATTAACATAAGAATTATATTCCTCCTCTTGTACTTTCTGAAGCAAGCAAGTATGTTCATTTAACTCTTGTCATTCATGTTATTATAATTATGTTCTCATATCAGTTCTTTTATATGCTAGTTTTAGTTCATAAGTGGAGCCTCCCTTGTGGTACTTGCTCTTTCTGGGGTCTAACCTAGCTGGTTTTGTATGGCCAAATTTTGGAGTGACACCCGAGGGTCTACCTGTCTTCCACCCAAATGGTGAACACCAGGAGTAACACAGGCAATGAGTGGATTTCTTATTTTGCCTTTCCATTCTACAGTAACTTATTCTTTTGAGGCGTTTAGCTACCGAACATATGTTAGCTCATATTGTAACTTTATTTATGTCTGCCTAAGGGTTGTAACATGATTGACAAATTATAGGGTTGCTCATATATGACTTAACTCTTGCTAGTCTTCATATTTTGTATAACTAGCTTCATGATCATCTGAATATATAATGTTTGGGATGCCTTACTTTTCTATGTCTAATGATCAAATATCTTGTAACTTTTATTTGCTTACTTGAGATTGAGACATTAGGCTGTTCTTGACCATAAGAGACTGATAGATTGTAGATTAACCCTCATGCATCTAGACAGCCGTGACCGTATTATGAAGTATGTTGCACTCTAATGTATGTAGCTGGCTGTGTCTGTCCTTTGCTCTCTAGTATTCTGGTTTTGGGGTGTGACAGGGACTTCAACTCGATCCTTTACCAATAAGAAAAGGTCGGAGGGCGCATCGTACCCAATTATGTTCTACAAGACTTCCAGAAATATTATATGCAAGAAGGTCTTCAGACCGTGGAGCGAGCAGGGCACTTGTGGACATGGCATAACAAATCGACGAGGAAGCGGGTGGCACGCCAATTAGATCGAGCCTTGGGCAACAGAGCTTGGTTTGATACTTTCCCGATGGTTAAGGCGGAAGGACTCAGGTTGGAAACTAATGACCATTCGCCGATATGTGTTCGCTTGTTGACACCCTTATTACATCGTGCCCGACCATTTAGATATAACAATAAATAGCCGGAGATCGAGGGCTACACCAGCACTATAGAGGCGGGACTCTATGATAGGGTTAGCGGCAACCCACAGTTCTGGTTTGTGTCTACTTTGAAGAAGATTAAAGCTCGACTCAAAGAATGGGTCAAAACTACCCCGCCAAGCTCGGTGACAGGTGCCGAAGCTATACTTAAGAACGCCTAAGAGGAGCTCCAGGCGGACATACTCAACCCCACCCTCGTTGCGGCAGAAATTAACGCGAGCAAAGAAGTGTCTCGGCTTCGCATGTTGGAACAAATTGAGTTAGCTCAGAGGGCTAAATGCGGATGGTTACGGGATGGGGATCGCGCCACCAAATTCTTCTACGACATGGTATGGACAAGGCAGCACAGAAATACTATTACCAGACTCATTGGGCAATACAGTCGCGAAAGTGATCAGCCAGACGATATCAAGGGAGAGGCGGTGAGGTACTTCTCTGATCTTTTAAATTAGAATACTTATTTATCTTTCTCCTGACGTCATATGCAAAAATGTGGTTACGACATATGGAAATCAAATCCTATTAGCTCCAGTTACCATGGAAGAAGTGGAAGGTATTATTATGAATGTTGACCCCAACAAAGCCCAGGCCCGGATGGCTTCAATAACAAGTTTTACAAGCTACATTGGAAGGATATTAAGGAGCATGTATTGGAGGTAGTGGGGGACTTCTTTGTCAGCAAAAGGCTGTTATGAGAACTAAACCATACTTTCCTTATACTCATACCCAAGAAGGAAGAAGCCACGACATTGTCGGATTATCGGCCTATCGCTTGTTGCAACTACCTATATAAGGTGATAACACATCTGATGTGCAAAAGAATGCATAATAAAATGCAAGAGTTGGTTTCTCATAACCAAACTGCTTTTATCAAAGGCAGAGATGTTGCTGAGAACAATCTATTGGCGCATGAAATGATAAGAAACTTTAATAAGCCAGCGGAAGTAAAATGTTCCTTAAATTAGACCTACGAAAAGCTTATGATATAGTAAACCGAGAGTTCATATGTCATATCATGCTGGAGATGGGTTTTGCCCTTGCTTGGGTGGAGATGGTATGTGAATGCATATCTAACTTTTTTGATTCTTATAAGAGGCCAGCCTTGTGGGTTTTTTCAGAGCAATAGAGGCCTGAGATAGGGGGATCCTCTTTTCCTATATTTGTTTTCTCTAGTTATAGGTACTTCACATGTTTGATTGATTCGTCGACTACGAAAGGAAGCATCACACCCCTATACAAAAATGTTACACTACATGTTACACACCTGATTTATGCAGATGACTTACTAGTATTTATGGCCCCATCACAGAAGGGGGTCCAAACATTGGCTACAATCATGGAGGTATTTGGATTACACACGGGCTTATACCTAAACCGGGACAAAAGTAAAGCTTATTTTAGTTTGCATTGTCCTGACAAAGAGAAGATAGCTTAGAGACTTGGGGTTACAAGGGGGATCTTCCAGTCAAATATTTGGGGATCTCATTGTCTGTAAATCATGCAAGGTCACAAGACAGCCAAAGTCTTATAGAGTATACACAACACTGAATAGAAGGATGGCATGCATTGAGTCTTTCCTTTGGGGGCGTATTGAACATGTGAAGACGGTTATTATGGCCATTGCACGTTTCTGGCTTCAAACAATATTTCTTCCTTCTGATATCATCAAGAGAGTTAAAAAATATGCACATATTTTATATAGCATGGAGGGCTTCATGCTATCAGCTGGAAAACTATATGTCGCACATGTAAGCAGGGCAGGGTAGGACTACACACACTACGTGAGATGCGAGACATGGCAGACCTGAAACTAACCTGGAAAATACTTACTGGAGAATCCCTATGGGCTAACTGGATGAAGAGTAGGTACGTGAAGGCTAAAAATTTATAGAAGAAAGCTATAAATAACAATGACTCTATTATTTCTAAAAACATTTTGTGGTATCGGAGCTGTTTGAAGATGATGATCGAGAGAAGATTTAACAATGGAACTATGACGAGTCTGTGGAGCGACCCGTGGATAGCTCATCTGAGCCTTATCGACCACGATAGGTAGCATGCTAGTGAGATGGCAGATAGATGCGCTATGGTGAGTTCAATATTGCATGAAGGTGCCTGGAGACCAGAGGACAGTACATACACGTGGAGGTACATCCATGAAATTCGACAATGCATCATCAATCTGACATTAGCAACGGACTATTGGGTATAGAGCGACTCCGAAGGTACCAAATTCGTCTCCAAAGACGTGTATAACCGTGTAAGACTCCCATAGGAACAATGGGATATGACAGAGATGATATCGGTAAAGGGACTTGCGGTAAAGATACAATATTGTTTGTACAAAATCTGCTTAAGAAAACTGCTTACGTGGGATCGCTTGAGTCGATTTGGCGTTCACACAGATGGTCAACTTTGCATCTTGTGCAACTTGGAGGCTGAATCCATAGATCATATATTCTTTACATGCGGCGTATCTAAGCAGATTTGGATTGTTCAAATGAAAAAATTGAACAAAACTGGATAGTCAGGCATGACGTGGACGAATATCATAGAGGATATACGTACTACGAGAAGTCGAGGTGCTAATTGGTCCACAGCAGCTCGCGTCAGGTTTGTTGCACCAGTTTAGCATGTTTGGAAGGAGAGAATAAGCGCATTTTTGATGGCTCTCAAATGCCTCTGATAGGCATCATTCATAATATAGATAACATGGGATGGGTTTCTGATTTTGTAAGAAACAAGATGAAGATGCATATGTAATCGATTATCACCATGGAATAAATAATTACCATTTTCCAAATGTGTGTGTGTGTGTGTGTGTGTGTGTGTGTGTGTGTGTGTGTGTGTGTGTGTGTGTGTGTTATTCCCGAAATAGATCTTTTGATGGAAAATGGAAATCTTGAACTCTTATTTCCAGAGAGACGAAAAATTTGTTCTCCTAAGAGAGAGATGAATACTCGTTCTCAATCGAAGTTAATGCAACACGATGAATGGTCGCTTGCAACCGGAGTTGATGCAACGATATGAATAATCGCTCTCAACCGGAGTTGATGCAACGACTTTGCTGGGGTGATGAAGATCACTGTTACTCAAAGCAAGATTCTTCCGATTGTGATTTGCTTCCAGGAACCAACAAGTTCGAAAGAACTTCTGGAATGCTCGCTGTCACCTCCTTTACGAACTCGACGAACTCCTTAGGACTTCAATAGCGGCAGCAACACTTCTCTCTTCTTGTCTTTATTTTGGCGTAAGTCCTTAATGAAGGCACGAAGAGAGTATTTATAGAGAAGGGTCGAAACCCTAATTCTATTCCTGTTTGTAACTGATTGCGAAAAGATAGAAGCGAATAATAGAAAGATTTGAATAAATTAAATTCAAATCCCATAAAGATCGGATCTGACCAATTAACTAAATCTTTCCATAACCGCTCAAATCTTCCAATCAGCCATATCATATGCCACCTGTGCCCCATAGCCACTCGGCTGGTTAACCTGTGCGCGTGGACGCGAAGCCCGCGGCAACCTGTGTGCCCAGCACCGCAGCCCCGTAGCATCTGTGCGCCCAGCGCCGCAGCACCTGTACGCCGCAGCCCCGCAGCACCTGTGCGCCGCAGTCCTGCACCATCTGCGTACCCAGCGCCGCAGCACCTACACACCGCAGTGTCACGCCCCGATCCCGGAGGATCGAAAACTAGCCACTGGGCGTGATGCTGTACAAGTCTAGATTGCACTTGTACAAGGCAAAATTATTACAATTTCTGATATTTCTCAAAAAACATAGACAACACAGCAAAACCAAGCATATAAATTGAAGTCACACAAGATATGAAGAAATATATATCTTTATTTATAATTATAATGGATGACAAGACTTGTAGCAGAATACAGAGTTTACAACTGATTACATGACTCTTGAATAGCCAACTGAATGTATACACTTGCCCTTTAGGCTATAACTAAATATGCCGACTTCTTTACAATGAACTTGCCAATTTGGCTACAATCTCACTGGTACAACTGAGTTACACTGTTCCATATATTATGTCCTGTATAGCAAAGGACATCGTCTTGAAAGAAGAGCTTTTGCACACCCATCCGAATTATCGATGCCATGCACTGATCAAATAATTTCCCTATACACAAGTACCTGTAATATTGCCCACAATGTGGGTCAGTACATCATCAATGTACTGGCGAGCGGTGCCGGCCCAACTCACCTAAGAAGACAACACTAAGTAATCATGTTATAGAACATTATTAATAGTGGTCTTTCTCGTTGACTTAGGGTCAATTTTATATTTGTATCCGATAAGAAGTAAAGCATACAAATCTCATAGCCAATATAATTTAAAGCATATAGATATCACACTTTAGTGATTCTTATCCACGGTCGTGTAGCCATCCTTGTACATTTATAATACTTACCCAGCCTGCACAAGACATTGTTAGAAATAATATCAAGATTCAATATAAATATCACCGTTCAGGTGATTCTTACCAACAGTCGACATCCTTCTCTGTATTTGAATAATAACTTACTCTGCCTGCATAAGACATCATTAGCACTGGACCTATCTATATGAATATCACTGGCGACACGCTATCTTGGACCATCTTACAGGTATACGGTGCCCCTTACAGTGCGGTGAGCTAGCCCCACTGAAGGTCCCGTATACCGTGCTGCTACTTCAGTACTGTGCTACTACTTCAGCATTGGTTCCCCCCAGGACGAATCGGTTTCCAAGGCCTTGGAATACCTTTCGAGGAACCACCTTGTCGACAAGTTGTCCATGACCATGAAACTATATACAACTTATCTATGAAGAAAACATATAATGCATGATAAGGAAAACTAAGTAATAACCCATTATTCTCATTCGTATTGCCATCTTGCCTTAAGCCAACGCTCACATCTGCCCAATCTAGGGTCTTAGTAATATCTACATTCTACATCGGCATAGGATAATAGAATGTGATTACCTAAGCCCTTCCTCACATCTTTGATACCATACATATTTCTAACCAAACTCAATGTACTCACCGCCCAATTCCTGGGACTTAGCATCCGTTTAGCATACGTTCGTTCAGACGTAATCCAAGCATACTCACTGCCCAGTTCTTGGATCTTAACATTTGTGTTACCATCTATTCATCGAGCTAAGGCTCGATATATTTACCGCCCAAGTATTTGGAACTTTGCTTCACCTGTCATGTATTTCATCGCAACATCGTACAAGTATACAATTCATCTATCAATAACAGTTTACGTTCAGGTGATTATTTATCTTTCATTATCTTTCTGAATTCCATGCAAGGTGCTATTGAGCAACTTAGTAAGAAACATAGCATACTATCCTTTATTTTAAGCGTGAAGCTAAAGGATCTTCAACGGGTTTAACACAAATCACATTTAAAAGACGATTCCTGCCACGATCGCGTAGCCTTCCAAGCGATCATTCGCATATTTCCAAGTCCAACAAAGCTTTATCGAACCAACCATCCATCATAAGGCATCTTGCGGGTCGGGGCACTACACGCAGTCCCGCAGCACCTGCGTGCCACAGCACCTATGCACCTGCACGCATACTGTACATGTGCTGCACTCGCGCTGCAACTCGCGCTACGACTCAAGCAGAGACAAGCGTACGAGCGCATCAACTGTGCACAATACGCCTTACGCCGATGTTGACGTGCTAAGTGTGCCAACAAAATGCCACTTTACGCCCTTGAGCCCGAGTTCGAGTCCGTGTCTGAGTCCGAGTCCGAGTCGCTAAGCCTCTTCGGGGCTTAGCTCTATAAGGGAATTATCTCTTGAGCATGACAAAAAGCATTAATGCTTCTTTGTTGGTTTAGCCTTCTTTCCACTAGAAAAATGCCCCAACATGGTGCCTATGTGCCTCTCCACACTTCATGTGATCTCTCAACACAAGCAAAGCTTTACATAGAGATACCATCCATATGGTTTTTCCAATGTGGGACTATCTTTCTAGTTTCTAAAGCAAAATACCAACAAGCAAAAATACCAACAATCCCCCACATATCTCTATATATGGGTTGAGCATTCCCTACAGTGACTGTCCATCTTGCATTAGGATAGATGTTGCTATGACTTGAATTTTCCCGTATGGGTTAAATGACAGCATGATACAAGAATGGACTAAGCCTTGAATTCTACACCATAACTGCAATTCTTTCCACTCACATAATGACATCGACTGCGCTTCTGGTTGCATATTAAGGACCTTGTGCCAGCCTGATTTCGGTGTATGTATCTTGGGTGTCTACAAGATTTCTCTCAAGAGACGGCCTATATCTTTTTCCATACACTCTAGGTGGGTTCTTTTAAAGAGTCATTGGTACGAAGCCTTTTGCTTCCTTGCAGTGCTACACCGCTATGACATAACCCAAAGCCGAGACCCTGTCTCATGTGGTGTCATACCACCTGTAGCATGAGGCCCAGCCTCTTTGTAGTGCCAAACTACCCAGCATGAAGCCTTTCGCTTCCTTACGGTATTACGTCGCCATGACATGGCTTGCAAAGTCGAGGCCCAACCTCATGTGGTGTCACCCACTGTAACATGAGGCCTATCCTCTTTGTAGTGATGTCTACCACTCTTCATCATATCTTGCCTATGTACGGTGCTACGCTGCTGTGACTTAGCCCGAAGCCGAGGCTTTACCCTCACTAGGTACCTAATGTGGTGTCACCCTACTGTAGCATGGAGTACTACGCTCATTTGTAGTGTTATGCTACCCGTGCTTCCTGTAAAGCACGCCAGACATCCCAGATGCCTGAGAACTCGTTAAGGCTTCTAAGCCATCCTCCCATATGACTTTGTTCTTTGTAAAGAATAATCAGTAGACAACGGTGGTTCTGGGTTCATAACCCCGCAATATCCTAAAGGATTTGCCCACTGTTCCTGATATTCTTCCAGTCAATGGTCCTTCCTTGAACTAAAAGTTAGATGCCTAGTAGATTTCTCTTCGAAATAATAGCATAAAGCTTTATAGTAGAATTGTAAAGACATAATATCAGAGTGTCTTCAAGCCTATCTTACTTGTTGTGTCTTCAACCAGCTGGTGCTTATGACCTTTGGTGAACGGATCTGCCAGATTCTCTTGACTTCGGACATCCACTACGGCAATGACTCCTCTTTTAATAAGATCATTTACCGCCCTGTGTCTTAGACGCATAGTCCTCTTCTTGCCATTAAAGAGGTCATTCGATGCCACTGCTGCAGTCGCCTGGTTGTCGCAGTATATCACTACTGTCGGTATCTGCGCACCAACTATTGGAAGATCATACATGAGCTTCCAAAGCTATTCTGCTTCATCCGCTGTAGCCGCCAGTGCATAGAACTCAGACTCCATAAAAGAGTGAGACAACATAGTCTGCTTCTTCGACTTCCACGATATAGCAACTCCATACATAGAGAAAACATATCCTCCTGTGGACCTCTCACTTTCTACTTCTGAGCACCAACTTGCATCACTGAAGCCTTCCACTACTTTTGGATCTTCGCAGTAGTGCAGTACATACTTCTGAGTTTTTTTGAGGTATCTTATAACCCTCTTCACAGCTTTCCACTGCTCCATACTTGGATTGCTCGTGAACCGACTCAGCATCCCTACGGCAAACGCTATGTCAGGTCTTGTGGCAGTAGTTGCATACATCAAACTCCTAATGACGCTTGAGTACTCCAACTAACTAACGCTTTCCCTTGGATTTGGCTTCAGCTTCTTGTCACACCTATAAGGCGTATCGATCCCTGGATGATCCTGATACCCATAGCATGTGAGCATCTTCTTAATATAATGAGATTGTGACAATGTCACTCCAATTTTTGTCCGGATGATCTTTATCCCCAGGATAACATCAGCTTCCCCTAAGTCCTTCATGCTGAACTTAGATGAAATGAACTTATTTGTCTCAGTGACACTTTCTAGATCTGTACCCAAGATCAGCATGTCGTCCATGTAGAGATAAACGACAACTCATCTCCCGTCAGCGAACTTTGTGTACACACACTTGTCCATCTCGCTGACCCTGTAGCCGTTTGATCTTATCACTTTATCAAACTTCTTATGCCACATCTTGAGAGGTTACTTCAGACCATACAGAGATTTCACCAACTTACAGACTTTGTCTTCGAGACCCCTTGACGACGAATCCTTCTAGTTATTGCATGTAAATCTTTTCGGTCAATTCACCATTCCGGAAAGCGACCTTTACATCCATCTGATAGATTAGCAGCTTGTGAATTGCGCTCAGAGCAATCAACATCTTGATGGTCGTCATCCAAGCTACTGGAGCATATGTGTCAAAATAATCAATCCCCTGCTTCTGAGAAAACCCCTTGGCAACTAACCTTGCCTTGAACTTATCAACAGTTCCATCGGCCTTCATCTTCTTCTTGAAGATCCACTTACATCCGATTGGTTTTGCTCCTTCAGGCAGATCGACCAACACCCACATTTTGTTGGAGGTTATCAAGTCGTACTCATCATTAATAGCCTCCTTCCAGAAGATAGCATTTTGGTCTTCATCGCCTCATCATAGGTAAGCGGATCTGCTTCCACATAATAGGTGACAAAATTCTCTTCGAAGTCCTTCTGTCTCCTCATTCGCTTAGATACAGGTTCTGCGGGTTCTGGTTCAATAGTTGTTCTTGCAACAACAACATCTTCTTGGACTACCTCTTCGTAAGGAACTTGAGCCTCTTGCGCACTCACATTGTTATCTAGAATGTCCACGAGAATAATGTTCGTGTGTCTTGTAAACTTATCTTCAAAGAATTATGCATCGCAAGATTCAATGATATGATTTGACTCAATATCAAGAAACCTTCGAGCATTACTCTTATCAGCATAACCCAGGAATATAGTCTTCGTAGTCCTTGTTCCCAGCTTCTGAATCTTCAAATCCGGAAGCTTCACGTACGTCAGACACCCCCACACACGAATGACATTCAAGTTGGATCTGACCTTAAACCAGAGTTCATGAGGAGTGACTTCTGAAGTAGCATGCAGCACTCTGTTCAATATGAACATAGCCGTAAGCACTGATTCACCCCAGAAGCAATTTGGAAGACCCGCAGTCAATAACATTGAGTTCATCATGTCTGTTAATGTTCTGTTCTTTCTTTCTGCAACACCATTTGATTGAGGGGAGTTCGAAACAGTTGTCTCATTGATGATTCCATGTTCTCTGCAGAACGATGCAAATTCATGAGACCTATACTCTCTACCTCGATCACTTCTGAGTCTTTTGAGTTGTTGTCCAATTTGACGCTCGGCTTCAGCCTTGAAGTCCTTAAACTTCTCAAACGCTTCATCTTTAGACTTGAACAGATAAACGAACTCATACTTTGAGAAGTCGTCGATAAAAGTAATAAAATACTTTATCCCGACCTTTGTAGAGAACTGTTTGAAGTCACAGATATCTGAGTGCACCAATTCCAGAAGATCTGTATTTCGGTTTACCCGCTTGAACGGTTTTCTTGTGATCTTCGTCTGCGCACAGACCTCACACTTCTCCAACTCCTTACCCCCATATTTGGAGATAAGCCCAAGACTAGACATCTTGTTTATTCTTTTATAATGAACATGTCCTAGTCTATTATACCATAACTCAAGAGAATAACCAGAAGAAGAAACTGCATTCACTATCTCCATAGGAGTTACAAGTTGAAGTTTGAACATCCCTTCGGTGCAAAATGCCTTCCCGAAGTATGTTCCTTTATAGGACATAACGACTTGACCAACGTTAATGTCCATCCTCAAGCTTGCATTACAGAGCAGACTTCCCGAGGCTAGGTTCTTTGCTATGGCCGGTACATGCTTCACATTCTGAAGCGTCAGCGACTTCCCCGAAGTTAGTTGCAATACCACTGTCCCGATCCCGCACACTTCAGCTTATGTCTGGTTTGCCACCATAACCTTCTCAGAGACTGGTTGGTACGTGGTGAACCACTCCTTCTTTGAGCAAACATGACATGAGGCCCCAGCGTCTATCCATCAGTCCGTGTCAATCCCATCTGAGTCAACCTATGCAATCATAGCAACAAAGTTAGCCTCACCTTGCTCCTTTTGTTTTGGATTTTCTTTGTAGTCCCTCTTCTAGTGGCCTTTCTTGGCACAATTGAAACAAGTCCCAGGTTCTTTGGACTTGGGCTTGAACTGAGCCGACTTCACCTTCAGATGGTAAACGTCTTCTTTTGGTAGGGAGCCTTCTGCTTCCCTTTAGAACTTTCTTCTTACACCATGCTTGCCTTAGCCATCTGCTTGGACAAGGCGTCCACTTTGAGTTGAGCCCTCTACTTGTCTTCAACATATATCCAGTACAAGAGGCGTTCCAGATCCACCTCCATCTTCTTGCGGTGTATGTCCACGATGAAGTTGCTCCACCCAGGTGGGAGCTTGGCGATAATACCTCCGACGATAAAAGCATCAACCAAGGGCATGCCGTCATCTGCGAGCTTCTGATATAACTTAAAGAATTTCTTGACTTGAGACAACATGGTTTTGTCGTCCTCAAACCGCATCCTCCAGACCTTTTCGATCACGTGGATCTTATTCATGTTCTCATCTGCCTTATAGAGATTCTCTACAGACTCCCAGACGTCCTTTGTATTGACTGTTTTGCTGTATGACTCCGCCAGAGAGTCCTCCATGGAGTTCTGGATCAACAACTTGTAGAGGTTGTTATCCCGCCTCCACTTCGACTGCAAAGCCGTGGCTTCAGCAACCCTTTGAGCATTTTTACCCTCTGGAATCAAAGGCTCAGGATCTGTCAACACATAGTCGACGCTCATGAGTTGAAGATTAAGGCTGACCTTTCTCTTCCAGATGTTGAAATGCTCCCCATCAAACTTCTCAATTTTAAAACTTGTATCGAGAAGTTATGCACGGTTGTTCTCCATCAGATCTGAATCTTGCTTTGAGATTATTATTTCCGAAACAGATCTTTTATGGAAAATGGAAATCTCGAACTCTTATTTCCAGAGAAACGAAAAATTCGTTCTCCTAAGAGAGAGATAAATACTCGTTCTCAACTGAAGTTGATGCAACTAGATGAATGATCGCTCTCAATCGGAGTTGATACAACGATATGAATAATCGCTCTCAACCGGAGTTGATAAAACGACTTTGCTGGGGTGATGAAGATCACCGTTGCTCAAAGCAAGATTCGTCCAATTGTGATCTGCTCTCAAGAACCAGCAAGTTTGAAAGAGCTTCTGGAACACTCGCTGTCACCTCCTTTACTGTCACACCCCAGTACCGGAATATTGAGACGGACTAGGCCAGCTACTCCATATGAGGTATATAAACGTCATACGGCGATCGTGGCTGTCAAGAGACTAGGGGTGCATGCTACAATCAAGTCTCCTATGGTCTCACAGAGCATCTATGTCTCAATCAATCAAAATAAGAAGCAGTAAATAATGATCATATAAGACAAAGCAGTAAGGCGTCCCCGACGCTTCACAAAATAATCCATGAGCCTAGCTATATAAAATAATAAGCTAGTACCGAGAGTCAATAGTACATAACTATAGTCAACTGCAGTTTGATTTAATTACAATTATGTAAAGGAAACAAATGTCCAGAACAGCCGGCTAAACAGGTGCCGGTGGCTAAATGCCAAGTACAAAATAGAAGATATCAGAGCAGTGAAGAAGAAACCCACTCATGGTCCCTGGCACCCATACTCCTGGTGTTTACCATTGTTCGGGTAGAAGGCTGGATCCTATGGCGCTGCTACGAGATCTGGCCAAACAAAACCAGCAGGGTCAGGCCCCGAACAACAAGTACCACAAGAGAGGACAAAAGAGTAAGATAAAACCCAAGCATAATAATAAGACCTAATTCAAGAGTTATAGGCTTATACCATATCATCGAGATAATACGACACCCTTACAACCAAACAAGGACAAACGGTGCCAATATCATGCCGAGATAAGATATATCCTATAACCATGGGCAGGTGAAGGGCTTCTGATCGCGACTTCGGTCCATAGCCTATCGCAGTACAATAGCCCAACCCAACAACCAAACAAGGACATGGGTTGGACCACGCACAACGATAGTCCATGTTCCTCAGTTGCTAACAGAAGAAAACATATCATAAACAAGTCGGCTTACAAGCGGCCAATCAATCCTATGGCTTTCTATGATTTATCTGGATTATCCCAATAATGCAATATATAGGAATCCTCAGATCGTGTCAACCCAGTAGGGCTAGCCAAACCATTATAAATGTACATATATGCGTAGCACTTTGATTATGCACCGGTCTCCCGTAAGGCCACCGTGCTAAAACATATAACACATAGCACGTAGGAGTCGGATATAGTCATCCACTATAGGCGGATGAAACTGTATCCGTGGCAGCCAATCCGACACGTCAGGACTGGACCTGGGGTGGCTAGTATGGCACGATCTCGGGATTCTGTTCCCTCCCAATGCTTCTATCGATTTAATTTGCTTAGGTTAACCCTATCTTGATATTGAAATTACATGTCGTGGTCACATGGTCATCCTCCTATATGTCGTACCAGAGTACGTTTATCCTAAGTATGAATCCACATTGGCTCAATCTAGATCTATGCTTAGTGTAATACATCAAACAACAATTATTATACCACGATACTATTACTGACCAATTACCATGACTGTGATGGAAGGTACACATGTATTATCATATAACACGAATGATCACATAGCACGTAGAGTCACACCTCAGTGTACTCATTAAATAGTACCGTAGTGCATACTAATATTATATCTTAATACACACTTAGAATAGGTACCAGCATGTATACAGGTAATCAAATCAGGAATACGGTCAAGTCAGGAAGTCACACGGAACCCTCGTGACATAAAAGTCATATATGAATGCTGGTTAAAGTGAGAGGTGAAGATCTTTGAAGCCAAGACAAAGATCTACGACTTTTATGTTAAGAGTTGGAAGAAATTCTAGCCACAAATCAGTCAGATAGGACATAAAACAGCCAAAAAATAGCCAAATAGGCACTATGCGGCACTATGCAAGCCATGTGACACCATGCAAGCCTGTGGTACTATTCAAGCCTGCGGCACTACTCATGCCATGATCATGGTTCAATTAAGATAAGTTTGCCCAAGATTCACAATCATCAAATCGGGTAGTCACAAGCTAGGCTGAGTATAAGATGTAAGCCATTTAAAACATAAAAGAATATAATAAGAGGAACATGCAAGGGGCAAGGGAAAAGGGGCCAAGGAAACATGCGGCCAAGGGTCATGCAGTCCGCAGGACGCATACGGTCCGCAGGACTGCATGCGGCCAAGAAAAGAAGTCTGCATGACTTTATGCAGAAATGGGTCATACGGCCAAGAAATGAAATCTATATGGCTTCATGCGGATAAGGGTCATGTGGCCAAGAAATGAAGTCTGCATGGCTTCATGCGGGCAAGGGTCATGCGGCAAGCTCATGCATCCCAGCTGCATGCGGCAAGAAATAAAGTCCATATGACTTCATGCGGCCAGGTTGCGACCAAGCTCATGCGGCAAACCTCATACGGCCAAGCTTCTCGCGGCTAAGTTCATGCGGCTAAGTTGCGTACGGCAAGAAAATAAAGTCCATAGGACTTCTTGCGGCCAGGTCACGGCCAAGCTCATGCGGCAAACCTCATACGGCCAAGCTGCTCGCGGCTAAGCTCATACGGTTAAGCTGCATGCGTCAAGAAAATGAAGTCCACATGACTTCATGCGGCCAGGGTCACTGCTCATCTTCTCTAAAATCCGAAAAGATGGGCCATGGAAGCCATGGCTTCCAAGCTCCATAAAACCTTCAATGCAAGTCCAAATTTGGACTTCCATAGGTCAAAATGGGGTAGATCGAAATTCTCTACAACATGGAACAATTAGTTTTCGAAAACAACCAAGTTTGATAGATCAAAACCATGGGAATCCATAGAACCCTAATTTTAGAAACTTAGATCTACACAAAACTAGCCATTAAAATCAAAAGCTCCAAGAACTAAACTTGTAGAGGATGATGAGAAGAACAATATAGACAAATCATATCAAAAAAAAATCAAGAAATAAAAAATGCAAGAATCTCTCCATTTGGTGCAAGATGTACTTGCATAAATGTTGGCTTGAGGAAAATAAAATAAAAAGAGTAAATGAGAAGAGAGAGAGTGAGGAAAAGAATATATATAGGGGTTGGGTTGACTCAAAGAAACCCTAACCTTAAGCATGCTCTTAACCATATGACTAATGACATATTAAATGCTTCATGCAATAATTAATCAAATTAATTAAATAAATTTCTAACCACAACACGGTTCAGATATCTTATCATCGAAGTAGTGAACCACGCCTACAACTAGACAAGGATAAGGGGTGGCACACTATTCCGCGATGATATACTGTTCCATGCCATGGCCCGGTGCAAATACAGGATACATGCAATAAAGATACAGGTGTCAGATACCATATACAGGAAAAATCAAAAATTTACGTATTTCGGGAACGGGGAGTGACATCTCTACCCTCCTTAGAAAAATTCCGTCCTCAAAATTTCGATAAGGCTAGTCGAGCGCGCTCTCAAATCACGAAATACACTCAGGACATATAGGAAGCACAATTATCAAACAACACATGACACATGAACAAATTACGAAAGCAAGAACAATTAAGTTAAAAAAACACAAAAAATAATTATACCCTAGAAGGAAAGTGATCGGAGACATACGAATAAAATATGCCTCCCAAGTCAGTTGGGTAGGAATTCGTCCTCGAGGTCCTACACTGACTCCCAAAGTAGACAAGGGTCAACGCTTGAGATAAGTCAGTACCAATGACTTAATCAAGAACGAGACTCTGCCCAGGACGTACTCTCGTAATCAAGACACTTGATAAATATCACGTATCACATGATACGAGAGCAGATGAGTGAGATGAGAAAGTCGCCTTCACTCTTCGAATATAGAACCCAAGGAAATATAATGAATAACACTCAAAACTTACCCACAATCTGACCACCTTCGGCCTACCTCTGCTCTAATACTCCAAATTCTATTTGCCTCTGCCCCTGCTGGACTCTCTGCTGCTGCCTACCCTGGCCCTGCTGCTGCGGCCTCTGCGGCCCTGCCAGATGTTGTCCTACCTGATGTTGTGCTTGTCGGTACATCTAAGCTTGCGTCAGTAATGGACATTAGGCTAGTGGCCTCACTGCTAGTGCTGGCCCTTGATACGGTACTACCTCTAGAACTGGCAATGCCGGAAACTGTTGAGCTGGCCCTCCTGGACTCGGTATCTGTGGACACGTAGCTATACGATGGTCTGAACCTCCACACCTCAAGCACTGCCCATTCGCTAACCGATACACTTTCCGAGTGTGTCCTCCCTTACCACAATAAGTGCAACCCACTGGTGCCTTCTGACGTTGCTGGTGCCTCGATTGCTGCTGTCGAACTGGTGTCGTCACAACTGTTGTGACCGGAGCTGCATCACAAATATGGACGCCAGGCGCTGGTGCTGACGTCCGAGGTATTTCTCCTCCTCCTGTACTCTACGTATGAGACCTCTTCTGGCCTCCAGTCCTTGCTGATAACCTTTGAATAGTAAGCTCGTGCCTCCGAGCCGCCATCAATACTACATCGAATGTCTGGTATTCGTACCCCTCGACCAGCTGTATAATCTCTAAGTATTGGCCCATTCCATGGTCACACCCGATTTCGATAATCAACATGCACTTAAGTCAATACACAAAATATACAAACTACTGCTAATCATTTCAGGATATATGAAATCAATTTCAACGGACGTTGTATTGCATCAACGAAGCATCAACATTATCAAATCTGAAGATGACTCATTTCATATTTTATTCTGTATTTTACATTTTATTGAGTCTAAGATTTATTTTATAAAATCAGTTTTGGTAATACTGGCTTAGGGTTATCTCAGTCTACATTCTAAAAAGCCTACCCATTACCACTCATATATCATTTTACAAAATATTCCAAAATATCTTTGAAAATAATTTCTGATAAAATATTTTAAAAATCTCCTAACAGAACTCATAATCGAGTTCGGTACGAGTTCGGCCCGAGTTCGGACCGAACTCTGTCCGAGTTCGGTCAGTTTGTATTCAAACTTCTGTTGCCTCCAAATCTGCGAGCAACGTCTCTTTGCGAGATATCTGCATCCGAACTCTGCCCGAACTCTGTCCGAGTTCGGTCCCAGAAAACACCTATAAATAGAGAAGAACTTTTCATTTCAAATCATTCATTCACTCTTCATCTTCTCTTCTCTACTATTCGAGTGTTTTCAAACGATCCAAGATTTTCAAATCATACCTATACACCTCTTAGCCAAAAGCCAGTAATATCAGAGTTGATTTAGAGTCTTTTGGTATTCCAAGAGTTGTAAAGAGGTCGTTCCAAGTTCAGCAACTTTTTTTGTTGTGGAACTGGTCATGCGCTCGTCACCAAGCACGGTGTTGTGAAGTCGGTCGTGCACTTGTCATCAAGCACGGTGTTGTAAGAGACAGCAAGCTCTCAGTTAAAGCTTGTGCCATAGTGGATTAACATCGAGCAAGAGTACTCGAGACTGGATTAGTCCTCTCAGAGGGATACCAGTATACATCGCTGTGTCGCTGAGTTTGAATTCTCTATCTCTTGCTGCATTATATTTACTGTCTCTTATTTTACTGCCATAGTTTAAATTTTTAATTGGTGATTATTTTTTGCTGCACACACACACTCTATTCACCCCCCCTCTAGAGGTGCTCAACGGTCCTACAATTGGTATCAGAGCAGGTTATATTTTTATATAACAAACCTCAGAGAGTATATATGGCAGTCGTGAAATCAATATTCAACGGTGAAGGGCAATCCACAAATAGACCCCCACTTTTTGATGGTACTAATTATACCTATTGGAAAACACGAATGACTTTCTTCTTAAAATCTCTTGACTTTGATCTTTGGTCTATAGTCATTGATGGTTATAAGAAACCAGCACCCACAGTGGTTGAAGGCCATCTTGTAGACAAGTCTCATGACAAATACACTGAAGCTAAAAAAGCTAAGGCTAGTCTAGATGCTCGTGCCATCAATGCACTATTCTGTGCAATTGACAAAACGGAGTTCAACAGAGTTTCAACCTGTAAAACGTCTCACGAAATTTAGAAACTTTTTGAGGTAACTCATGAAGGTACTTCCCAAGTGAAGGAATCCAAAATTAGTAGACTGACACAGGAATATGAATCTTTTAAGATGAAACCCGTTGAGTCAATTACACAGATGTTTACTCGTTTCCTTGATATAACTAATCCTTTACAATCTTTTGGTAAGGATTACAGCAATCATGAGAAGATCAGAAAAGTGCTACGGGCGCTAACCAAGAACTGGAATCCAAAAGCCACAGCAATTATTGAAGGAAACGATCTCACCACTATGTCCTTGGAAACACTGATGGGGAAGCTGATGACCCATGAACTTGATTTGCAAGAGTTTGAAGAAGCAACACCAAAAGAAAAATCTATTGCTTTCAAAGCTCAAGCAAGAAAATCAACATGCAACGACTCTGATGAAGAATCATCAAGTGGTGATGAACAGGCCCTACTTGTGAAGAACTTTCGAAAATTCCTAAAGTTTGAGAAATCAAGCAGAAGGAAGAGAGATGTCCAAGAAAGCAATGAAGATGAAACCATTTGCTTTGGATGCAAGAAGACGGGGCACATGAAGAAGGACTATCCAACTTCAAAGAAAAGCAGTCCATATGACAGATCAAGATCAAGCAGAAAAGCAACATCTGGTCGAAAGTATGCCAACACAAGTATCTGGCATGAAAGTGATGCCAGTGATCAGAAGAAGAGGACAGACCCTGCGGCAATGCAAATGTCTGTCTTATGGCATTTGATAAGGTATCTTCAAACCCTCTATATGATGATTTTACTTTCGATGAATTAGAAAATACCTTTAGCGAACTACTTGAAGATCACAAAACTGTGCTCGACAAGTATAAGCAATCTCGAAAAGAGATTAAGGCATACACAACCGAGTTAGCTAGACTGTCTAATCTTATTGAAGATATTAAAGAGACGTCTACTACCGATAACACGGAAGAGATAGCCAAACTCAAGGTAGACTATCATGAGGCTATCCTCAAAATTGAAAAGAAAGAAAGAGACTATGTCAAGATACAAGAACTATATGACATAGAGAAGAAGAAGCACTTAGTAACAGAACAAAGACTCTCAGATATGACTGCTAGATATGAAGAGTCTATTGCGATTTCTAGAAAGTTAGAAATCAAGTTAGGCAAACAGGCAATACCTGTGACACAGCCTAAGTTTAGTCCTAATGCTAAGCATACACCTAAGAGGACTAAAAATAAGAAAGCACAGAAGAAACACGACTATCACCATGCTTTCACTTATAGGTTCTCCAAGAAACCAAACAAGCATGTAAACACAGTTGTGACCACATCTGGTTCTAAACTTACTTGTACTTATTGTGGCACGTATGGACACATATCACAGTATTGTTTGGCAAAAACCTTGTTGACAATCACACTTTAATCTGGAGACCTAAAGCTAATCAGAATGGACCCTTCAGAAAATGGGTACCAAAGGATTCATCTACTTGTCTTGTAGGTGGACCCTCAACCCTCTCATGCTAAAATCAAATGGATTCTCGATAGCGGATGTTCGTGACACATGACTGGTGATGCATCTTTGTTCGCTACGCTATCGATGAAGAAAGAAGGATATGTCTCTTTCGGAAATAATTTAAGAGGTGATATAATTGGTAATGGTACTGTAGGTATTTCTCCCTATCCAGTAATAAAGGATGTTTGTCTAGTAACAAAATTGAAACATAACCTATTTAGCATAAGTCATTTGGCAGATAATGGTTATGGTATCAATTTTGTGAAAGATAAATGTACCATATATGATATGTCATCTGGTGATCCCATATATAAAGGGATTAGAGAAGACAATATTTATGTTTTCTTTTTGGAGAATACTAATAATGCAGGTAGGTGCCTAGTAGCCAATCAAGATGAAAGCTGGCTATGGCACATGAGACTAGGACATACAAACATGGATACTATCTCACGACTAAGTACAAAGAAGTTGGCAAGAGGACTCCCTGAGATTCTATTCAAGAGAGATATGGTATGTGCTGACTGTGAAAAGAATAAAGCACATAAGTCTACTTTTAAATCCATCAACGCTGTAAGTACTTCTAGACCTTTGCAGTTAATTCACATGGATTTATTTGGTCCTAGTAGAGTCGCTAGTCTTGGCGGTAAGCTCTACGCTTTTGTTCTTGTTGATGATTTCTCTCGTTTTACTTGGGTTTATTTCTTATCAAACAAAAGTGATGCAATTTTTGAATTTCAGATATTTTGCAAAAAGGTACAAAACGAAAAAGGCTTCATGATTACTCGTATCCGAAGTGATCATGGTGGCGAATTCAAAAATTCTAATTTCAAAAAGTTTTGTGATGATAGTGGATATTACTACGAATTTTCTTGTCCTAGAACTCCCCAACAGAATGGTGTTGTGGAGCGGAAGAATCGTACTCTAAGCGAAATGGCTAGAGTCATGCTGAATCAGTATAATCTTGATAAATATTTTTGGGCAGAAGCTGTTAGTACAGCCTGTCATATTTTGAATAGGGTGTTAATTCGACCAATCTTGAAGAAAACACCATATGAGCTTTGGTTTGGAAGGATTCCAAACATTTCTTACTTTAAATTTTTTGGATGTCACTGTTTTATCCTGAACACCAAGGATAACTTGGAAAAGTTCGACTCCAAAGCAGATGACGGAATATTTCTCAGATATGCTACTAAGAGTAAGGGATATAGAATTTTTAATAAAAGATCTATGATTGTTGAAGAAACTATTAGTGTTACTTTTGATAAGTTAAATAGTCACAGATCTAGCGACAGTGATGATGAAGATACACATGGAAAAACTGAGAAGAGTACTGTGGAAGATCTGACCCAAAAGATTGATTCATTAAAATTCTTGCCAGATCATCCAGAGACACTCATCATAGGTGATGTATCTAAAGGTGTAAGTACACGTTCATTTCTTAAGGATTCTGAAATAGCAGCAAATGTAGCATTCATTTCTCAAATAGAACCTAAGAATGTAGATGATGCTTTTACTGATGAGTTTTAGATTTCTGTCATGCAAGAGGAACTAAATCAATTTGAGAGAAACCAAGTTTGGAAACTCGTTCCTAAACCCATTGGTCAATCTATAATTGGTACCAAATGGGTGTTCCGAAATAAACTCAGTGAAGATGGACAAGTTCTACGCAACAAACCACGTCTAGTGGCACAAGGTTATAATCAAGAAGAAGGAATTTATTATGATGAGACCTATGCTCATGTTGCTAGACTAGAAGCCATCCGTATGTTTTGTGCATTTGCATGTTATAATGATTTTAAATTATTTCAAATGGACGTAAAAAGCGCATTTTTAAATGGATTTTTAAAAGAAGAAGTTTTTGTGAAACAACCCCCTAGTTTTGAAGTTTTTCAAAAACCTGATCACGTCTTCAAGCTTAAGAAAGCCCTTTATGGACTCAAACAAGCACCTCATGCTTGGTATGAGTGCCTAAGTGCCTTCTTACTTGATAATAGTTTTTCAAAAGGAAAGGTTGATACTACTTTGTTTATAAAATCCTTGAATGATAATATCCTCCTTGTGCAAATTTATGTAGATAACATAATATTCGGTTCTACTAACGAAAAACTATGTCAAGATTTTGCTAAGTGTATGTAGAGTGAATTTAAGATGAGTATGATGGGAGAGCTAAACTTCTTCCTAGGACTTCAAATCAAACAGCACTCAAAAGGAACATTCATCAACCAGGCTAAGTACACGAAGGGCATACTGAAAAAGTACGACTTCGAGAATGTAAAGCCAATCGGGACTCCTATGGCTACATCTACAAAGCTTAATGCTGATGAAAGTGGCAAACCTGTCGATCAGCGTAAGTATCAAGGTATAATTGGTAGTTTATTATATTTAACTGCTAGTCGTCCTGATATTATGTTTAGTGTTTGTATTTGTGCACGTTATCAGGCAAATCCTAAGGAATCACATCTTAGTGCCGTTAAGCGTATCTTCCGATACCTTAAAGGAACTTCTACAGTCGGCTTATGGTATCCTAAAACCAAATCCTTTGACCTGATAGGTTACTCGGATGCGAATTTTACAGGATGCAAAGTGGACCGTAAAAGTACCAGCGGCACATGTCATTTCCTAGGAAAGGCCTTAGTCTTTTGGTTTAGCAAGAAACAAAATTCAGTAGCATTATCAACAACTGAGGCTGAGTATATCGTCGCAGGACGTTGTTGTGCTCAGATTTTGTGGATGAAGCAAACCTTAGAGGACTACAATCTGCACTACACTAAAGTTTCTATTTATTATGACAACACTAGCACTATTAATCTGACTAAGAACCCTATCTGTCATTCACGCACAAAGCACATAGAGATAAGACAGTATTTTCTTCGTGATCATCAACAACACGGGGATATCTGCTTAGAATTTATTGACACAGATCATCAACTAGCAGACATATTCACAAAACTATTGGCTGAAGACCGTTTTAACATAATGAGGCGTGAGCTCGGTATACTTGAATTTTCAGATTCATAATGTAATATGGTAATTAAAATTAATTTTATGACTTACAACTTTGAAATTTATTTAACGAAAATTATTTTTGGGTACAAACCTAAAAAGGGTATTTCTGTCACCACGACTACGGTCGAAGCGAAGCGGTACTTAAGAGTTCCCCGGTGAACCTCCGTTAGCTGGGACAACCCCTACAGTTAACCCATAAATAGAATACGTTATTAAATACTAGAGTCAAAAGTCATAAAGTTACTTTTAACCAACCAGAACTGCATTTATTGTCTCGGGAATACAAGTGACCGAACTCGGGCCGAACTCTGACCGAGTTCGGACCGAATTTGGACCGAGTTCGGTCGGTGCTGTATTAATTTCCAGAACCGAACAGCCGACCCTAAACTCTATAAATTTAACTCTTTCAACCATCTTTTCCACACTCCAACCCGTGGAAACATCTCCTTCCTCCCTAAAATTTCTTCCTCCTCCATCCTAGCAAGGAATCTAAGAGATCTGGTGGGCGTTTCAACATTCTCATCTTCCTCCTTTCTCAAAAAGGTATTCCTTTTTCTCTTCTATATTCTCCATGGCTCCTAAACGTCATAGAGGATCATCTTCCCAAGGTGCCTCCTCCTCTTCTGATTATACACCAGCTAGTCTATTCAGTCCAGCACGACCAATAGATGCAGAAGACTATGATTCTACTTTGTTTTCGGACAAAGAATTTTCTAATCTTTGGTTCGATTCATTTTCTGGTCGTAAGATTTGCTATGGAGCTTTTGTTAATTTTACTATATTTTCTGAATATGCTCCTACTTTTGACCACTTAGGCTACCGAGATTTCTTCGAGGCAGCAGAAAATATTTTTGATAATGCTGTCCGAATATTTTACTGCAACTTACAAGTAAAACCTAACGAAAACTTCTATTCTTGCATTGCTGGGCAAGAATTAGAATTCAGTGCTACTGATATCAGTGAATTTTTCCATGTTCCTGATCTTGGTGAAGCATTGGTTGACATTACCCATGTCCAATTTCCTGCTGATGTTACCCTTGTCTCTTTCAGGGAACTTATTTGTCATCCAAACCCTGTTCCTCGTAGGGTTTATGCAGAGAATTTGAACCAATCTTTTTATGAACTTCATCGCATAATTTTCTCTGTACTCCTTCCAAAGAAAGGATCCACAGATGAAGTGACCTTCTTGGAACTCTCTGCTTTATACCACATTCATTTTGGTATTCCATTCTCTATCCCAAAGACCATGATGTCCTGGATGCTGAACTGCAGAAATGCAGGAAGGAATCTGGTATATCCTATGCACTTGGCGTCTATCTTTCGCCGTTTTAAGATTGATCTTCAAACTTGTGCATTCTCCTCCACTCCTATCGAGCTTACCAGATCTCGCCAATTTTTTGCTCCACCTCTGCCTCCTGGAGCTCAGCCTGCTCCAGCTGCTGACGCTGAGATTCCTAATGCTGCTCCTGCTCCAGCCCCTGCCCCGGGATTTGATCCGGCTTTCTATCAGCGCTTTGATGATTTTGTTGCTATATCTGCGCAACGTCATCAAGGTTATCTTGATTCGGAGTTCCGACGCATCTCTCAGGCTCAGGTGCTGAGGAACGGGATTGCTGACCTCCACTACAGCCTAGCCCATGATCCAGTCCATCTGATCACCATCCTGCCTCACCCAGGCTTTCCGGGTCCTCGGTTCACAGATGAGGCTTCCTTCCAGCACTTCGACCCCACTGCAGCCTACTTTCCTCTAGAGGCTCCTGGTGCTGACGACCCCACTATGTGACGTGGGTTCAGCTTTTGGATAGTGGATACTTGTTAGATGATGATCTTTATGCTTTGATGTAGTTTTTCTTTTTATGTCTAAACTCATTAGTTAGACATTTTCTGATGATTGTACTCAGCATTTTTTGTATGACATTTTCAGTACTTTATTTCCAGCATTTTCTTTCCATAGTAGTTGTTTTATGCTGTGATCATGTCTCTTTTGCTTCACTTTGTCTTTTGTTTTCTATTGTTGGCTTCACACATTACGGGGGAGCCAAGTCATTTTACTATTTGACAAAGGGGAAGAAAAAGAGTACACATACCAAAAAGCATACAAATCTAAAAAAACAAAATCAACCATCTCAGGTACTTGTATTTTGTTCTATTTTATAAAAATATATTTTGGTATAGACTCAAGTTTGTCAATTATCAAAATAGGGGAGATTGTTGGCCCATTCCATAGTCACACCCGATTTCGATAATCAACATGCACTTAAGTCAATACACAAAATATACAAACTGCTGCTAATTATTTCAGGATATATGAAATCAATTTCAACGGACGTTGTACTGCATCAACGAAGCATCAACATCATCAAATCTGAAGATGACTCATTTCATATTTTATTCTGTATTTTACATTTTATTGAGTCTAGGATTTATTTTGTAAAATCAGTTTTGGTAATACTGGCTTAGGGTTATCTCAGTCCACATTCTAAAAAGCCTACCCATTACCACTCATATATCATTTTACAAAATATTCCAAAATATCTTTGAAAATAATTTCTGATAAAATATTTCGAAAATCTCCTGACAGAACTCATAACCGAGTTCGGCCCGAGTTCGGACCGAACTCTGTCCGAGTTTGGTCAGTTTGTATTCAAACTTCTGTTGCCTCCAAATCTGCGAGCAACGTCGCTTTGCGAGATATCTGCATCCGAACTCTGCCCGAACTCTGTCCGAGTTCGGTCCCAGAAAATACCTATAAATAGAGAAGAACTTTTCATTTCAAATTATTCATTCACTCTTCATCTTCTCTTCTCTACTATTCGAGTGTTTTCAAACGATCCAAGATTTTCAAATCATACCTATACACCTCTTAGCCAAAAGCCAGTAATATCAGAGTTGATTTAGAGTCTTTTGGTATTCCAAGAGTTGTAAATAGGTCGTTCCAAGTTCAGCAACTTTTCTTGTTGTGGAGCTGGTCGTGCGCTCGTCACCAAGCACGGTGTTATGAAGTCGGTCGTGCACTTGTCACCAAGTACGGTGTTGTAAGAGACTGCAAGCTCTCAGTTAAAGCTTGTGCCATAGTGGATTAACATCGAACAAGAGTACTCGAGACTGGATTAATCCTCTCAGAGGGATACCAGTATACATCGCTGTGTCGCTGAGTTTGAATTCTCTATCTCTTGCTGCATTATATTTACTGTCTCTTATTTCACTGCCATAGTTTAAATTTTTAATTGGTGATTATTTTCCGCTGCATACACACACTCTATTCACCCCCCTCTAGAGGTGCTCAACGGTCCTACACTAAGACCCTGCTGGAACCTCATTGCTCTCTCTGGCTCTGTCGACACCATCGTCTGAGCAAACCTACTTAACCAGCAGAACTCTGCTGCATAACCATCCACCGTCCTACCAGCCTGCTTGAGGCTGATAAATCTCTGCTGAAGCTCATACCGAGCTTCTACGCCAAAGTACTTAGCCTTGAATATGGTACTAAAACTTTCCCAAGGAACATGATGCCTCATTCCAACCTCTTTCGATGCCCCCCAGTCGCGGGCGAGCTCCTGAAGTAATAGTCTGACCTGGTCAACCTTTTCTTCTACTGGAACCTTAGCTTCGGTCAATATGGCCTCAATATCCTGAAGCCAAGCATCCGCCGTGATGGCATCCTCTGTGCCGTCAAAGTATCTCGGGTTAAGTCGGTAAAATCTCCCCGACGCTCCCGAGTCATTCCTGATACTTCTCTCAAGGGCTAATTGTAACCCCTGATTCAGTAGCACATTCTGTTCCTGCTGCTGGGTCTGCTGTTGCTGTTGGGCTGCCGTCTGGTATTGCTGGGTCTCCAATAACCCTCTGATAATCTGCAACAGTGCCGATGCATCTAGTGCTACTGGTACTACCGGCATCACTGGAGGTACAGGAACCTCTGGCCTCTGCGGCTCAACTAGCTCATGCTCGGTAACGTTCTAGATGTGAATCTGTCTAGGTAGATGGGCTACCCCTTGCTAATCTCCAACTGGTCCCTGCTCTACTGGATTCTCTTCCATGCCGGCTCCTCCAATAGCCGAGAATGATGTGCCCCTAAAGGAAAGGATACAAAGTATCAAAAGACGGGACGGAAAGGAATCAAGGATGATAATCAAGTTAGCAATCAAGGTGGAAGAAAGAGAAGACGAATCAGGAGATCAAGGGGAACATGTTTTGATTGAGACTCCTATAATTGCAACACCCAACAAGTCTGAAAAACATACCTGCATGGGCCACCAATAAAACCTTGTCACGCCCCAGTACCGGAATACTGAGACGGACTAGGCCAGCTACTCCATATAGGTATATAAACGTCATACGGCGATCGTGGTTGTCAAGAGACTAGGGGTGCATGCTACAATCAAGTCTCATATGGTCTCACAGAGCATCTATGTATCAATCAATCAAAACAAGAAGCAGTAAATAATGATCATATAAGACAAAGCAGTAAGGCGTCCCCGACGCTTCATCAAAATGATTCATGAACCTAGCTATAGAAAATAATAAGCTAGTACCGAGAGTCAATAGTATATAACTATAGTCAGCTGTAGTCTGATTTAATTACAATTATGTAAAAGAAACTAATGTCCAGAACAGCCGGCTAAACAGGTGCCGGTGGCTAAATGCCAAGTACAAAATAGAAGATATCAGAGCAGTGAAGAAAAAACCCACTCATGGTCCCTGGCGCCCATACTCCTGGTGTGCACCATTCTTCAGGTAGAAGGCTGGATCCTCTGGCGCTGTTACGAGATCTGGCCAAACAAAACCAGCGAGGTCAGGTCCCGAATAGCAAGTACCACAAGGAAGCACAAAAGAGTAAGATAAAACCCAAGCATAATAATAAGACCTGATTCAAGAGTTATAGGCTTATACCATATCATCGAGACAATACGACACCCTTACAACCAAACAAGGACAAACGGTGCCAATATCATGCCGAGATAAGATATATCCTATAACCATGGGCAGGTGAAGGGCTTCTGATCGCGACTTCGGTCCATAGTCTATCGCAGCACAATATCCCAACCCAACAACCAAACAAGGACATGGGTTGGACCACGCACCACGATAGTCCATATTCCTCAGTTGCTAACAGAAGAAAACATATCACAAACAAGTCGGCTTACAAGCGGCTAGTCAATCCTACGGCTTTCTATGATTTGTCTAGATTATCCCAGTAATACAATATATAGGAATCCTCAGATCGTGTCTGTCATGCCCCAGAACCAGAATACTGGAGAGCGAGGGAATGACTCAGCCAGCTACGTATTACGGGTTGAAGAATACCGTATAATACGATCAATGCTGTCTAACCAGACGAGGGGGTGCATACTACATGAAAGTCTTACTATGGTCACTTCACATCTATTGTCTCAATCATTCAAACAAGAAGCAAAAATAGAGAACATGTAAGATAAAGCAGTAAGGCATCCCAAACGCTTAGTCAAGATATTCTTGAGATCTGGCTTTACAAAACATAGCCAGATGATATAGTAACATATACACAATTATTATCAGCTGCAGTCTGACTTAGTTACAATTATGTAAAAGTAAGTACAAGACAATCCGACTAACATGTCGGTGCCAAACGGCTAAGTATAAAGTAAATAACAAAAACGAGCGGTGGAGTAAGGAACCCACTCGAGTCCTCCTGCAATCATTCCCCTAGTATTGACCATCTTGGAGGTGGAAGTAAGCTGAGTCCTCGGAAACCGGCTCTAAATCTGGCCATGCAAAACCAGAGAGGTTAGACCTCTAATAGCAAGTACCACAAGGAAGCACGATATGAAGGATTAAACCAGTAAGTAAGAGAATATAATAATAGATCTCTGCTTTCCACTAGGGTTCACATAACATCACGACACTTCGAACCAACCTCCCAACCAAACAAGGACAGAAGTTGGCCCGTCATGTCCTGACATTCTGATCATCTCAGTTAGGCAACAGAGTAGGTACAGTACACAAACAAATCATCTTGAACGGCCAATCAACTCCTACGGCTTGCTATTGTGAGTCCCAAGTTATCCTGGAATTATGCAAATAGGGATTCCTCAGTTCTTACTATGTGCGAGCAAGGCTAGTCTATCCAGTCAATCAATTGCGCCAATCATGAATTAGACGAGTCCCAGCGGGACGCCCGTCATCAATGTACAATATACAATAATATAACCAGATACCGCTCCCTGCCCGTGTGGCAGATTTGCAGTATCTGTGGGGACCAGCCGACCTGTCGGGTACTACTAGTCCCAAGAGGGCTGCCATGTAAGAACTCGGGGATCCATTCTCTCCATGCAATCATTATTTTATTTAACTTAATAGTCTCTACGTTGAGTAAAATCCTATGCCGTGGACCATGGTCATTCAAATGAGTACTTTTGTACGGGGTACGATATGCGCAACTCTACAACGATACCCGTGCGGCTAGGTTGTAGGTCTTACATAGCGTAATACAACAATCAAATCTAACCACGGAGTAATCATGCCTTGACCATAAAGTACACATGCTGCTTTGTAGAAAAATAAATAAATTGAAGCCTGCACATGCATGTATGTCAATATTCGGGATCGGCTAATCGATTACAATAGTTCATAACATGAACGTGTCTCATTCATTTAATTCAATAAGACGACTAACCAGTCTCTTAGTTCCAACTAGGAACGCATGATCAATTTTAGTCAAGATAACCATTATTATCAATGGTGACAAGGCATGAAAGTCAATTAGTATTAAATGGGGTCGAGTCTATAACTCTCAGGGTTAAGTTCCAGTCTTACTGGGTATCCATAAACCAATCAAGACACAGGACATGTTCTACACAACCATATGTATCAAAAATATTAACATGCTAAGATTATCGAGTTCATAAAAAGGGCGCAAGGATATAATAGGAGAATTATCATGCCACCATTAAATGAATAAATTATAGAGCAAATAGAAACACCCAGGTCAGGAAGTCACGCCAACAAGTCTATGCTAAGGCCAACAAGTCACGCCAACAAGTCTATGCTAAGGCCAACAAGTCACGCCAACAAGTCTATGCTAAGGCCAACAAGTCACGCCAACAAGTCTATGCTAAGGCCAACAAGTCACGCAAGAATCGTACGCGTAAAAAGGGTACGCCAAGTTTAGTAAGTAGGAGTGAGCGTATAAACAGTGTGAGCATGAAAAGTGGTTCACGTTGGCACGCACAGCGTGAGCGTGAAAAGTAACTCACGCACGCACAGCGTGAGCGTAAAAAGTAACTCACGCACACACAGCGTGAGCGTGAAAAGTAACTCACGCACGCACAGCGTGAGCGTAACTCAAAATTCACGCTGACACGTAAAGACGTGAGCGTGACTCAAAATTCACGCTGGCACGTAAGAACGTGAGCGTGACTAAAAATTCACGCTGGCACGTAAGAACATGAGCGTGACTCAAAATTCACGCTGACACGTAAAGACGTGAGCGTGACTAAATCTCCCGAACTCCAATCTTATGGAACCTTCGTTCCAAGCCAGAATGGGGTTCCCATGGTTCAGAATGGTGTAGAAGGAGAAGCTCTACAACATGAACTATCTATTCCGAAAGCACGCCAGTTTGGTGGATCAAAACCCATGAACAACCGAGAATACAACAACTTAGATCTAGAAGAAATAAGCCAAAGAAATCAAAAATGCTAAGTACTAAACTCTCTTAGGATCATGAGAGGAAGACAAATGATCCATAAAAATGGATGAAGGAGAAGCAAGATGTACTTGCCTACTGCTGGTAGGTGGAGAGAGTGGTGAGGAAGAAGAAGAAGTAATGGTGAAGGAGAGTTATGAGGAGAGAGAATAGAGATGGGGGCTTTAAATAGAAAAGGGGGGTGGTAGGTGGGGTTCGGTTCATGTGAACCACCAATAAACCCGAGAAAAACCCTCCTAGGCCGAACCTAAAAGCAAGACTAAAAGCAGAGAGTAACAGCAGGAAATAAAATGCAGATAATTAATTAACATAAAATTAAAGGAATTTAAATACAGAATAATACATGATAAATACTAGATAAATATATATGAGTTGTACATGTATAAAAATACGCATTCTGGGAACGGGGAGTGACAGTGTCAACCCAGCAGGGTTAGCCAAACCATTATAAATATACATATACGCGTAGCACTTTGATTATGCACCGGTCCCTCGTAAGGCCACCGTGCTAAAACATATAACACATAGCACGTAAGAGTCGGATATAGTAATCCACTATAGGCGGATGAAACTGTATCCGTGGCGGCCAACCCGACATATCAGGACTGGACCTGGGGTGGCTAGTATGGCACGATCTCGGGATTCTGTTCCCTCCCAATGCTTCTACCGATTTAAGTTGCTTAGGTTAACCCTATCTTGATATTGGAATTACATGTCGTGGTCACATGGTCATCCTCCTATATGTCGTACCATAGTACGTGTACCCTAAGTATGAATCCACATCGGCTCAATCTAGATCCATGCTTAGTGTAATGCATCAAACAACAATCATTATACCACGACACTATTACTGACCAATTACCATGACTGTGCTGGAAGGTACACATGTATTATCATATAACACGAATGATCACATAGCACGTAGAGTCACACCTCAGTGCACTCATTAAATAGCACCGCAGTGCATACTAATATTGTATCTCAATACACACTTAGAATAGGTACCAGCACGTATACGGGTAATCAAATCAGGAATACGGTCAAGTCAGGAAGTCACACGGACCCCTCGTGACATAAAAGTCACATATGAATGCTGGTTAAAGTGAGACGTGAAGATCCTTGAAGCCAAGGCAAAGATCTACAATTTTTAATGTTAAGAGTTGGGAGAAATTCTGGCCACAAATTAGCCAGATAGGACATAAAACAGCCAAATAGGCACTATGCGGCACTATGCAAGCCATGCGGCACTATGCAAGCCTGTGGTACTATTCAAGCCTGCGGCACTATTCATGCCATGATTATGGTTCAATTAAGATAAGTTTACCTAAGATTCACAATCATCAAATCGGGTAGTCACAAGCTAGGCTGAGTACAAGATGTAAGCCATTTAAAACACAAAAGAATATAATAAAAGGAACATGCAAGGGGCAAGGGAAAGGGGCCAAGGAAACATGCGACCAAGGGTCATGCGATCCGCAGGACGCATACGGTCCGCAGGACTGCATGCGGCCAAGAAAAGAAGTATGCATGACTTCATGCGGATAAGGGTCATGCAGCCAAGAAACGAAGTCCGCATGGCTTCATGCAGACAAGGGTCATGAGGCAAGCTCTTGCATCCCAGCTGCATGCGGCAAGAAATAAAGTGCACATGACTTCATGCGGCCAGGTCGCGGCCAAGGTCATACGGCAAACCTCATGCGGCCAAGCTGCTCGCGGCTAAGCTCATGCGACTAAGCTGCATTTGGCAAGAAAATAAAGTCCACATGACTTCATGCGGCCAGGTCGCAGCCAAGCTCATGCGGCAAACCTCATGCGGCCAAGCTGCTCGCGGCTAAGCTCATGCGGCTAAGCTACATGCGACAAGAAAATGAAGTCCACATGACTTTATGCGGCCAGGGTCACTGCTCATCTTCTCTAAAATCTGAGAAGATGGGCCATGGAAGCCATGGCTTCCAAGCTCCATAAAACCTTCAATACAAGTTCAAATTTGGACTTCCATAGGTCAAAATAGGGTAGAACAAAATTTTCTACAACATGAAACAATTAGTTTTTGAAAACAACCAAGTTTGATAGATCAAAACCATGAAAATCTATAGAATCCTAGTTTAAAAACTTAGATCTACACAAAACTAGCCATTAAAATCAAAAGCTCCAAGAACTAAACTTATAGAGGATGATGAGAAGAACAATATAGACAAATCATATCAAAGAAAAAAATCAAGAAATGGAAAATACAAGAATCTCTCCATTTGGTGCAAGATGTACTTGCCTAAATGTTGGCTTGAGAAAAATGAAATGAAAAGAGTGAATGAGGAGAGAGAGTGAGGAAGAGAATATATATAGGGGTTGGGTTGACTCAAAGAAATCCTAAACTTAAGCTTGCTCTTAACCATATGACTAATGACATGTTAAATGCTTCATGCAATAATTAATCAAATTAATTAAATAAAATCCTAACCACAACACGGTTCAGATATCTTATCATCGAAGTAGTGAACCACGCCTACAACCAGACAAGGACAAGGGGTGGCACACTATTTCGTAATAAGATACTGTTCCATGCCATGGCCCGGTGCAAATACAGGATACATGCAATAAAGATACAGGTGCCAGATACCATATACAGGAAAAATCAAAAATTTATGTATTCCGGGAACGGGGAGTGACATTTACAAACTCGAAGAACTCCTTAGGACTTCAATGGCGGCGGTAACACTTCTCTCTTCTTGTCTTTATTTTGGCGTAAGTCCTTAATGAAGGCACGAAGAGAGTATTTATAAAGAAGGGTCGAAACCCTAATTCTATTCTTGGTCGTAACTGATTGCGAAAAGATATGAGCGAATAATAAAGAATAAATTATATTCAAATCCCACAAAGATCGGATCTGATCAATTAACTCAATATTTCCATAACCGCTCAAATCTTCCAATCAGCCACATCATACGCCACCTGAGCCCCATAGCCACTCAGCCCGTCAACCTGCGCGTGTAGCTGTGAAGCCCGCAGCACTTGCGCGCCCAGCACCGCAGTCCCGCAGCACCTGCGCGCCGTTGACGTGCTAAGTGCAAAGTGCGCCAACAAAACGCCACTTTACGCCCTTGAGCCCGAGTCTGAGTCGCGGCTTAGCTCCATAAGAAAATTATCTCATGAGCATGACAAAAAGTATTAATGCTTCTTTGTTGGTTTTGCCTTCTTTCCACTAGAAAAATGTCCCCACATGGCACCTATGTGCCTCTCCACATTTCATGTGATCTCTCAACACAAGCAAAGCTTTATATAGAGATACCATCCATATGATTTTTCCAATGTGGGACTATCTTTCTAGTTTCTATATATATATATATATATATATATATATATATATATATATATATATATATATATATTTTTTTTTTTTTTTTTTTAAAAAAAAAAAAAAAAAAAAAAAAAAAAAAAAAAAAAAAAATATATATATATATATATATATATATATATATATATATATATATATATATATATATCGTAATTGTGTCGAACACTTCCAGCAGAAATCGATCTCCTGACCACTCGGACCACAAGTCTCACCAGTATCATTAGGCTAGAGGGTCATTTGGCATATCTATATATAATTGAAATCCGCTACTTAATATTACCTTCAGAAAATGCAATATTTTGTTCGCATAGCTAGCACAATTACTCTGAGATTGTTGAAGAAAAACAAAATTGGAGAAAGAATAAAAAGAAGCAAAAGTGGAGACTTTCAAAGAAACACTCTACACTAGGGGTGTGCATCGATCGGTGATCGACCTATTTGGTCACAACCGAAGTCGAACCGAAGTTAATCGGTTTAAAAATAATCACAGCCGAACCAAACCAACCAATTGGTCGGTTAGATTTTAAAACCGACTGACTTGGTTCGGTTTGGATCGGTTTGGCTGATCGGTTTTGATCAAAGAAAATTTTCAAATATATAAAAGTGTTTCACAAAATAAATTCACAAAAAAATAAATCATAACCATATCCTGTTTGGAAGATGTTTGTATGAGATACCAAAGTGGACAATAATCTTCTAAGTAAATCACTTGCATAATAAATTTTTTCCACAAATCTAAAATAATTTTCGAAAATAAACCTCCTAATAGATCTATGAATTGAAGATGGAAAATAAACAAACCATGAGATGGATAAGTTGGACCGGATATAAACCTAACTTTGAGTTGTTACTAACTAGGTTCGGTTTGGTTCGGTTTAAGCGGTTTTTGGAATGACCAAACCGTGAATCGAACCAAATCTGTCGGTTTTTTAAATTGTCAAGTCGAACCAATCCGATCGGACCATCGGTTCGGTTAAAAACTGACCGATTCGATTTGGTTCGGTTCAATTTGGTCGATTTGATCCAAATATGCACACCCCTACTCTACACCATCACATGAGTTTGGCACTCGCTCCTATTTTTTGCGTTCAAGCAAGAAGTTATAACGTCTGGACCTAGAGAAAGAATAAAAGAAGAAGCAAAAGTGGAGACTTTCAAAGAAACACTCTACAGTCTACACCATCACATGAGTTTGGCACTCGCTCCTATTTTTTGCGTTCAAGCAAGAAGTTATAACGTCTGGACCCAGCAAAGCATCGCTTGGCGGACAAGTCATCTAAACATTTATCCTTTATTTAATTAAAGACCACGACGCGCTAAAATTAGCGAGACCCAAATTTAGACCACTGTCCAGTGGGACCCACGTCACATTGGGTCAGAAACTGGGTGTCAGGAAACTAAGAACCTCGCGTTCCCAACTTCTTGCGTGGAAGGAGTTGTTTAAATTTAAATATGGGGGTTAGTTTGCAGATAAGTCCAGAAACAAATTATTATTGTCTTCAAGGTCCCTATAAAGTTTAGCCTATAAATTAAGAAAGGACTGGCAGTTTGAGTGTAGGTGGACTTACAGATTCCTTTCTTAGATCCCTTTCTTTCTTCCTAGTCTTCTCATTTTCCTCGGTAAGTCAGAAATATTCAATTTCTAATTTTAGTTCTTTTTTCGACGAATTCAATTTACTTACTGAGTTTAAGGTTTAGAAAAATGTTGATCGCTATTATTTTTTTCCTTTCATTTGATGATTAATTCAGTATTTCAATGTTTTTTTTTTTTTGAGAAATTTCAAGTTGATTCAGTGTTTTTTGGAATTTTAATGCTTTTTTAGACTGAAATTTACAGTAATTCCAATTTGACGCAAATCAGGTTTTTATGTGATATGAAAAGTCCCGCGGGAAAGCTCCGCGGACTTCCGATCCGAACCCATATATATATATATATATATATATATATATATATATATATATATATATATATACTAATTCTATGCAATTTTATTTTAATTTACTACTCTTTATTTTAGCATTTAGAGTATTGTTGATCGCTATCGATTTGAAAACTTTTGATTCGATGGCCAATTTAGTATTTGTTCTGAGAAGTTTCAATTTGATTAAGTTTTTGGATTTTTAATGCTTTTTTAGTCTAAAATTTATAGTAATTTTCAATTTGATGCAATTTTTTATTTTTGATTTTAGGGTTTAGAACAAGTAGATCGCCATGGGAACTGGACTCGGAACTCTGATTCCGTCGATACTTCTCCTCCTTCTGGTCCGCTCCTCCTCGGCCGACGACTTCGTTAGGGTTAGCCTGAAGAAGAAGCCCCTGGACGAGAACAGCCGCCTCGCCAGCCGGATCACTGTTGCCGAAGACAACTCCCGGCCCCTCCTCAGCTCCCGCAGCTACCGGCTTGGCACCGGTGGGTCGGAGGATATCATCTCCCTCAAGAACTACATGAACGCCCAGTACTTTGGGGAGATCGGCATTGGGACTCCGCCGCAGAAGTTCACGGTCATCTTCGACACCGGAAGCTCCAACTTGTGGGTCCCGTCCTCCAAGTGCTACTTCTCGGTGAGTCGACTCGATTAGAGGGCATTGATGTTCATGTTGGTTCTGTGTTTGGGAAGGCGGGAACTGATGAGATTTTGTTGTTTGTTTGCAGATTGCTTGCCTTTTCCATGCCAAGTACAAGTCTGCCAAGTCGGCCACCTATCACAAGAATGGTTGGTCGCCATAATCCTTTGCTTCTAGGATTGATTGTATACTTTGGACTATATGACTAATAAATGGGTCATTCGATAGTAGTTTTAAAAAAAAAATCATCAAAACCATTTGTTCATTTAGTCAAGCAAGTGTTAGTAGTACACTCGTTGGAGTTTTCATTTTCCTATGTAGCTTTTAATTGGAGAACCTATTTATTCTCTGAAATATGACAGCTACATTGAACTTGCACGTATAAGACAGTATAATGACACAGAGACGCGGATGTGGCACATGTTTTGGCGAGTCCTAGTGTATTTTGGAGTGAATGTCATGTCCGACACGGACACTTCACTCGGTTTTGTAATGCACGTACTTCCTAGTCTAACAGTGTTCTTATCTGTTGAGGTTGTCTTGTTTGTCGGTGATATACTTTTGGCAATGGCTAAATTTTGTTAATCTCTAACGATATCTAGAAGTTAATAGTTTTAACAGGGAACAGCTTGTACCTTTATTTTGAAGTTTCTCTATAGGGATTGGAAATAATACCTCTTCCTTAAATTTAGACATTCCATATTTTGCATGGTATCTTGGTATATCAACCGTACAGTAAGTGATAAAACTGGCAAGAGTTTTTTAAAAATCCAGTCTTAATTGGACTTACGCTCACTTCGCCTGTGGTGTCGGGTTTAGAAACTTTCTCCTGCCATGCAAAGCCTTGGTTTCATACCCATGGTTGAGCACTAGCCTTTTTAGCTGTTAAGATTGGATGCATTCCTCTTGAACTAAGCTGGTTAAGAAGCATACATGTTGTGACTTTTTATTTGTATTTTGAGCAGGAAAATCCGCAGAAATTCATTATGGAACTGGATCCATTGCTGGTTTCTTCAGTGGAGATAATGTTAAACTTGGTGACCTTATTGTGAAGGAACAGGTTTGACAGTCTGACAATTTTTTTTCCCTTCACATAGTTACTGTTTCTTAATATTACATAACTATACGGTGGTTTTTATCGTACTTAATGGTAGACTCTTGTTTTCAGGATTTCATTGAAGCCACTAGTGAGCCTGGTACTACCTTCTTGGTAGCAAAATTCGATGGTATACTTGGATTAGGATTCAAAGAAATCTCTGTTGGCAATGCTGTTCCTGTGTGGTAAGTGGATCTATTTGAGATACTAAAATCTGTAGATTCTTATGTTTTACACTGCTTTCTTCTGCTATGTTTAGCTTATTGTCTAAGGAATCATGTGGATATTATCATATTATAGTTAATTGCCAATTGAAGTTGTGCTGCTTTTGCATTCTAAGATGCAGAATGCAAAGGTGTAAGAACCATTCATAACATGTAATTTAGTAACTGAATAATAGGATGATCATGCCACATTTTGTTTGCAGCCCAATATTAGAGAAAGTACCTTGATTTTAACATTATAAGGATAACCCGAGTGGAATATTAGTATGGGAACTTAAATTAAGATTCATGAAAGCAAAACAAGATAATATCATATAAATCAAATTACGTGCTACATAGGTCACATCAAGTTGGTCCATACAAATTTGTCCCAGTTTTGAAGCTCAGATTACCGAGGATTGATGTAAATATTCAACAAAGAAAACCATGGCAGCCTAAGCATTATACTAGTATGAAACTTAAATTTGAGGTGCAAAATATGAAAACTCATATTAGAACCAAATACTATGGGTAGGCCACAAGTTCATATACAAATTTGGCCCAATTTGAATATGAGATTACGACAGTAAATAACAATGATATTATGATTTATTTAATCATATAATATATCATTACTTATTTTCCTAGTAGTATCTGCTGCATTTTTGTAAGACAATGTCGTATATAGTCTGTCTTGGCAAACCCAGATAATAACTGCAATGGTAGTCAACTCTCTGAAACTTGAAGTCTAAACTGTGGAAATTGTTTAGTCTGTGTACGGTTGCAAACGACATTTTGAGACAGTTTGTGTCAGATGTTCTTGAAGAAGATAATTGGATTATTTTCTGCAATTTGGTTACTATTTACTCCAAAAGCAGATGGTAACTAGTCATGAACATTTGCTGATTGACTAACTCTGCATCTTAGGTACAACATGGTTAACCAGGGGCTCATCAAAGACCCTGTTTTCTCTTTCTGGTTGAACCGACATGCAGAGGAAGGAGAGGGAGGTGAAATTGTATTTGGAGGGTCCGACCCAAGTCACTATAAGGGTAAACACACTTATGTTCCTGTGACCCAAAAAGGTTATTGGCAGGTGGGTCTTAATTTATCGAATCATCTGGGATTGGATCTCAAACTTTTAGTGCTAACCCAAGTCATGTAGCTTATGTTCTGAAATTATTTGATGCAGTTTGACATGGGGGATGTCCTCGTTGGTGGTCAATCAACTGGTATTCTATAGGAGCTCTATTTATCCTACTTTGTATTTGCTGCAATATTTTCGTTTTCAATCAATATCTTTGTATTAACAACTGGATTTTCTAGGGTTCTGTGCTGGAGGCTGTGCAGCAATTGCTGATTCTGGGACTTCCTTAATTGCTGGTCCAACAGTAAGTATCTATCACTATTTTACACCAAGATTTCTACTGCTTTCTGTATACATAAGTGGATTTTCCGTGTATAACTAGAAATAGTTAGCTTTTTCTATATTGAGTTTTATGTTCTGTTCTATTATATTGTCATATATGATTGGATACTTCTGCATAGGTGTGTAGAAAAGGTAAAGTTAATTGCAATTTAATTGCATTGGGATATTATGGGGATATAGAGTGATCATAGACTATCATAGCTATGTTTCTAATTTTACTTTTTACCATAGCTGTGAAAGTGTAGGATTTATTTGATTTGTGCTAATGTATGCTCTGCTAATTTTCTGGTGGTATAGTAACCAACTTTTCATATCTATTTCTTGGTTTTTGTTCCATGGAAGTTTTAGTTGTTTGTGCCTAGGTTGCAATATTAGAATAAAAAAGAATATTAAAAATAATAAACAACAAAAACAACTATTATTGCTAGTACTAGAGAAGCAAACAAAAACAACATCAACATAGCCTTTATCCCAAATTTTTTGTGGTCGGTTGTTTGAATCCTCTTGTTCAATTCAGCTCTGTTAAGGGCCATGTCCTTTGTAATGCTAACAAAATCTACACCATTTTTTAACACTCCAAACCATGTTACTCTAGACCTACCTCTATTCCTTGCAGTTCCATTAACTACTATACTATCGCTCCTCCTTACTAGGCAGCTATGGGTCTGCTTTGCATATATCCAAACCACTCTATTCTGCCTCATCTTGTCCTCAATTGGCACAATCTTTAACTTCCCACGGATATACTCATTTGTATCATATCATTTAATGTATTGTCACTCATTCATATTACCATTCTATTTCAGTTAGACTAACTTTCTAATTAGTTGTTTCTTGATTGTCCAACACTCTAATCCATAAACATGGTTGGTCTTATAGCAGTCTTGTAGAATTTTTCTTTCAACTTTAGAGCTATCTTGCGATCACAAGTACTTTAAGTTGTTCAGAAGTATTCCTCCATTTCAACCATTATGTTTTAATTATATGCACGACATCCTACTTCGGGTTAAAATTATATTTCATATACATACTCTATTTTTTCTACTAATCCTATATTTCGTAGGTTCCAAACTCTCTTTCCACATGTCTATTTTAGCATCTAACCATTTCTACTCTTATCAACAAAATATCATCAACAAACGTCATGCACCATGGAATCTCCTCCAAGATATGCCTAGTAATTTTATCCATAACTATCACAAGAAGGTACGGACTCAACACTGATCCTTGATCTAACCCAATGGTAATAGAGAACACGTTACTGTCTCCTCCAATAGTTTGCACAATCATTACAACTCTATGATATATATCCTTAGTATCTACTAGAAACTTTTTTGTTATTCAAAGCCCACCACATTATCTCCCTAGGAACTTGTTCATAAGTTTTCTCTAAGTCAATAAAAAACTATATGCCAGCAAAGACAATCGTTTTTGAACATTTTTAAGAACACAATTACTACTAAAATTTGATTAAAAAACAACTACTGCTACTATTGTGTTCTATTTAGTTAATTTTTTCCCCTCTAGTTTAGCATGACTAGTATGAAATGATGATGGCAACCACTGCATAGCTGGTTAAGAGGAGTCCTATTTTTGGGAAGAACTAAACTCTAGTGCCATGAGTAATTCAACAAAGAAAAGTTTTAACAGTTAAAAAAGTAGAGAGAGGTAGTAAGGTGAGGAACGGAAAATGACCCTGCATAGTTTATGGTATTGACTTGATTTGAACTTGTTTCACAGCTTAATAACAATATGATTATTAGCTTTAGTTATGTGTGTACGCATGCATGCACAAAATATTAATATTAAATTAATGTAATTTGTAATTTGAGTTGCATTCTTTCATTCTTCTAGTTTTTGAAACCTATCTGCCGTGGTTGGTGGTTACTATCTTATGTTCTCATTGGCACTCTTTATTCTACTCTTCTTCTCTTTATCCCGTTCCCTCTTCCTCTTCTGCAGGTCACATTTTAGTAGTCCTTAATGCAAGGATGCATTATAGCAGTTTTGTGGTTGTGATTTCCACAACATTCCTATTTTATATTTGAATTAATTAATGTCTTTTTATTCTTATGTATATCATTTGTTTGTACAGATTCCAACGTTAATTTGATGTTCCATCTTCCTGCAGGCCGTTGTTACAGAAATTAATCAACAAATTGGAGCTGCCGGTGTTGTTAGCCAAGAGTGCAAAACGGTGGTTGCACAGTATGGGGAACAGATGCTGGATCTCTTGTTGGCTGAGGTTTGCACCATATTGTGTTGTACAGTAGCTTAACATCGTATCTCAATGTTCTTAAGGAAAATGAAATCCAATTGCCGCATATCTTGCAGACACAACCAACAAAAGTTTGCTCACAGATGGGTCTTTGTACCTTTGATGGAAGTCGGGGAGTCAGGTTAGAAGTCACATATTACAAATTTCTTTATACATTAATGATATTTATTTCTTGCCTGTTATTCTAATGAAATTTCTGTTGTTAACTTACTGTTTACAGTATTGGCATTGAGAGCGTGGTGAATGGGGACAAATCAGTTGGCAGCGATGCTATGTGTACTGCTTGTGAGATGACTGTTGTTTGGATGCAAAATCAGCTAAAGCAAAACCAGACACAAGAACGAATATTGAACTACATCAATCAGGTTAAAACTTCTTTTTACTATGCCATGTTTTGAAGTAGTGATGTAACAAGCGATGTTACTATATGCCGTCAGTTCATAGTCCTCAATTAGATTTGCCTGCCAAGGCATCAATTAATAGCCTCTTAGACCAATTCTTAGAAGAGAGTTTCAAATGTCGATTGTATGTCTAAATCATATTTTGTATTGTACTGCAGTTATGTGAGCGGTTGCCTAGTCCTATGGGAGAATCAGTTGTTGATTGTGGTAGCCTTAAGTCTTTGCCTAGTGTTTCTTTCACTATTGGTGGCAAGACATTTGATCTCACATCAGAGCAGGTATGATGTAAATTATTTGATTTGCAAATTATGCGTGCAATTGGCCAAATACATGCTAGAGTTGATAGGCGTGAGTTGGTGACTGAATTGTGCATCTTTCTTACTATTTTCTCTATACATGTTATGTCATGAATCTCTCAGATGTTTTCATTTTATTGCTAAAGCATATTAAGATGAATCAGGTCATAATACATCAATATTTCATAAGTTTCCACACGAAATTTGGCTTGTGCCTATTATTCTATGTGTGCACACTAATGTTTGCCCGTTAGTTAATATACAATCATGATATTTAGCTGTGCCTATATTCTGTATGCACACTCATGTATGCCCGTGAGTTAATATACGATCATGATATTTAGCTATTGTTTGTTACATTTCCAGTCTCTATAGATTGTTTTTGAGTTCTGGCACCAATTGCTTTCATTTTAGATTTTTACCACTGGTAAATTAGGTGGTCAACTGTTCCTTATGTTAAAGTTAACTTTTGTAGTGATTTTCATCTAATATTCTTGTTTATCTTTGTGAAAGTATCCTGACGGTGAATTCATGTCTTAATACTTTTGTTGAGATTCAACATACTGTAGTATCTTATCTTGTCGGTTAATCTGCCGACCAATCTTCTTATAGATCTTGTTTATGTGTCAACTCATCCATAATGGTAAAAGCCTGAAGAAAAGTATTTCCTTGAAGTGCAAACATAATGCATTTATTGATATGATATTAAGGCAACTACTTTACTTTGGAAAGTTGGTTTTTGGAGTAGTACAGCCATCTTAGCCACTTGGCCGGTTTGTAATCTCATGTATTTGTGGATTCTATGCACTTTAATTTCAAAGTGGGATATATATTTTGAGACTCAGTTCAAACTTGATCTGGAATCCATGGACGGATATTGAATTACTATGATATGTGAACTTTAGAATAGTTGGGGGAAGTACACTGATGGCTATACATCACATCATACTAATTGTTTTCTTGATAATGCCAAAATGTGAAGTATAGATAACTAGCACACTTAGAGTTTGTTTGCCCACTAGATTTTATTTGTAGGTTTTTATTGAACGGATCTTTCAATGGAGGTACCATGGCCATATCTAGTAGATACTCAGACCTCTTAATACTTCAAGGAACATATCGGGTACGTTTACGTAGGTGTCGTGAATTTAAACCACTATTTGCAGTATCTGATGCATTGTTAATGGTAAAGGAGAAAATACATAAAATAGTGCTAGTGACAAGATGAAATCATGCTTGAATGATATGATTATGAATACATAAAATTTAAGTCAATGAGCACATAGCATATCGGGTACGTTTACGTAGGTGTCGTGAATTTAAACCACTATTTGCAGTATCTGATGCATTATTAATGGTAAAGGAGAAAAACATAAAATAGTGCTAGTGACAAGATGAAATCATGCTTGAATGATATGATTATGAATACATAAAATTTAAGTCAATGAGTGCATCTCCCTCTTTCCTTTTGGTGAATCAACTCCTTTCCTCTTTGTTGACATCCACGTTTTTGTTTCTAGTTGTACAAAATTAATTTATAGTTTTTGAATAAAAAGGACATCCTAGTTACGAGGCTCCCGCATACCAGGGTTCCAGGGAGGGTCAAGATGTATGCACCTTACCCCATATATATGGAGATGTTGTTTCCGTGATTCAAACTTGTATCCTCCAGGATGCAAGCAACAAGAGTTACCATTGTGCCTGGCGACACTCAAATTTCTGTCGTTTGACCCTCTAGCATTAGTTTTTGTTGTTAGTTAGCTATAAATTGTAAGGACTTTGGCCCTTAACATAGCCTAATGGATGAAGAGGATTCAAATGGCCGACCCCATTAGTTTTTGTTGTTATTTAGCTATAAATTGTAAGGACTTTGGCCCTTAACATAGCCAAATGGATGAAGAGGATTCAAATGGCCGACCCCAAAATTTTGGGATAAAGGCTTCGTCGTCGTCATCGTAGTTGTTGTCTACGTTATCTATAAAAACTAAGGTTAGTATATTTTTGTTACATATTAATTTATTGTTATTTGTGAATGTCATTCCTATTGGGTTTTGGGGTTTTGGCTTAGTGTGCCATGGAGATGAATGCAATCTGTCAAAAGCATACACTTTTACCCTTTGTAGTCTCTGTTTAGTCTAGGTAAAGTTGGAGGATGCTCCTTGGTTGATGAGCTTAAAAAATTCATGACTGAAAGGTGTGCTCTATTAGCCATCAACTAGTGTTACAGGTTTTATGGCAAGACTCTCTCTCTCTCTCTCTCTCCCTCTCACACACTCACACACACACACACACACACACACACAGAGCACACACAACACACACATACACAAAGGGTTGACAGCTGGCTATAAATTTCATCATTTCGTTTATGAAGCTCTCATGCTCCATAGCCGACATCCATTCTGATGGGAGAAGGCTTAGACGATGATTTATTCTTGTATTTCTTAGTTATATTCTTGTTTATTGTTGTATTATTGCATTCCCATACCTAAGATTTCAAAGTTCTATGCCATCATATTCCATATTGTGTCGTGTCATCTTTCCATGTTCATATCCATTGAAACTTTGAAGCACTGAACATTCCAAAAACTAGTGCAGTGTTGTGTTGCATTGTGTCAGACACTGAATACGACGTGGGACACTCCAAAATACACTAGGACACGCCAAATAGGTGCCATCTGTGTTATCACGTCCATATCATGTGTCGTATTTGTGTCCATGCAATATAACTTGAGTCTTTGGGGTTGATTACTTGTCTGAGCAATTCCTGATCTTGTCATTTGAGGGCTGCTTAACCGGTAGTAATCTAAAGACATCTATTTTGATTTATTAATGTGAAAAAAGATCGGTTGAAGTTAGGGTTAGTAAGATTTATGTGGAAGGTTATTAGAAGTTTCTGAATGCTGATTACTACAACATGCTTATGTCAAACTAAGATTATGGAGAAGGCGTAAACAATGGTAGTGTGGGTTCTTGAGGTTGCAATTCTGAAATGTGTTATATATCCATGCAAAGAATGGGTTACTGAATTGGGAGGTTTGATACATAGGTGTATTACATACCCAATGGAGGAGCAAACATGCATGGTGGTTCTAACTTTGGCTCTGGATTTGTCTTTTTGATTCCACATTCCAGCTGAAATAATACTTCTAACAAGTTGCCATGCCCATGGCCATGTGAACCACAACAGGGTTTCAAATTTATGTCATTGAAGGCTATTATGTGCACCAAATTCATCAATAAGAACTCTCATATTAGCAGTTTTCCTATACCTTAACATGTTCTATGCAATATATTATTATTTAAACTCTGATTGTTATTATGTTTTCAGTTTCATGTTAGTTATGTAGCCTGTGTTTGATAAGAGTTCTGACGGTGATTCTATCCTCCTAATGACTAGAAACAACTTCAGTCCACCTACATCACCCAAGGGCTAAAATGTGGCCGTATTAAGATGTGAATAATTAGCCTTAAAAAAATATAAAATAAATTAGCCTTGGAGCTCGTCTGTTGTATGGGTTTTTAGTGCATTCAAATTCTGATACACAAAAAGTTCATACCTTTTACATCTTATATGTGCCTATTGCCAATATGTTTGTCTTCGTACACTGGAAAAGATGGTGTTTGAAGTAAAACAGTCTAAGCTGGTATGTCATGGAACACAGATCTCTGCAAATGACCAATTCTCACTATGTTGTTTCTTTCTTATTCTGCAGTATGTTCTGAAGATTGGTGAGGGAGCTGCAGCACAGTGCATCAGTGGATTCACAGCTTTGGATGTACCTCCTCCTCGTGGTCCTCTATGGTATACTCACTGCTCTGCCTTCTCTCTCTCTCCCACCCCCCCCCCCCCCCCCCCCCCCCCCCCCCCCCCCCCGCTCTGCGTTTTGAAGACTCCCTCCCCCCCTGCGTTTTGAAGACATCTATTTTGTTTTTTATTAGCATGTGAGCCTTTATACTATGGATGCAGGATTTTGGGAGATGTCTTCATGGGAGTCTACCACACCGAGTTTGACTATGGCAACTCGAGGGTTGGATTTGCACAGGCAGCCTAAGAAGTTTCCTTTTTTCCTCTCCTTGTTTATACCTAAAAGGAATATTTTGTTACATTGATATGATTCACATGGCTTTGTCAAGATAGCTAAAGCATGTACTATGACAAATGATTTCCCCTTTATAAGCTTGCTTCCTTCTCTACGATTTTGCTATATGTTGGTGCTAGTTTCTGTATTGTGAAGGCGATATCATATTCAAGTTCATTGAGACATACTCTTCTCCCTAGTCTCTCTATGTTGCTGCACAGGTTATATCTTGAGTGAGGATTGTGATAGTTAATTTATCTCGTTAAAGATTTTCATTGATTCCCCCTCAAAATTTTATTTCAATTGGAATTTGGTTTTTCACGATGTACGATGAGCCCAGTTAAGGTTAAGCATCAATGATTGAATAGTTAAAGCGCCCAACTCATAACGGGCAAATTCGTAGGTTCAATTCTTACTGGATGCAGGCCAATGGTTCAATAAGTCTATGGAATCTCATCATCCATACATAACGAATTGGTATGTTATATTCATATCATAACATGTGAACAATAAGAACTAGAATTCTTATCAATACTGGAACTCATAGGGAAGAAAATGGATTCATGGATGGAATCAAATATGCAGTATTTGCAGGAAAAAATATTCAGTTATTGGGGAACAATCAATATACTTCTAATATCAAATCAGGATCAACTAGGACAGAAATAAAGCATTGGGTCGAACTCTTCTTTGGTGTCAAGGTAATAGCTATGAACAGGGTCGGCCCTGGCCCAGGGTGGCTAGGGCGACCGTCCAGGGCCCCATGAAATTTGGAGGCCTAAAAAAATTAATTTAAAAAAAATATATATTAGTAATATTGTATTGAAAATAGAACTACTATGTAACATAACCCTTCTTTCTCACAAAACAATTGTGGCATAGTATTAGTATGTTAAACTTGCACGCTAGAGGTCCTAGGTTCAATTCTTGGTTGTAACATTTTTAAAATTTTGCTTTTAGTTCATTTTTTATTACATATGGGCCCCATTTTAGAAGTTTGCCTAGGGCCTCCATAAACTTAGGGCCGGCCCTGGCTATGAATAGTCATCGACTCCCGGAAAAGGGTAGAAGGATGAGACATACTATGGGACATATAATATATTACAAACATATGATCATTACGCTTCAACTAGGTTATTCTATTCCACCTCTTATAGAGAAAAGAACTTAGGCTGTGTTTGATTGGGCTTTTTTTCCATGGAAAATATTTCCACCACAAATTTTCCACCAATTTGTAGTGTTTGATAGCTTATATTTTCCATGGAATTATTTTCCAAAAAACTATCATTTTCCATATTTTCTTCTAAAATGGTGGAAAATGAAACTTATCTAACCCATAGGAAAATATCATTTTCCATGGAAAATAATGACAATCAAACAACCAAATTAAGTTTTCCATGGAAAATTTTAAAATTCCATGGAATTTTTTTCCTAGGAAAATAATTCCATGGAATTAATTTCTTTTCCACGTATTTTCCACGTTGCAATCAAACACACCCTAAAGAAAAATACTTAGTAACGCGGCAATACATGTATACAAAACTTCTACCCCGAGCACACGCAATGGAGCCGTAAACAGTCAAGTGTAATCCAATCCACCAAAAAAATTGATCTATGGACAACATCGTTGTGGTAAAGATCGTAATGCCAGAGGAATTATTACCACATGGCATAGAGGGGGGTCATAAGCATTTATACCGTAAAATCGATTTTCGACGGAATGAAAAAGACATATTTGCTAGAATCGTAACCATAGAATACGACCCTAATCGAAATGCATATATTTGTCACTATAGGGATAATGAGAAAAGATATATTTTACATTCCAGAAGGGCTATAATTGGAGATACCATTGTTTCTGGTACAGAAGTTCCTATATCAATGGGAAATGCCCTACCTTTGAGTGCGGTTTGAACTATTGATTTACGTAATTGAAAGTAACCAATTAGGTTTACGATGAAACCTAAAAATCGATCACTGATACAATTTGAGTACCTCTACGGGATAGACCTCAACAGAAAATTGTTGAATAACGACAACAAGTGATTGAGTTTAGTAGTTCCTCATAGAAAATTATTGACTCCAGAGATATGGTAATATGGAGAAGACAAAAAATTTTGAAGCACTCACAGAATTGGAAGTGCCCTTTTTTTCAAAGAGAGGAGGATAGGTTATTCATATTTAATTTGATGGTCAGAGGCAAATTAAAAGCTAAGCAGTGGTAATTATAAAGACCCCCCCCCCCTCCCCCCCCCCCCCGAGTAAAAATAGAGATGTCTCCTACGTTACCCGTAATATGTAGAAGTATTGATGTAATTTCATAACGTCATTCGGCCTGAATGCTACATGAAGAACGTAAGCCAGAAGACAGAACGGGAAGACCTAGGATGTAGAATATCATACATGAGCGATTCAGCAGATTTGGATTCCTATATATCCACTGATGCGGTACCTCATCATATGATTCATATAAAATCCATCTGTCTAGATATCATCATATACATTAAGAAAGTCGTATCTTTGGAAGAAGCTTGTACAGTTTGGGAAGGGACTTTTTTTGATAAAAAAGTTGAATCTACTTCAATCGATATGCCCTTAGGCACGGCTATACATAACATAGAAATCACACTTGGAAAGGGTGGATAATTAGCTAGAGCAGCTGGCGCTGTAGCGAAGCTGATTGCAAGAGGGTAAATCAGTCACATTAAGATTACCATCAGGGGAGGTTCGTTTGATATCCAAAAACTGCCTACAACAGTCGGACAAGTATTGGAGTGGGTGGGGTTCCCAACCTATGTGGAGAAGACCCCAGAGTGCGACGAGCGCCGCCTGTGTCAGAGAAGCTCGGGGAGGTGACGAGGCCAGTTGGTGATGACGAAGAAGCTCGGGAGCTGCCAGAGGAGCTGCTGGAAGGAGGGGGGCAGAGTTCGGGCCGAACTCTGCCCCAGGAGAGAGTTCTGGCCGAACTCTGTGTTCTGGTTCCAGAACCTTGCTAGTTGCCAGACACAGAGTTCTAGCCGAACTCTGCCCCAGGACAGTGTTCTGGCCGAACTCTGTGTCGTCGAGGCTGAAGCATTTTTCAGGGTGATTTATCACCATTGGATCGTATCCAACGGTCCAGTTTTTGTTGCAGATTAGGGGGTTTATACATGGTTATTCCTAACCCTAACCACAACAACACAAACATTGAAGAACAAGAGAGAGAAAAGAGGCAAGAGTGTTATTGCAACTTTGGGAGAGAAGAAGGAGGATTGAAGGCCGTTTTCGAAAGAGGATCGTGTTTGGGTAATATCTACTCGTCGTCTTTGTTCTTCGTAGCCTTGTAATCATTATTCTTGCTTCTAAGTGTTGTAGGGATCCGATTTGGATTGGAAGAAATTTTTAGAGGGTGTACTCCTTTATTTCATTAGTGAAGGCTTCTCAGGGTTGGACTCCGATCGTCCCGTGATTTATCCCGTAAGGGTTTTTCACGTCAAAAATTCTCTTTGTCTGCGTGGTTTGTTTGGTGTTTTGGTTCGTGCGTTGTATTGCTCGGTTCTCTCGCAGATACTCTCTAGTTTGGGGAAAGGTTTCTGTGTTTCTTTCCCAACAAAGTGGTATCAGAGCCAGGTTCTGGAATTCAGAAGGATGTCAGGAGTTGACAGGAAAACTAGAGAGGAGAGATATATCTGAGGAGCAAGATGAAATTTTTTTTGTTTGTCAAGAAGCTGCATCTGCCCGTATTTGCATCCGAGAAGCCCAGTGATAAATCTGAGGAGGACTAGAAATTCGAGCATATACAGGTATGCAGATATATCAGGCAGTTCGTTGACGAGAACGTGTACAACCACGTTGCCAATATTGAGCACGCGAAGACGTCATGGGATAAGCTTGAATCTTTGTACGCAAAGAAGACCGGGGTAAACAAGTTGTTCCTGATCCGGACGATGATGGGTCTGCAGTACAAAGATGGGGCGTCTATTACGGATCACTTGAGTGATTTCCAGGGCGTGGTTGACCAGCTTTCTTCAATGGGAGTCAAGTTCGACGATGAGGTTCAGGGACTATGGATGCTGTGTACATTTCCAAACTCGTAGGAGACCGTACGAGTATCTATGATCGCTTCTGCTCCAAAGGGCGTGGTCAGTCTGGAGTTTGCCAAGAACGGGATGCTAAATGAAGAGATGCGGAGACGTTCTCAAGGCACTTCATCCACATCCTACCACTCAGAGGTACTAGTTTCAGAGAGCCACGGAAGGGGCAAAAGCAGGGGTCCAGGTGGTGGCAGAGACAAGAGCAGGGGGAAGTCCATAGGTCGGTACGAGGACTCGGAGTGTTACCACTATGGTAAGAAGGGCCACATCAAGCGAAACTGTTTCGCTTGGAAGAGAAAGAAGAAGGGCGACAAGGGGAAGCAAGATGAGAACACTACAGCGGTGGCCTCGATACATGGAGGCGATGTGATCGTCGTAGGTGATGAGGTTATCACAAACCTCGCCTGCGATGATAATTCTTGGATGGTGGACTCAGGGGCTTCAGCGTATGTATCTCACAACAGGGCACTATTTGCCACTTACACAACAGGCGACTGTGGAGTGTTGAAGATGGGCAATGGAGATGTGTCGAAGGCGGTTGCCATTGGAGATGTACATTTGAGAACGAAGGCGGGTGCAGTGCTTGTTCTCAAAGATGTTCGTCATGTCCCTGATATCCGTTTTAACCTGGTGTCGGTTGGAAGGTTGGATGATGAGGGATTCTTCAGTCTCTTCGAGAATAGTCAGTGGAAGCTTTCCAGAGGTTCGATAGTGATTGCCAGAGGAAGCAAGAAGTCTGGTCTCTACTATATGGAGGGGAGCGCACAGGGAGCACAGGAGGTGAACGCCGTCAGTGATTCGTCTACCGAGTTGTGGCACAGGCGGCTCGACCATATCAGGGAGAAGGGGATGAGCTACTTGGTGAACAGAAAGGTGATTCCAGGGCTCAAGTCTACAAAGTTGAAGAAGTGCCCGCACTGCTTAGCTGGGAAGTAAAATAGGGTATCTTTCCAAAGTCACCCAAGTTCAAGGAAGTCGGCGTTGCTCGAGTTGATTCACTCGGATGTCTGCGGTCCTATGAAGGTAAAATCTATTGGTGGTGCTTCTTACTTTATAACTTTTATTGATGACTATTCCAGGAAGGTTTGGGTCTATGCCTTAAAGACCAAGGATCAGGTGTTGCCCACTTTCAAAGAGTTTCAGGCCTCTGTTGAAAGAGAGACGGGCAAGAAGTTATTGTGTGTTCGGTTCGACAATGGCGGCGAATACATCGGTCCCTTTGATGATTATTACGGAGAGCAGGGAATACGACACCAGAAGACTCCGCCCAAGACACCTCAGCTCAATGGTGTAGCGGAGCGCATGAACAGGACGCTGATGGAGAGGGTGCGGTATTTGCTGTCAGAAGTAAACTTATCGGGCAGTTATTGGGGTGAGGCTCTTCTCACAGCTGCTTATGTTATTAATTTATCGCCTAGTATTCCTTTGTAGGGTGATGTGCCTGACAAAGTATGATACGGCAAAGAGCCGTCATACAATCACCTGCGAGTGTTTGGCTGTAAAGCCTTCGTGCATGTACCGAAGGACGAGAGGTACAAACTTGAGTCGAAGACGAGGCAATGCGTCTTTGTCGGCTACGGTCGAGATGAGTTTGGCTATAGACTCTACGACCTGGTGGAAAGAAAGCTCTACAGAAGCAGGGACGTGGTATTCGTTGAGGATCAGACCATGACCAACACTCAGGATTCTGATACGCCTTCTGAGGTTGAGGAATTGCCTGAGTTAGAGTCATTTCGCTTCGAGCAGTTTCCAGAGGACATCGCAGAGGATCCAATTATGGGGGAGCCAGTACATGGAGTTGCTTCCAACCTTGATCATCAGCCTGCTGATGGTGGTCAGGGTGTCCCTCAGGAGGATGAGCATGTCGGAAAGACAGTTCCTGATGAGGAGGAGGTTGTTGGTATACAGCCAGCACCAGTGGCTCCATTGAGAAGGAGCCACAAAGAGCGTCGACCATCTACGAGATACTCACCGGGTGAGTATGTGCTATTGACTGACGGGGGAGAGCCCGAAAGTTTTGCAGAGGCTATGGAAGACGAACACAGACAGGAGTGGATGAAGGCTATACAGGAGGAGATGAGTTCCTTACATGCCAATTCCACTTATGAGCTGGTGCGGTTGCTAAAGAACAAGAAGGCTTTGAAGAATCGATGGGTGTTTAGAGTGAAGCAGACGGATGATGCTACTCGCCCTCGATACAAAGCGAGACTGGTAGTTAAAGGCTACGGTCAGCGGAAAGGCATAGATTATGATGAGATCTTTTCGCCTGTCGTCAAGCATTCGTCTATTCGGGTGGTACTAGTATTGGCAGCCAGTCTCGACTTGGAGGTCGAGCAGATGGACGTGAAGACGACATTCATCCACGGTGATCTTGAGGAGGAGTTATACATGGAGCAGCCAGAGGAATTTTGTGAGAAGGACAAGTCACATTTGGTCTGCCGGTTGAGGAAGAGCTTGTATGGTCTGAAGCAGGCTCCGAGGCAGTGGTACAGGAAGTTCGAGTCGTTTATGGGGGAGCATGGTTATGCACGGACGACGTGGATCTCTGTGTATTTGTGAGATATTTTGCCGAGGATGATTTTATCATTTTATTGCTCTATGTAGATGATATGCTATTAGTGGGTCGGAATGCCACTAGGATAGCGGAGTTGAAGCGCCAACTGGGCGCGGCCTTCTCTATGAAAGATTTGGGCACAACAAAGACTATTCTTGGGATAGAGATCAGCCGAGAGAGAGAATCCAAGCTACTACATTTGTCCCAAAAGAAGTACATTCACCGGGTACTTCAGCGTTTCGGGATGGACGGGTCGAAGAAAGTGAGTTGCCCCCTTGCGGCCTACTTTAAGTTCACTGAGGAGCAGTGTCCATCTACCGAGGACGAAAAAGAAGATATGGAGCGGGTTCTATATGCTTCAGCTGTGGGGAGCCTTATGTATGCTATGGTGTGTACGAGACCAGACATCGCTCATGCAGTTGGCACAGTTAGCAGGTATCTTTCAAATCCTGGAAGGGTACATTGGAGTGCAGTCAAGTGGATTCTACGATACCTTCAGGGCACTGCCGATTGGAGACTTTCTTTTGGTGGTGACGAGCCGAAGCTGGTTGGGTATACCGACGCTGATATGGCTAGAGATGTAGACACGAGACGATCGACTTCGGGCTATGTGATGACGTTTGTCGGAGGAGCTGTATCGTAGCAGTCGCGGTTGCAGAAGTGTGTTGCCTTGTCGACGACGAAGGCGGAATACATTGCGGCGACGGAGGCTTGCAAGGAGCTGCTATGGATGAAGAAGCTGTTGCACAAAATAGGGCTGAAGCAAGAGCAGTATACTTTGCTTTGCGACAGTCAGAGTGCTATTCACCTTATGAAGAACCAGACATTTCATAGTCGGTCCAAACACATCGAGACTCGGTATCATTGGATACGGGATGTGGTTGAGAAGGAGGACGCGGCGCTTGAGAAGGTTCATACTAATAACAATGGAGCGGACATTCTCACGAAGGTTCTACCGAGTGGGAAGTTTGAGTACTGCAGGCAGATCGTTGGGATGTCGACCTCCTCCACCTAGTTGTAGAAGGGGAGATTTGTTGGAGTGGATAGGGGTTCCCAACCTATGTGGAGAAGACACCAGAGTGTGACGAGCGTCGTCTGTGTGTCAGAGAAGCTCGGGGAGGTGACGAGGCCAGTCGGTGATGACGAAGAAGCTCGGTAGCTGCCAGAGGAGCTGCTGGAAGGAGGGGGCAGAGTTCGGGCCGAACTCTGCCCCAGGAGAGAGTTCTGGACGATCTCTGTATTCTGGTTCCAGAACCTTGCTGGTTGCCTGTCACGCCCCGCTCCCGTAAGAGCGATCGTCCTCTCTAAGGCGTGATGCCGCACGAGCCTAGATTGCGCTCGTGCAAGGCGGGTTCCATAACGGCCGATTACAGCGACGGCGACGGTCGTCGCACAGAAGTCCCGAGCAGAGACATTGAACATGCAGCAGAAATTTAGAACAAAACACAAGTTATCCAAAAGAAGCTCTTTACTGATATCGAAACGACGGTTACATTGGGGGCGCAAGACCGAAATTACAATCACTCAATATCCACTAGTCTCACAGTACAAATCATTCTGCTCTCTCTCATTTCTCGGTTACAATGCTTGAGCCAGCGGAAGCTTCGGAAGGCGATGTCCATACATTATGTCCCGTATAAGTCTTTGATCCATGCGGCCGCACGCTTCGAATCGCCAAGGAACTCCATGCCTCGACGCATCCAAGCGAGCTCCGCGCCACGAGCTTCTACCTGTGCCTGCACATGGAAACTGTGTGGGTGTCAGTACTTAACTGTACTGGTGGAGTGAGCTCCTCGCCCACCCATACAAAACTGACACGTTTATTTTACTTTGTGCAATACAAGCCCCCTTTACGATTGTCTTTCTATTCTTGCCTTAGGATCGATTTTAGGACCGACGCCTTGGTCTATTTTGTGTCTTTAGACCGTCACCGTGCCTTTGCACTAATAACGTACTCGTACATTACCGCTAGACCTTCTCGTTCCAATAACATCAACTTATCGCCTCGTTCTTGTCTTTCGTGCCATACTCTGGGACGTAACGACTCGATCGTACAATGAACTTGACTCATGCTATCGTATCGCTGAGACAGTGCCTCCTCGCTTAGTCTTGTCTATACCCGTGTTGTGACAATGCGGCCGTGCCTCACATCTCGAGGCCGAGCCCAGGAACTTAACATGACTTAACCAAACTTGCCCTAAGGCCCTTCTCGACTTAACTCGCAACGTATAACCCAACTTGTGGTAACAGTGTTGAGAACTCAATCAAGACGCCGCATCTCGTGCCGAAGCACGTGTCTTTACGTATAGCCGAATCGTAGGCTTTATAACACTTTGGGTGCAACCGAGCACACAATTCACCATTTAACGCATACCGTGCTTACACTTTCTTTATTATGATCGACATCGTGCATGCAGATTTACCGTTTAGCACGCCAATTATCTATATGAAAGGCCACTGGCATGACAAGCCATCGCGGACATAGCTCGGATAGGCGGCGGATCCTTCAGCGCAGGTAGCGAGCCCCGTTGAAAGCCCCCGACTACCCATGCAATAAAAGCATGCGTTGCTATAACGTCTACCTCCTAGGACGACTGGGCCCGGTGCCCCGGCGTATAACCAGTCTAGGTAGAAATTCTTGTCGACAAGGTGTCCAATAACCACGCACCTACGAGACATCTAGACTCACGTAAATGCATGGCCTACTTGTTGGTACGACCAGAACTATACTTAGCAACTCGTGCTCTGAATCACACTTGGCATAACGTGCCTCAGGACCGCATAACTCCCAACCGAGGGATCGTCTCAAACTTCTTAACGTAGGTAGGAACGCGAGACTCCCAACCGAGGGACCGCCTCGAATACTTAACGCGGATAGGAACGCGAGACTCCCAACCGAGGGACCGCCTCGAATACTCAACGTGGATAGGAACGCGAGACTCCCAGCCGAGGGACCGCCTCGAACTTCTTTGAACTCGAGGGAACGACTAATACGTAGCCTTCCAACTTAACTTGAACAAAACGTGTTCCTTAAGTGCCATGGACCGTGGCTAACTTTACATCGTGCCAACCGTGGCTCGTGCCTTTAACTGACTTCTGTCCAACGCGACGCTATCACCCAAGTCATACGTTGTATGACGGCACTTGAAATCGTGGGACTATCTAACTCGACAACCGCAGAAAGAGTAGGACGGCACTTGGAATGACTTAGGTCGATCGGCATAACTTTGTCTAACTTACTCAAGCCTACAACTTAATCCGAGGGACGAGCCAAGGCTAAGCCTTGCGCAGTAGAAACGTGCATGCTTTATCGAGCATTTACGTGGGCGACGCCTATGACTTAGGCTAACTCATTGTTCGTGTCGAATACCAACTTTTCCTTCTCCCAAGCCGTGGGACGGAGGATCGAGTGTCATTTTCAAAGCACGCTGAGCACCAACTCTAATCAGACCGTGGGACGTTTTCCATGTTCTAAACTCGATTTCGATTCGTCGGGATAATTCCCTTTAGCTATGTGGATTCTTCTCTTTTATCATTAAGCCTACTTGTGCAAGTTGAAAACACACGAATTATTAAGTGAAGACAGAGATGAGGCAAGTTCACCGAAACTACCCCACCTGAGCGATATCTTCGAGTCGCCGTTGTAAGGCCTAGTCCGAACGCCATCGTCGTTTTGATTCCTCCGATTGACTTTGCGGGATGGGGCACTACATTGCCAGACACAGAGTTCTGGCCGAACTCTGCCCCAGGACAGAGTTCTAGCCGAACTCTGTGTCGTCGGGGCTGAAGCATTTTTTAGGGTGATTTATCACCATTGAATCGTATCCTATGATCCAGATTTTGCTGCGAATTAGGGGGTTTATACATGGTTATTTCTAACCCTAACCACAACAACACAAACATTGAATAACAAGAGAGAGAAAAGAGGCAAGAGTGCCATTGCAACTTTGGAAGAGAAGAAGGAGGATTGAAGGCCATTTTCGAAGGAGAATCGTGTTCGAGTAATATCTACTCGTCGTCTTTGTTCTTCTTAGTCTTGTAATCATTATTCTTGCTTCTAAGTGTTGTGGGGATCCGATTTGGATCGAAAGAAGTTTGTAGAGGGTGTACTCCTTTATTTCATTAGTGAAGGCTTCTCAGGGTTGGACTCCGATCGTCCCGTGGTTTTTCTCATAAGGGTTTTCCACGTCAAAAATTCTCTGTATCTGTGTGGTTTGTTTGGTGTTTTGGTTCGTGCGTTGTATTGCTCGGTTCTCTTGCAGGTACTCTCTAGTTTGGGGAAAGGTTGCTGCATTTCTTTTCCAACAACAAGTAGGTAATGTTGGGGCGAACCAAAAAAGTTTGGGTAGAGCCGGATCGAAATGTTTGCTAGGTAAGCATCATGTTATAAGAGGAGTAGTTATGAACCCTGTGGAACATCCATGGGGGTGGTGAAAGGAGTGCCCCAATTTGTAGAAAAAACCCATAACCCCTTTGGGTTATCCTGCACTTGAAAGAAGAAGTAGGAAAAGGAAAAAAAATAGTGATAGTTTTATTCTTCGTCGTCGTAAATAGAAATATTGAAAATCTAATTTTTTGAACTTTAAATAATGTAATGGGCGAACGACGAGAATTGAATCCACACATGGTGGATTCAAAATCTACTGCCTATACTTGGCTACATCCGCCCTTTATCTAGCTAAAGGATTTTTTTTCATTCATCATTATTGTATTTATTCTTACCTTCATACTTCGATCGAGATATTCTATTGGACATAGAATGCCAATCTTTAAAATATAAGGAATCCGTTGTGACACGTTCACTAAAAAAAAATCCTTTTGTAGCCAATCATTTATCGGGAAGAATGGAAAAACTCAACATGAGGGAGGAGAAAGAAATAATAGTAACTTGGTCTCAACCGAGAGTTTGGATATGAAGACTCTCCAACTTCAACCTTTCACAATAGGTTTTGATCTTCTTATACAATAAGATGAAGATCTTACTTTTCAACTCAATAACTCTAATACAATTTGTGGATGGCAAATAAAAGCTTTATAGAGTTGTTTGTGGATAGGCTTTGGTGGTTTAGAAATTTTTAGGCTCAAAGCATCAACCTTGAATGAAGGGGTTCTAGACTATTTATAACCAAAGCATTAAAAAGAGCCAAAGGCAACTTTTCAGTCAGCGACCGGCATACCGCCGGTATGAGTCGGCATACCGTCGGTATACCGGTCTGGGATTGCAACGACTCGAAATATAGCCGTTGGGATCATTTAATGCTGGAAATCCGACCGTTGGACTTTCAACGTTACTGAACCGGTATACCATCTGTATGAACCGGTATACCGTCGGTATGCCGATTTTGTAGACAGAAAACTTTCTGTGAACAAAATCGGTATACCGTCGGTATAGACCGGTATACCGTCGGTATGTCGATTTGCATCCAAAAATGATCCTGGGCTAATTTCTACCCTAGCTTTCATTTTTACCATCCATTTCTTGTGTTTATAATTATTCCTAAGACTCATTACAGACTCCAGATATACTGTAGCAGGTACAGGCTTCTTCAGAGTCTTGAAATGATGATGGCATGGCATGGCTTCTTTTCTTGATAGATGTTGGCTTTTTCCCTTGGCGGCAGCTGTCCAAAGATATCCAGTTTGTTAAAACTGAATACCTTTCGGGGGCTTCATCCCCGAACCCCCGACGAGGGGCGTGGCTCCGGAGATGTCGTCGGGTGGTTCAGAGAAATCTTGTGGGATCCGTCGTCTTTGGCCCACCATGATTTCTTCATTGCATATGTCCACATTGATCTTGCTTATTGCTTTTCTGCATGTACATGTTAGACGAACAAAGCAATATACATAGTAGCAAGTGTGATAAGTTTAATGCTTATTAGGACAATGCTGAGTTTAAGTATAAGTGCTAAGGTGATAGCATAAATGTTAGTGATATCATAATGATTAAACTTAATTGAATAACCAGAATCAAAAACATAGTTTTGATTTTGGCAACTCGATTAAATTTAAGATAGAAAGCTCATATCACTAATATATAAACCAATAGGCATATATCACCAAATGTATAAGTATAAGTTGAAATGCTATAGTGATAGAATAAAGATTAGTGATAATGAAATGCTAAACTAAACATATTAACCATATTCAAAAACATGATACAATCATTGGGCCAACAACTTGGTCTCTGGCATCTACCATTATACCCATAATGATTGGCAATACAATCACTATTTGTAATGGAAAGGAACATTTACCTATTTATATAACATATCATATTGTAGGTTACAAATTGGAGGAATTTACGCCTACTCTAACTTTCACGAGACATGCAAGAAACAATAATAAATTTTGTTGCTAATTTTTAACGAGGATCACAAATATTGGTGGAGGATCCATGTCCGATATCTTACTAAAACAAGATATCTGGCATGGATCATTCAACGATTCGTATACATTAATATGGAATTATCCATTTATAGATGGAACTTTGACAACAACTAGGTTTAGAGAAAAGTTGTGAGCATTACGTTCATGCATTACTTCCATACCAAGGTTAGCACGATTAATGATACCAGCCCAAGTTTAATAACACAACATTGATTATCAACTAAGGATTTGATGAAATTGAACCCGTTTAGGTTGAAAGCCATAATACTAATACCTAAAGCGGTGAACCAGATACATACTACAGGCCAAGCAGCCAAGAAGAAATATTGGGAACGAGAATTGTTGAAACTAGCATATTGGAAGATCAATCGGCCCAAATAACCATGAACATCTACGATATTATAAGTATCTTCCTCTTGACCGAATCAGTGACCTTCATTAGCAGACTCATTTTCAGTGGTTTCCTTGATAAAACTAGAAGTTACCAAGGAACCACACATAGCACTAAATAGGGAGCCACCGAATACACCAGCTAAGCCTAACATATGAAATGGATGCATAAGGATGTTATGTTCTGCATGGCAAATAATCATGAAGTTAAAAAGTATCAGATATTCCTAAAGGCATACCATCAGAGAAACTTCCTTAACCAACAGGATAGATCAAGAAAACAGTAGTAGCAGCTGCAACTGGAGCTGAATATGCAACAAAAATCCAAGGGCGCATACCTAGACAGAAACTAAGTTCCCATTCACGACCCATGTAACAAGCTACACCAAGTAAGAAGTGTAGAACAATTAGCTCATAAGGACCACTATTGTATAACCACTCATCAACAGATGTTGCTTCCTATACCGGGCAAAAATGCAAACCGATAGCTGCAGAAGTAGGAATAATGGCACCAAAGATAATATTGTTTTCATAGAGTAAAGGCCCAGAAGCTAGCTCACGAATACCATCAATATATACTGGAGGGGTAGCAATGAAGGCGATAATAAATACAAAAGTTGCGGTCAATAAGGTAGGGATCATCAAAACACCGAACCATCTAATGTCAAGACGATTTTCGGTGTTGGTTATCCAGTTGCAGAAGCGACCCCATAGGCTTGTACTTTCACATCTCTCTAAAATTACAGTCATGATAAGATCTTGATTTATTTCATTTTCAAGGACTCCCAAGAACACGTACTAACTATAACTAAAAATGAGATAGATAATAAAAGGCTTGTTGTTTCATAGTATAACATGCCTTCTATGCCAATGTCAACCAACCTTATATATATATATATATATATATATATATATATATATATATATATATATAACCAAAATAAGCACCAGAAAAGTTTCTAATTTGATGTGGGTGGTAATACAAATTTCGTTTTATATTTTCTGTATGGGTTGCCCGGGACTCGAACCCAGAACTAGTCGGATGGAGTAGATCGTTTTTTCTTGTTGCAATAAGAAAAAGATCCATCCCTAAACCGTGCTTGCATTTTTCATTGCACACGACTTTTCCTATGTTTACATATAAAAAATACTTATATACGGAGAATAAAGTCTAAGAATTTTGAAAACTTCAGTGAATTCAACCACTTTGGCACGTGCATTCAGAATGAAAATGAATGCATTTTTTTCCTCTTGATCATTTCTAGAATATATTCTAGTTAGAAGGTCTCATGATAAATCATTCATGATTCACTAGATCGTTAATATGAATAATATCCAAATACCAAATACGTTCTTTGTTTGATCCACAGAAAGTTAAAGGAATTGTTTTTGGTAAGATCAAAGAAAGAACTTGTTCTTCTTCTGTAAAGAATTCTTCAAATAATCCAGAACCTAATCTTCGAAAAAGTGCGTACTATACTTTTATGTTTACAAGCCAAAGTTCTAGCACACGATTAATTTCTCTGGTTGTGCTTCAGATCTTCAGAGTTGGTTATGTGTGGAAGTAGTATATATCTATTCCAGAATGACCTGGGTGTAAAAGTACACATATATATCAGCTTGATGTGCTGATTAATTATTACAAGCAAAAATACATGAATCCATAAATTTTCCTGCCTTTTTTCTTCCATAGCTTCCACTAGACCTGACATTTGTAGCAGTATGTCGAAGAAGCAGACATTAGCGACGCTATGCCGATGGCCTCTAGCAGGTACTAAAGTTCACATAATGTTGAGAAACATCAATTACTGTTGAGAGCAAAAATCTGTGATATGCATATGCATATTGTAAAAAGCAATTGCTAAAGGTACTACACAATTTACTCGGAACAGTCTAAGTCTTGGTGCTAGTCCAAGTTGAAACAACTTTTACTCAGGACAACCAAAAATTTATAATGGGCTGTCCATACCCTTCTTCTATCTTCCTCTACGACCTCCATGGCATCGTTAACACCACAATGGTCCTCCTCCTGGGCCTTCTTCCACACAGGCCCCACTGCCTTCGTCGCATCCTTTATTGCCATCAAGTCCTCATTCTGCGGCTACCACGACGGCTCCTCACCTCCGCACCATTGTCCTGTCTCAAGACCGTCGTTGCTGTCGCTTCTGCTACTGACGACTTTGTCTCCACCAGAAAGAGCGCACGCGGGATGAACGACCACAGCTCCTCAAGGCCCACAAGGCTTCCGGCTGCATCACCTCCCTCGCGGTCGCGGCTCTCGGTGTCGCTAGTGGTTTCTCTTCCACGTTAGTGGCTCTAGGGACATCTCCACTCAACCAAGCCGACGATGATGGAGGAGACCCTAGAGCCGAGGCAATGGGAAGTGGTCATGTTGTAGCCCAGTTGATGGTGTGGGCCTCGGGTTGAGTTCTGAGGGCACAGAGGTAGTGGTCACCGACGCTGATGGAGGTAGGTGGGTGAGGATTGTTGTAAGCCCCCTGAATTTCAGGGCTATTTTAAAATTTTCTAAATAAATTATTTTCGATAAGTGTTTTATTATTTAATTGTTTTTGATCATTAATGCACTTTCCCGTGACTTTGACTTCTGGAGCGTCAGGGATGCCAATCTCTGTAAACTCTCTTCACGAGTTTTGAAGTAGACAAGATTATCTTCGTTTTGATATATCGTGTCCCACTTGAACTCGTTCCCTTGTGCTCTTTTTGTATCGCGCAACTTCGGGTCAACTTAGACCAATTAATCATTGAATAATTATTCCCACTTTTATCTTTGATCATCGTTTGCACGTTACCGTGACTTTTAATTTAGGAGCACCAGACCAGTCGTTTTCTCAGAACCAACTTCTCATGAATGATCTACTCGAGACGCTCTTCACCCATGACCTTCGTGTCCCACTCAGACACTCCATTTTGTGCTTCATTTCCTCCGTACAACTTCCGGGTCAATTTAGGTCGATTTATTTTCTACCGTAAAACCTGATTTATTTTCCAATTTAATTTCGGGACCCGACATCGATCCAACCTAGTCGACCCAAAGTATGGACGTGGCCCACATGAAGCCTACTACCCACATGACGCTTGTGTCCCATTTATTGGAGTCCCTGTATATTATTTATTTTCCCGTGATTATAAATACCCATATTTAATTCAATTATTGCCTCCTGTCCGATTTTGACCCGACCCGGCTCGACCGAACCCGAACCCAAGCTCCATATTGTTCTCTCAGGACTGCATTAATACCCCACATAATTTTCTTATTTTTTCTATTTTGAAAATATCTTTTCCTCTCTCTCACTAAAATATCTCTCTCTTTTCTTCTCTCTCTCTTAAATATTTCCTATATATATATATATACATATATATATATACACTCTCTCTCTCCTATAACAAACCCACACTCACACACCACCTCACTTTACACCTACACACACACATACCCCCCCATTTAGACAACCTCTTTCTCTCTCTCTCCTATAATATCTATCTCTCTCTCTCTATTCTCATACTCTCACCTTCTATATATAACATATATACACACACACCCACACAAATCTCACTCTCTCTCCCTCTCTCTCAACAGCACGCACACCCCCCAAGCTTCGGCCGAGCATCACCACCACCCTCACCATCCTTCTCCCCACAGCCTCCCTCCTTCCTCCTCCACTTCATCTTCATCACAATCACCATTATCATCTTCATCACCATCACCAACACCATGCACCACCACCATCAACACCACCACCATCACCCAAGCCACCACCATCACCCAAGCCACCACCACACGCCACCGCGCCCTCGTCGTGCCCGGCCAGGCCGGCCTGCACACAGTAGCATCTTTGGCAGCAGCTCACAGCAGCAGCGCAGCAGCGGCGTAGCAGCATGCGTAGCCGCACGCGCACGCGCCCGCGATCGTGGCCGTGCGCCACTTCGTGGCCGGCCCGCACCACCGCGGGGACCTCCTAACTCCGACGAGCCCCCGACGACCTCCCCCAGGCCGTCACCTTCCTCTCCGGCACGACGCTTGGGCTATTTGTGCATTTACATCGAAATCTCGTCGTGATGCGCGCGTTTTGAACTCAGAAAGTACGCTCCGTCGCAGCAAGTTCATACGTGTTTTCTGGAAGATCCGACCGTTGGATCGGCGAACTTTTTGCTCCATCGCAATCTAGGTATATCCATCTTCACTCCCCTCAATTTTCGTCCGTTAATTTCGTCGTTTGATACCTCAAAAATGGCCACCAAGTTGACGTTTTAAATTGAACTGTTTTTGGACAGTTTCGTGGAGCCGACTTCGTCAGCTCGTAACTCCGCCGTCGTAGCTCCGGTTGGAGCGCTACCAGTTCTCGTGCGCAGCTGGTATAACCCTCTTCCTGTCTCCTTTAGGTTTCGTTTCATTATAAGCACGTTCGGTTGGTCGAATTCGACGCCAAAGTTGGCCGTCCGAATTCTTTAATTTGTACTTGTTAAATTCTATTTTTGAACCCGGGACTCCAGATTCAATTTCTGACACCATCAATAGACTCGTGGCGTCATTCTGGCATGTTTTCATATAAAATTTGTTTGATTTGGAGAACGTGGACCCTGGCACGCATTTTGGTGCAAAATGGGTCCCACTTTTCGAGTCAACGGGTCACTTTGAGATCGGCTCATCGGAATCCAGTTTCGGATATACTGTTGAGTTCGTATCGTCATTCTGGACTCGTTGACATATAATTTGCTAAGTTTTGAAGACATTTGCTCCGGCACGCATTTCCGTATAAATCGGATACCAAGTGTCGCGTCAACGTATCATTTTGAGATCGGCACATCGAAATCCTATTTTGGACATACCGTTGGGTTCGTATCATCATTCTGGATTTGTGGACATATAATTTGCTAGATTTTGTAGACTTCTATCTCGACACGTTTTTCGGTGCAAAGTGTGTCCAACGGCGGACATCATTTTGACCCAAAATTACCGTTTTGCCCCTGTATCTAAATTGGACTTATGGGTAGTCTATCCTAGCTAATTTGACCGTTCTGGACACGTTGGTGATATTTATTTTATCATCCGACAACATCTGTAGATTTTGCTTATGTATTATCCTTAATTTGTAATTAACTATTTTTTCGAAATTGTTACTTTCTGTTTTTGAATTTTTATATATATTTTAGTTTCTGTAAAAATCTGAGAAAAATTGTATTTAGATACTATCTTAATTTAGCTAATTTATTATAGTTTTTCCAGTATTTAATAAGTACTTTGGTATTTTATAAAAATGGGAAAACATAACTCATTTTCAGGATACGTGTGTTTACTGATTTTTAATAAATATTTATGAGGGTTTAAAAATCCCAGAAAAATTAGTATAAATTTCTATAATTAACAAGGATCATTTTGGTACTTTATTTTTTTATATAATTGAGCTTTTTGTCTATCTCAAAAATTATTGGAACTTAGTGTACAGTTTGATTTATTTATTAGATAATTACGACTTTCAATATTTTGTGTTGTTTTGAGTTATAGGCGTATTGGACCTCACCCCGCACTAGTGTAAAGACCCTAGGGAATTAGTTTGGATATAGTGGCACTCCATATTAGACTTTTATGCTAGGTCCCCACTTGGCTAGTATCCAGTTAGGGGTCGTATCACACCACTAGTGTAATATTGAACATAGCTTAGAACTGAGTTTGTATATCATTATTGACAGGACACCGGACATCTATATCTTCGTACTAGTATTCTTGCTTTGCTCGAGGCAAGTACATCTACAAACTCATTTACTGTCTTTTAATGCTAGAACATGTATTAACCCTGTTAAATACTGATCCTTGAGGTAGCAAGTTAAATCTTCACATGTTGTATTACTTTCAGTACCTGCCATACTTAGGACAGTTCTTATATCTTCACATGTTTCTTACTGGTTCTCAGTACATGTTTTACTATGCTTTATACTACTCGAAGTATTCACATGTTTCATACTGTTCCCAGTACCGACCATGCTTATATTACTTCCAGTATCTCCCATATGTTTTACTGTTCTCGTATCTCTCACATGTTAGAATATGGGTTATGGAAAAACTGACAGTTGAGTACGTGATCATGCCCCCCCTCTCCGTATGTATTTACTGAGCAAGGTAGCATTTTATATGCATATCTTGTCGTAGGCCTATCCCACGGATTTGTGCGTATGTACATCTATCGCTTGTGACTTGTACGGAAGTACATTTTATTACATGTGCCTCCAACACATGTGCACCTATTGACCGATCACGTACCTGCTACAGTTTTAAACATTACATATGCATCTGTCTCTATGACATATGTGCCCTTGCCATGATAGACTATGAGTTATGCCATGTTCCCTATGATACTATGATACTGTGATTCCAGTCATACCATGATTCCAGATATGCCATGTTTCCTGTGTTACTATGATATTGTGATCCCAGTTGTACCATGAGGCCATGTTCCCAGTATTTCCTATTTTATAGACTTATCACACCATGTTTCTTGTTGTACATCTCTTTCATTATATATTCAGTACTTTAGTTGTAGAGGTTGTACTTGCTCCCGTCCTGACAGGATAACGTTGTAGGTATACTTTTCGAGGAGGAAATGCTATGTGTTACATGTTATGGCACTGATTTTGAGGACCTGGCCTTAGCTCCAGAAGAGGCCCCAGCGGGGAACCTTGCTTAGTTATCTTTCTTGTGTTTTGAGACTTAGACTTTGGTCTGTACTTATATTTGGATACTGGACTTTGTCTCCAGTTAGATACTTGGAAGTGTATTATTAAATATGTGTTTGTTTACCTTCGCTTATAGATGCTGTGTTGTGATGAACCTTAAATGTGATTTTAGAACTGTTAGCTGCTTAGATCCTTTATTGTTTATTCTAGAACAGCTTACTGCGCTTTAACCAAGCGTAGGCTGGACATGGCTCGGCCCGGCCCAACAATTTGGGTATCGGGTCATGACAATTGTCGGGGAGGAAGGTAGGTGTGGACTATAAAAAAAAAAATTGACACAGTCAAAATCTTGGATTGTTACTTTGGAAGGGTTGTCAAATTTTTTAACAGTCCTAAAGATGACATGCTGTTAAATATTTTGATAGTCCTACCTATTGGAAGGACTGTCAATTTTTTTAACAATCCAGTATATTGGTAGACTGTCAAAAAATTTTTACAGACCTAAAATGGTTTGGACAGTTTCAAGTAGTTTTTTCAGTGGCAAACTGGTAATTAATTAAAAAAATTGGACTATCCTGATTAAATTGTGTAATGTCTTTAGCAATTACCTTGTAAAAGGTCAAGAGTCCTTTATCTACTTAGCATATTGGATGAAAGATTACTGAAGTTGTCATTATTAGAATTTTTATGTCTGCCTATAATTGATATTTGATCCCTTATTCATATAACCAAAAAAACATGCTTTTCTGCAAAGATCATGTATGGTGGTATTAAAATGAATTTTGTTACAAATATCTCAAAATAGATTCGTGCAATATATTTCTTGGGGCATTTTTCTATGAAATATAACATACAAATATAGTTTACAAATGAAAAGGCAAATGAACTTTAGATTATGTACATGTTGTGCCAGCCTCATACGAATGTATTATCTAATATTATCTAACAATCACAAACTAGTTGGAAAAAAATTAAATGTATAAATGAACCATAACTAGCTGAAACAAAATTTAATTCTATAATTATATAATTTAAAATATTATGTAATAAGTAATGTCCAAAATGGAATAGAAGGTTCGTCAGACACTTCTTCTGGTGTTGTAGACGATCCACGAACTGATGTTTCTGAAATTTTCAATCCTTACTTCATTTTGACAATTCGGGCAATACTTGAAGGAAATTATTAGAGAAACAATTTTAATAGGATCGAGGTAGTGGAAGAAAATAAGTAACTCAAGATACATTATAAAAAAAATATTGGCATGGTGGTTGCATAGCACAATTCTCTGAATACTCGCATGAATTATTCACCAATCTAGAGATGATCATGCTCTCGAATGATCTAATGCACATCTCTAGGACAACAATCACAGAACACTCTCGAAGCATCCCTATACTATGCTAGGCAACAAAAGTAGGAACATAAGTGAAAGCGATAAGTTAATGTTACCGATGGTAATAAGAATAAACATGTAATCACCTCTCTAGTGTCTACACCTCCTTAATATTTGTAGTGAATGCTTGCTCGTGCCTTGAGGCTCTTGATTGTTGTCTATCCTGCTAATATTGAATTACCTGATGTCATGTTCCAGTACTGAAATACGGAGATGGACATGACCAGTTATTCCGTATAAGTTATGAAGATGTCATACGATAATCACAGCTGTCACTAGACCTGGGGGTGCATGCTACAATCAAGTATCCTAGGGTCGCAGAGAGCATCTATGTCTCAATCATTCAAACAAGAATCAGCAATTAATGATCATATAAGATAAAGCAGCAAGGCGTCCCCGATGCTTCATCAAAACGATAATAAGGACTAGATTTACAAAATGCCAGCTAGCACAGAGAGTCAACAATACATAACCATAGTCAGCTGCAGTCTAATTAATTACAATTATGTAAGAAAACTAAATGTCCAGAATGTCCGGCTAAACAGGTGCCGGTGGCTAAACGCTAATTACAAAATTTAAGATATCAAGTGGTGGAGAAGAAACCCACTCGAGTCCTCCGATAGCCATGCTTCTAGTATGCACCATCGTCAGAAAAGAAAGCTAGATCTCGGGCGCAGTTATGAGATCTGGTCAAACAAAACAAGCGGGGTCAATCCCGTATAGCAAGTACCACAAGGGAGCACAAATGAATGAGACAAAATCCAAATAATAAAATAAGACATGGTCTATGGGCTATAGGCTTATATCATATCATCGAGGCAACATGACATCCTTACAACCAAACAAGGATAAAGAGTGCCTTAATTCCTCCGAGATATAATACATATTAAACTCACGGTCAGGTTAGTAGCTTCTACTTTGTAACTTCGGTCAATAGTCTATCGTAGCACAATAGCCCAACCCAACAACCAAACAAAGACATAGGTTGGACTATGCACTATGACAGTCTATGTTCCTCAGCTACTAAAAAGAAACACTACACAAGCAAGTCAGTTTATAAACGACCAATCAATCCTACGACTTTCTATAGTTGTTTGGGTTATCCCAATAATGCTTATATATGCGAATTCTCAAATCATGCCATATCCAAGCCAGGCTAGCTAAACCAATTATAACGCATAACATATAGCACATAAAATGTACCGGTCCCTCGTAGGGCCACCGGCTAAACAGATTATAATGGTTCCAACTCTCATATAGGGAGATATTGGCTCGGCATATATAATCAGATACTGTACTCCACTAGTGCGGCTGATATACAATATCTATGGTGGCCAGCCTTATACTTCCCGACATTTGTCTAACAAGGCCGTACACATGATCTCGAGATTTCATTTCCACCCAATGCTTCTACTAATTCTAGTTGCTTAAATTAACCCTATATTGATCTTGGAATCACATGCCGTGATCACATGACATCCTCCTAGATGGCGTATACCTTGGTACGAGTACCCTAGGTATAAATCCACATCGGCTCATGGAGTCCCAAATATAGATTCATACTTAGTATAATGCATCAATCAACAATCATCATGTCATGCCAATATTATTGACCATTTACCCTGACCGTGCTGGAAATTATGAATGTACGGATATATAACGCATAGAATCTCATAGAATAGCACCTCGGTACATAAATATAATAGTACCTCAATGCTCACATAGATTGTACCTCAGTACATACATGGAATTGTACCAGCACATGTATATGTATTCAAGTCAGAACATGGTCAAGTTAAGTAGTTAAATGGAAATCTATTGGCACATAGATAACATAGGCACATAAGTCATATAGTCTAAGTTGCTCATAGTAAACTAGTATCAAGGCATGAAACAAAGTCATCAAGAGAAAATAACAAAACCACTAAAAATATAAATCCAACAAAGCAGGTGCACAAAGGTCTCAGGTGCATGGACTAGATGGGCGCATGAACAAACAGACGCATGAATAATGTAGATTCCTATGCCATGAGCACATTAAAGTAGGAAAGGCAACCCTGGCGCATGGCACCCTAGCGCATGGCAAACCTTGCACATGACCAATCTGGCGCATGATCAAATATAGCGCATGAGCAAATCTGGCGCATGGCAAATCTGACGCAGGAACAAAGCTGGCACATGGCAAATATGGTGCATAAGCAAATGTGGCGCGTGAACAAATATGGCGCTTAGCAAATCTGGCGCATGAGCAAATCTAGCTCATGATCCCTACAACAAAAAAGTGTTTCTACGCCACTCAAAAAGTGGCGTTGATGACTTTCCATAGCACTTTTTTGGTGCTTTCTAGAGGGGGTGTCATATATAGAAAGTTTTTAACTTTCAACGACACTCTGTAAGTGTCAAATAATAACTTTACGATAACATTTCCTAGATGTCGTGTAATGCTTATTCCACAAAATTTTATTGGTGTCATCTTAGCGTGCTTCAATGATAGTCAAATCTCATCAAAATTATGACACTTTTTAGATGTTATCTAAAACATTCTACGACATTTAATAAATATCTGATAATTTTCACCACATTTCTTGGATGTCGTGTAATGCTTATTCCACAGCACTTTATTGGTGTCATCATAGCGCTCTTCAATGACAGTTCATAAATGTTATCAAAATTATGACACTTTGTAGATATCATCTAAAATTTTCTATGACATTTAATAAATGTCATTGATATGTTTCACGACACTTTTTGTATCATGTAAACCGAGTTCAACATCACATTTTAAATGTCATCAGTATATATATATATATATATATATATATATATATATATATATATATATATATTGAAAACCCTCTCCATTTATTAAAAAGGCTCAAAAGCCAAAGCCAGTCCAAGTATACAAGACCTAAAAAAAGCCTGTACAAGTATACCACCAAAAGGGACGAAGAGGGATGGGAGGGACTCCACTAGCAAGAGCTAAAGGAGGATAGAGGACCAAAAGCTACTCGGGGTGTGGGAGCAACTGGTGCTCCGTTTACGGCACTGACGGAAGACTTCCCGGGTGATCTGATCGACAGAGTATTGGTGCCCTTCGTATCTCGCCTTGTTGCGATTATATATATATATATATATATATATATATATATATATATATATATATATAATTTTATATATTCATCATGTCCCTCAATTGGTCGAGACTTTCTCCTCTACATTCATCTCCATCATGCTTCCTACCGTAGCCGAGGGACGCGGATCTCCTCCCTCCTAGTCCTCCGCCTGTAGGATACATTGCTGTGTAAGGTGTCCGAAGCAGTTGCACCTCTTGCATAATGGGGGGACCCATTCATACTCCACCTTTTGAGTGTATACTTCGACGAACAGAATCTCATAAGACACACAGTTCGGGGCAGTTCTTTCTTGGCTTCGATCTCTACCAATATCCTAGCATATTGTAGCCGATATCGACCGATTGTCACCTCGTCCCCTTTAATTGGCCTCCCTACCGGACTTGTGAGTTTCATGAGCATAGAAGGATTCCAATATAGGATCAAAAAACCCGGAAGATGCACCTATACTGGAACTGTGTGTAAGAGATCGCGTTCGCACTTCGCCACACGGTACCATTCTTTTAGGATAATTAGTCTCCCATCAAACATCCACGGACCCCCCCTGCATTATGCGGTCGAAGTCCTCCTTTATACCAAACTTAACCAGGAAAAAATCGTCCTCCCTGGCGTAAAAATCCATACTTTCAGCCGCCAAATTCTCGCCGCATACGCCCGTATTTTTCCATAGAACGGCTTATCACCAAGGAAATATAGGACTACTGTGTTTTGCCAATACTCCTCTGTCTCGTTAATCTCCTCCTCGCTAAATATGGCTCGCTCTTCCCCGTTCACGCGTTTTTGCGTAATATAGTGCATGGAATCACCAGCCACATTAGTTCCTTCGCGACAAAGGTCCGCCCATGACCGGCCTATTGCTTGGCTAATGGCTACGGCCTTGCCTTTGGCTTGTTGTACGCTATCTCTTGCTTGCATTGTAATGCCCGTGGTTTGTATCACGTATTGGGAATACGTGTAAGTATTTCAGACTTGTATTTTTGATTTGTCATTAATTAGTTAGCCTTGGATTTTTATTTTGCATGTTGCATTAGCATGGTTCATCATGGCATTGCATTGGCTTGGTTTGGTTCGGTTTAGTGGGTTTGGCTTGGTTTGGTTTTATGTGGAGAACCACTCCCACCTACCACCACTCCTACCATAAATATCTATCCCACTCTCTCTCTTCCATTATTACTCATTACTCATTCTTCTTCTCCATATTTACTCTTCACCTACCAGGAGAGAGTGGAGAGCTTAGGCAAGTGCATCTTGCTTCATGGAGGAACCCCATTTTTTATTGTTCTATTGTCTTCCTCATGTGTTTCTAAACCACTTTAGTACTTGTCATTTTTCATTTCCATGGTTAAAATTTTGTAGATCTAACTTTGTGGTATTTTTGGTTCCCAGGACTTTTGATCCATCACACTTGCATATTTTTGCTAGTTGATGGTTCCATGTTGTAGAGAATTTTGTTCTACCCCATTTTGACCTATGGAAGTCCAAATTTGGACTCATGTGGGAAATTGGGTGGTGTGGAGAAGCCATGGTATTTTCCACGAACTTCTTCTCAGTTGGCAACAAATTATTACTAGCTTGCATTTTGGTCGCATGAATCTTGCTTAGCCGCATGGACGTGACAGCATTGTTTGCTTCCTGACAAGGTAGCATTTATTAGCCAGCCGCATGTATGCTTGAACCCTTAGCATCAGCCGCATATACAATGCATTTGGTACATTCTTGAAAAGCTAGCCGCATGAGAATGCTATTAATGCATTGTTAATGCATTAAAATATATTGCTGCAGAATGCATAGAATGCATTTTGTTAATGCATTAAATAAATGCTTTGCTTTAGAATAAGTTGAATGCATTCTTTGCTAATGCATTCTTATTCTTTAAAGCTTTTGATTCCTTAATGTGCACGTTCTGGAATGAGATTGTCAAAAGCATTAAATGCATTTCTTAATGCATTGGACTAATGATTTGCTTTCAATTCTTTAATGTATTTTTCTAAACCTAGCCGCATATGATTTGAGTTCAATTCTTTAATGAATTTTTCTAACCCAGCCGCATAAAGGCTAGTAATGCAATACTAATATGCTTGTCATTTTATGTTTAATGCATTAATAACTGCACTTTTGAATGAGCCGCATAAGCACAAGCATAGCCGCATATGCCTTTCTCTAAAGCAGTAAAATGCATTCTTAAAGTATTGATTAATTAAATGCTTTTGTCATGGAATACTTTAATGCATTAATTAAATGCATTTTGGATGGCAAGCCGCATAGGCTTCTGTACACTTATTACTTTATGCATTTAAACCCTTACACTTATTACATTTAAGACTTTATACTTATTACTTGAATGTTTTATGCATTTTAGACCTTGCCTTTATTACTTAAAGCTTTATGCAATTAAGGCTTAATAATTGAATTTAATGCTATTGTTTGTGCAAGCACATAGCTTGCATGCATGTAGCTTAGGAATTAGCTTGCATGCATGAAGCATCTGAGTGCTTATGAGCCGTATGGCCCCTTATATAGTGAGCCGCATATGCTAATGCACTTGTGAGCCGCATGGCATACTATAAATAATGTAATCATTGTTTGGCCAAGTGGGTTTAATGTATTAATTATTGTTGGGTCCCACATGGCCACTATACTTGAGTGGCCACGTGCCCCTTTTCTTTGTTTGAGTGGAAGCTTACATTTATTGCCTTCCCACTCTCAGTCTTTTCTGGGTGCATGAATAATTCTTGTAGGCATTTACTCCTGGCCGCATGGCCCCATTCAGTTGTTTTCTGGCCGCATAAGCTTTGGCTGGCCGCATGGGTGGCCTCCCACTCTCTTTGACCGCATGTTTGTTCTCCCACTTTTGGACCGCATGGGTCCCACTTGATTGTTTAAATGTCTTATTTGCGTGAATTGTGGTCCGAATTTCTTTCCACTCCCAATATGAAAGTTGTAGAGTTTCTCATTGGCTTCAAGAATATATATATATATATATTATATTATATTATTATTTTAATTGCTCAAGTTTCTTCCCTTCTTGATAATGATATGACTTGATGGTGACCCGTCGTGGTGCACTCCTGACATGATAACTTGACCTGACAAATTTGACATGATAACTTGGCATGATAATTCTTGATAGTGGCCCGCCGTGGCGCACTCTTGACATGATAAACCTGACATGATATTTCTCGAAATGTTGTTGCGACGGCTAACATGACATGACAAGATTGACTGACCTGGACACCGTGGACGATTGTGCTTGTGCAAATGAACCCGTCTTGTCCTGCATCATATCTAGGATGGGGACCCCTGAGTACCACGGTCTGGGGCACCCACTGAAATCAACTAAGGTTAACAACTAGAATAAATCCAGTAGTCATGAAGAGATTTCCCAGCTACATGCAATTCCGTTATCTGGGCGCCCCACTTGGGATCTGTAGCCTACCGTCGAGTAGGGCACATTTCTAGCACACTGTCATGTGTTGCACCCTCTAAGTCACTTAAGGGTACATACGTTTCCTGGACAATGTACCCACTTGAATTCAACCCTAATTGCGTCCGGATAGCCTGGATGGTCTGCAGGGCTTGTGGCTGTGGAATAATCTCGCTGCATCTTGTTAGTAACTAGGCCTGTGATAACCCTAGTTAGTTAAAGTATCAAGCCGTACTTATTGCTTGGCCGTAAAATATTGGATGAAGTTTACCAGTCTATTCTTGCCTTGATTCTGTACAAGATTGTCACATGACCTGTTTCCTTATTTTATCTTGTCGATAAATGGTGGGAGAAACCAAGTTCGGTTCAGACGAAGGGTTACAACCCCGGTCCTTGTTTGGTTTACGGGTTGTAACCTGGTTATCTGAATAGTCCCATGGTTATCTCATCGTATATCACCTGTCATGTTCTTCCTTAATTATCGTCTTCTATTTATGTGATTATATTCTTGTACTGATTGCTGGTTTTAGTTCCTAAGTGAAGCCTCCTTTGTGGCACTTGCTCTTTCTGGGGTCTGACCCAGCTGGTTTTGTATGGCCAGATACCGGAGCAGCACCAGAGGATCCACCGACCTTCCAGCCACATGGTGACCACTAGTGGAAATCCTGGAAATGAGTGGGTTATTTTTGGCTCTCCCACTTTATTGTAAAATTATTCTTTTGAGGCATTTAGCCGCCGAGCAAGTGTTAGCTCGTGTACATTTTTACTTACTGTCTGCCTACGGGCTGTAACATGATTGGCAACCTAGGGTTGATCATGTATGACTAAACTCTTGCTAGTCCTCATATTTTGTAACGATTAGCTTCATGATCAGCTGAATATGTAATGTTTGGGATGCCTTACTATTGTATATTTGGTGATCTTACATCTTGTAACTCTATTTACTTGCTTGTGATTGAGACACTAGGCTTGTTATTGACCTTAAGAGACTGATGGCTTGTAGATAAACCCTCATATATCTAGACAGCCATGACCGTATAGTGGAGTGGATTCTATTTCATTATACGTAGCTGGCTATGTCTGCCCCCGCTCTCCAGTATTCTGGTTCTGGGGCGTGACATGCATAGCTTTTGTCTGCGCGGAGATGCTCCCAACCACAAGTTGATTTAAACCTTTCCTCCGATCGACCCCTCCTACTTGCAGCCGCTGTGCGTCGGCCCCTGTTTGTTGCAGTCGACTCCTCCCTCTCCGTCGGTCTCCAAACATCCATTATAGTGATCTATGACCCACGTTTGGGTTCGGACGTGCTCCTTCTCTAGCCTCTCGTCCTCCTTTGTCTAGTAACAGTTCTCCATCGTCGTCTGTGTTTCTGTGCTCGTCATCGCCATCTATTAGTTTTCATTACTCCGTCCGATGCTGGGATGAACACGCTAAATGGGATTATAGACCACTTCGACAAACTGTCAAGGCTCCAATTAAACAAAGACAAAAGTATGATCTTTTTCAACAAAATGCGCCCACAACGGGAGGAGAAAGCAGCCATGATTGGGATAACCATAGGCCAGTGAAATACCTGGGCATACCCCTATCGGTTAACTATGCGAAGGCTACTGAGTGTTCTAGTATATTGGAGTTTGCTCAAAGACGGTTGGAGGGTTGGCAGACGAAGAATTTATCATTCGGCAGAAGGATCGAATTAGTACGATCAGTGATATCCTCCATTGCGAGTTTCTGGCTCCAATCTGTCATGCTTCCGCTATCCACCATTGACAAATTGGATAAACAGTGCGTTGACTTCATATGGAGGGGAGGGATTCATGTAATAGCCTGGACAGACTTATGTCGACCGAAAGAAGGTGGAGTTGGACTCCGCCCCCTGTGTACCATGCGGAAAATGGTAGAATGGAAGCTGGTTTGGCGATTCTTGTAAGGAGAATCCTTGTGGGCCACTTGGTTACAGAATCGGTACTTGAAGTCAAAAAATTTCTGGACGTACGCTTCGACAAACAATGAATCTGTCACATTTAAGCATATACTACGCTACATAGCGGATGTCAGCCTTCGGTTGGAGCGAGTTATCAAAGATGACAGGAGTATGAACCTTTGGTTGGATCATTAGATCCAACACAAAGGTATGCTTGGTTGGATTGGCAATCACGCCTCCCCGGAGGCATACGCGGGCATCCGCGTGGAGTCGATACTCCTTGAAGAAGCATGGTGAGTGGGGTCTAACAGTTTGGCACGATCCCAGTTGATGCAAATTTACCAAATTCGTATTGACCGCTCCTTACCAGCTGACACATGGCTTTGGGCGGAGTCACCTAGCAGATCCTTCCAGGCCAGCGTCGCATACAAGCAGACTGGGATTCCCTCTGAAGCTTGGGAGGAAACCGAGCTAGTTTGGTGCAAAGGAAGCCCTAGAAAGATGTAATTATGCTTATATAAGCTTCTCCGAGGAAGACTTCTCACTCAGGATCGATTGGCTCGGTTTGGACTGCAGACAGGAAGTGATGAATGTGTACTCTGTGGTCAAGAATCGGAATCCATAAAACATTTGTTCTTCAAATGCAAGCTATCCAAATGGATATGGCAGCAGCAAGAGTCCGCTATCCAGCTTCTTCCCAGCGAGGAATATGATATTGACGAAGTGATACAAAATATAAGGAGATCCAATGGTGCGCTATGGTATCAGGAAGCGAGAATCAGGCTAGCTGCAGCAGTATGGTACGTCTGGCAGAAGAGAAATATGTGCATTTTCGAGTCTATACAGATATCTGATAGGGGTATTCTTAATAATATTGAATATGATGTAGCATGTATGAGAATTTCGAGGCCTTTTAATAACACAGGTTGAGTTGTACTGATAATTACTCAATAAAATCACCTTTTCCAAAAATATATATATATTCATCAGTATATATATATAACCATGCTCAAAAATAATTAAGCAACCATGCTCACAAATAATTAACCAAGAGTAATATATTAAAGAAGTTAGAAGAATATAGGATTCAAATTTTTTTTAAGACTAACAAAGTCTATTACATAATATATAAGAGTCCCACTAGTACTTCTTAGTATCCTCATCTGGATTAGGATCATGCCTTGAGATCCACATTAACAAAAGGAAATGTGATGTACCCCCACCCCATTAAATGGGCAAAAGTGGTTCTGTCAAGAGTAACCTGGAAAGAAGGAAATGTTTAACTTATAAGTCATCAGATGAAATTACAAGGAATGTGAAAGAAAGTATCTTACATCTTAAGCTTCCCCAATAGTCATTAACAAAAGGAGGATCCTTTTCCCTGAAGACAGAATAATAATGAGTAGAAGATGATAACACCAGTGAGTATTAATGTAGTAATCCTGAAAACAAACGAAGGCTCATCTTATAATTAGTAACTTCCAGATCACTCCCCCGCCCGAGATCAGGTGGACCATGGGAACCCAATGCCTTTATATAAATTTTCTTATTTTGGTGCTTTGAGGACTTGTGATGTACACCCACCCCAGTCCTCTGACCTAGAAAAGCAATGCAGCAGTTTTCTATTAATGGGATCATTTTTTAAGAAAGGGCATATTCAAAGAAAAAGAACCAACTCTTCTGAAGAAGCTGAGGAAGATTTACATTCCAAGTAATTAATGAAACGAGGGGACCAATCAGAATGATGCAAGCATATGTGTGTGTGTGTGCGTGTGTGTGTGCGTGTGTGTGTGTGTGTGTGCGCGTGGTGAGGGGAGGGGATGGAGAAGGACACCTACCATGTGCAAAGATAAAATGGGAAAGCACTAAAACAAGCTAATGAAGCTTAATTAATAGGGGATTTGTTTGGTACGAATTGTGTATCAAGAGTCGATACAGATGCCTATCTTTCGACCGAACCACATGAGAAAAAGAGATCGGAGACCAATCCGGTAGGTAGATGATCAGTTGATATACTAGTTACATTCTAAATTATTGTACAAGAATACATGTTCACAAACATTGACAAGGAGTTCTCATTAAATAACAAGTATTAGCAAGACCTAGCAAAAATAAAGAAATGTCATTTTATGTGAAGAGTATTTGCCGAAAAACATAAGAATATTTGATGCCTAAATTAAGGCCTCATATCCTAAGTTACGAGAGTACGAGAGTTAATTTTGCAACACAATGATTATTTTCAGTTCAACCAACCTTCAGATGATTAAACTGGAAGAACATGATAAATGTGGTAGTTAGAGGTAGTGAGTTTTGAGCCAACAGAAATACAATTTTCAACAGAAGTGATTGTTTTTCGTATAGTATTTGGAACATAGTGGCGTATATTGAGAGTAGCAGTAACAAAAACAAATTTTGTCAAGTAACAACCTATGCAAACTATAGGTGGAAAAAAGTGGAGCAACTATGTAAGAAATAAAATGTTGCTATTGAACTGAGAACTAAATATTTGAAAGGATAAATACATTGCCACAAGCATAAACAACAAGTCATCCTAATTGTCCATGTCCAGTTCCATGAATGCCATTTTTTTATGGTTCAGGCTATTTTCAATGTCAAATATTCAAAGCTAAGATAATCTATAATTTCGCTCAAACATGTAAAAGTGCTCCTCTTTTACCTCCTACAGTTCATACATAACAATATTAACACAAAGGTTCACTTTGTTGTCCTAGCTAATGTCTTCAAATATTTTCTTGTGTTTCAGTTTTACACTCTACATAATAACCTTTTGATCTTCTACTCAGCATATACCTTTTGTTAAGATTTTTAGAATGTGTTCTAACTTTTATGATTTTTCTCATATACAATTATCAATATGTCGCGTAGGGCACATCTATTCTCCCAATGTTTCTTCAAAAGCTACACTCTAGTTCTTTTACAGTTAAACAAGTTGCCACCAAACTTCTCAAACCTTTTATAATTTAAAATGCATACCTTCTCTCATCTTATGGTTACGACTAAAAGAAGCCATGCAACTGCTTGTTACTATCATCTGACTGATCTGAGATGAATAGATATGCCCCCCAACACACACACGAGCGGGGGTGTAACCCATTGGTTACTGAAAATTGACATTAGAACAAACATCTGTACTACTATTGAGGCAATGGTTAGGCCCTTAACTATACTAACCAGTAATTGTCAATGTATACAATAAAAATTAAAAACCAAGACTGAGATTGAGACATGGTACGTATAATTTGATAAAAGATATATTGGAATAAATAATAGGGACATATATACTATGATTATACCATTGACGGTAAATGACTCATAATGACATAAAATTCTAGAACCAATTGAATCGAATGTTCCTAGCCAATTCATTCAAACTAAAACAAAGAAATAACTCCTCCAATAGCCTCATACTACACCAACCTTCATTCATGTCCTTAATCTAATAAATGTAACTAGTCAGTGTACACTTGTTTCTTTTCTAACACTAATGTCATCATCTCTTTCAGAACACAATGATATGCCTCTTTTAGATCTACAAGATTTGTACTGTAAACCAACGTAGCACTGATTGTTCACATATGAGATTAAGGTTCTAGTATATGCTTTATATACTTAAATATAAACTCATGTTCCCACAATTACTTGCAATAAATTTATGTGGTTGGAAATCATATATTGACTCCATTTTCCTCAATGGACATTTGCTCATCTATTGACATATCAATTAATTTTGTCGGAATCTACGAGCATTGTCGAGTCCACGAGAGGTGTCAAAATCCATGAAAAATCATCAATCAAAAACAGTGTTGAGAAGTCTATCCATTAGAAACTCTTCGACACTCCTAGATTGATCTATCTTAAATATAACTTACAATAACCAGCACCCGAATTAGCATTGACTAATAAAATCAACAGAAAAGACAAGAAGGTTGTTGAAACCACAAATTCAACCTTTTCTAATCTCAGAACACGAGAAAACAAAAAGCCATGAGGTACTTAAATTTTCAGTCAACCTAGAAACTTTGTTGGTAAATGTTCACCTGAATTAGTTCGTGCGCCATGGTAGGAGTAATGCTTACTGCTTTATGTAGGAAAAAGGTAAAACGATTTATGGAAAGATACTATTATATGTTATAAAGCTCAACATATCAACTGACTATCAACAAAGCACTCTGCACTTCTAAGAGAAGATATAAACTGAATTACTTGTTATAAATGAATGAAAAATACCAAACCTAGTTATTGTTCAGCAATAAACAACAATGATATGGATAATTTGAGTATCTTGTTAAAGTTGTGGGTTTTAGAGAAAAAAAAGAATGAACTTGCTACCTTCATAATGTAAGGATAATATATTTCAAAATAAAAGTGATCTGAATGAGAGAGAACAAGTATACTGAATTGCCCACATGAAGATTGGTTCATATGTAAACTGAAATGTCACAAATCATTTATTTCTACAGCAATAACCTTCCGCTGTTTCTACTTTATATATTACAAGTTGAGCAGCATAACTAATATATATGAATATAAAAGATAATTAATTAGAAAAAAGTAAACCTTGTAACATGTTTATTAAGTCATTGATCTTAACCATGCAGCTTTGATGAGCTACTAGAAGAGTGATGCCTTATCACCAAGAATCATTATGTTCCATTTTTTATTACATTATCTCTTTTTGCTAATAAAATTTATTCTACTACCAGTTCAAGATACTGACATTTTTTTTCTTTACTGCAAAGTATAACCCTATATTGCACTGTTACCCCTCGGGAGGACTGTATCGGTGTCTCTATCCATACTTGACATGTATTGGGAATAACACTTCTTTGACACTTTTCTCTGATTTGACTCACACATGTCTAGGCTCCAAAGAGAACCAAAACATAGTTGAAATATAATTTTAACATATTTGTGATCATCATCATCATCATCATCTAAGCATTCTTCCATCAGAATAGGGTCGTCTATAAAGCATACAAATGCTCCATACAAGATTTGACAAAGTTCTATGATTGATCATTAACCAGTTGTCAACTATCTATGTTGGTCCCAAATTCCTAGTTAAGGTAGTTATGAGCATAAGAGGATCATACCAGAAAACATAGGTGGTAATTGACATATAGGTAGTAAACTCATGCAACCAAGGAATACCCTTCAAATTCTTCTAAACTATAATAAATATAAACGAAGAAGTAAGATGATCATAACAAACATAGTTGAGATTATGAAAAAGTAATATTTATATGCATTGAATTAATCATTTATAGTCCTATAGAACATTATAGAACGTAGTTACCACCCAAACATTCTTAAGTATAGATATTATTAAGACATTATATAAAATGTATATAGAAATATGTTTTATCACAGTTCAATGGCCATCTAAATGCGGAAAGTGCCACTTTTAAGTTACGTACGCATAGAAAGTGAAAATTTTAGGACACTCAACACAGTTGTTGCAAACCAAACATGTCCAAATTGCAAAAAGTTAAGAACTATCTTTAGACAACATTATATTAGCTAATAAAATTATCAAAAAAAATGCTTATCACCCTTTTTTTCTCTTGACTATACATAATCCTAATTTTACATGGACATTTTTTCTACACAACCTAGGAAAAAACATTTATATTAATACCTATTATTGGAGAAAACCAGGTCCAAATCTGGGTATTGCATATTTTAAGAGAATTTTTATAAATATGTCCAAAATGGAATTAATTTGGGAAATGATCGGTTTTTTCATGCTTAATAAATTTTTTACACTATAATTTCACTAGAATCTCACTATGCCAATGGAATAGTAAGTTCACAACAATGAAGCAAATATAAGCAGTAAATATGAAAGAATTACTGCAAAAAAAGATTGACTACAAAATAATATGTGAAGAAAATCGATCAGAATCCCTAATTTTTTCACCAAAGCCCTAATTTGGACAAGCATTGAAGAGGAGGGAGAGAGCTCGCCTCGTCTTCGGATCGGGTGGTGCAGGCGAACCGGGTTCGGACCCGATAGAGAGAAGGGGACCAGGAGAGGGAGAATAAATAGGGGTAGCGACGGCTATGGAGGACAGGGAATAGATTTTCTTCGCTTAACTAGGGCATGTTCGAAAGTCCTGGAGGCCGGCTTGGGGTACGAAGGGCCGGTGGCCTTTGGATCTCGGGACGACAAACGTAGGCCGTACGTTTTCCTGCAGAAAGAGAATTTTAGAGAGAGAGAGAAGTCCCAAGTTATTATAGAGAGAGAGAGAGAGAGAGAGAGAAAGAGTTTACAAGTGTGGTGAAGGAAGCTGCCTTGAGGAGAGCAAGATAAGAGTGGGGAAAGGAAGATAACGAGGGTTTTGGTGATTCTAAGGTTTGGTGAGAGAGAGAGTTGCTAAGACCATCTCCAATGGGGGTTTCTATCTTCCCTATTTCCATAAAAGAAATTCATTTTAGAAAAACTTCTTCCAATGGTGGTTTCTATCACCATTTCTATGTGGCAATGATGTAGGATAGAAACTTTCTAAGAGGTCCCCGTGGCCGTAGTCCGTTGGGAACGGTGCAGCACCCCGACGCAGTGGCGCGGGTTCGAGCCCCCTTGGACACCCTCAAAAAAAAAAAAACTTTTCTAAGAGGGTTTCTACATGTAGAAACTCTCATAGAAATTCTCCTATCTCTCATGACAATTATTATTGGGCCCCACACCATTAAATTGATCCTTTTACTATGTGACACATAGGATAGAAATGGAGAACCATTGGAGAGTATTTTTTTGTATGTGTACAATTTCTATGTAGAAACTCTTCCAACTAGGATAGAAATCTTCTTAAAGTACAATGCAAAGTAGGATAAGAACTCAATTTTAGAAATCACCATTGGAGATGGTCTAAGAGCGCCAATCTTTTGGCTGAAGCGAAAATCTGAAAAAGAAATTGTGAAAAATAAAATTTGTGACAACACTTTTTTAGTGTTGTATTTAGTATATAATATTATATGGCACTTTTAAAGTGTTGTATTTAATATATAATAATCTACGACGTTTTTAAGTGTCCTTAAAAGTGTTGTTAAATTTACGTTTATGACATTTTTAATAAAGTGTCGTAGATTATAACAAATACTTAATTATAACGACACATTTTAGTATAGTGTCATAAATACAAAAAATTAATGACATTTATTTAGAAAGTGTCGTAAAGAAAGTGTCGTTATTAACCTATTTTGTTGTAGTGGTACAACAAAATTGCTCTATGGGTAGCTTAGTACTACCTCACTACTAACAAATGCTGATGTGGCGGAGAGAGGTAACCAAGTTTACAGGTTTAGCTGGTTAACATTAACATTAATATTAAAATTAACATTAATATTAGAATTAACATTAATATTAACTTTAACATTAACTTTAAAAATAATATTAACATTAAATTAGAATTAGCATTAACATTAAAATTAATACTAAAATTAATATTAACTTCAAATTGACATGAATATTAATATTAATATTAATATTAATATTAACATTAATTAACATTAATATTAATTTTAACATTAACATTAAAATTAATATTAACATTAAATTAAAATTAGTATTAACATTAACAATAAATTTTTTGGGTAATTAATTTTTTGGGTTAAAACATGACATGTCAGCTGTCGTGTCACTTTCCATGTCAGATGACACATAATGGGGATGTCATCACCAAAAAATTTGGGAGCTAATTAACATAAGAGAATTGTTTAAAGAATATTTTCCAAAAGCTGTTGACCACCTAAACCTGTAAACTTGGTTACCTCTCTCTGCCACATTAGCATTTGCTAGTAGTGAGCTAGTACTAAGCTAGCCATACAGCAAGATTGGTGGTAGAAACCTGGCATTTGAGAAAATCTGGTGCATGAGCAAATCTGGCACTTGAGCAAATCTGGCGCATAAGCAGGACAAGCAGGCTCAAAACCCATGTGCATAGGAAGCCTATGCGCACATCGCATATGTTGCAAGGGTATATGCGACAAGTTTCCATGGCTACTTAGCATTTTTGTCGCATGGACTCATGCGCACATAGATGTCATCATCCCCAGACAGCAAGTAAAGCCATGGACGTTCTTAAAACCCATGGCCATAACTTCCTCTCTAGAACTCAAAATCTAGCGATACAAAAGCCAAAACTATATAAAATTGAATTCTTTACCGCATGAAACAACTAGTTTTCAAAATAAACAATTTTTGATAGATCATTCCTTGAAAATCAATAAAAATACTAGTTTAGAAACTTAGATTTACACCAAAATAGCCATCAAATTTAAAAACACCAAGTACTAAACATATAGAGAATGTAAAGATGCATAATATAGACTAAAAATATTTAGAGAAATCAAAGAAATAAAAATGAGAAAGTGGTCCCTCCATTAGTGCAAGATGTACTTGCCTAGGTAGTTGAGGGAAATGAATGAGAGAGAGAGAAATAGAATATTTATATGAGGTGGGGTGGCTTCACTAACCTAACATGCTCTAACCCCAATTATAATGCCAAGCTACATTATGATAATTAAATAAATAAAAATTTGGATCACAACACAGTCCAATATTCTATCATCGAAGTAGTGAACCACACCTACAACCAGACAAAGACAAAGAGTTGCACAGTTTTCTGCAATAAGACACTGTTTCATGCCATGATCAGGTGTAAATACAGTCTACATAAGCATATGTCACAAATAACAGATACCATATACAGGAACCATGCATAAGAAGTACGCATATCGGGAATATGACGAGTGACACATTGTCGGCCAAGGGTGGCTCTCTCTTCTATCCTCTATTTACTAGGATGCTACTACTGTTGGCCTAATGATTGTATCATATTTTTGAATATGGTTAATCTGTTAAGTTTAACATTTCATTATCACTAATCTTCATACTATCACTATAGCATTTCTACTTATAATTATATCTTTGGTGATACCTTTGGTGATATATGCTTATTATTTTATTTATTAGTGATATGAGTTTTTATTATATATATCTTAAATTTAATTGAGTTACCAAAATCAAAACTATGTTTTGATTATGGTTATTCAATTAAGTTTAACATTATGATATCACTAATATTTATGTTATCACTATATCTCTTATACTTAAACTTCGTATTGTCGTACTGTGCTTTATCTTATCATATTTGCTACATGTATATTGCTTTGTTCGTCTAACATGTACATGCAGAAAAGTAATAAGCAAGATCAATGTGGACATATGCAATGTAGAAATTATGGTGGGCCAAAGACGACGGATCCCACAATATTTCTCTGAACCACCCGACGACATCTCCGGAGCCACGCACTCGGGGGTTCTGCTGCCCGGTCAGCGAACGGGGGTCGAGGGGTCAGTGCCCCTCGTCAGGGATTTGGGGGCGAAGCCCCCGAAAGGTATTCAGTTTTCACAAACTGGATATCTTTGGACAGCTGACGTCAAGGAAGAAGCCAACATCTATCAAGGAAAGAAGTCATGTCATGCCATCATCATTTCAAGACTCTGAAGAAGCCTACACCTGCTACAGTATATCTGGAGTCTGTAATGAGTCTTAGGAATAATTGTAAATACAAAAAATGGATGGCAAAATCGAAAGCTAGGGTAGAAATTAGCCCAAGATTATTTTTGGATAAAAATTGGCATACCGACGGTATACCGGTTTATACTGACGGCATACCGACTTTTGTTCACAGAAAGTTTCTGTCTACAAAATTGGCATACCGACGGAATACCAATTCAGTAACGTTGAAAATCCAACGGTCGAATTTCGAACATTTAATGATCCTAACGGCTATATTTTTAGCCGTTGTAATTCCAGATCGGTATTCCGACGGTATACCGGTTCATACCGACGGTATACCGATCGCTGACTGAAAAGTTACCTTTGAGCTCTTTTCAATACTTTGGTTACAAATAGCCTTGAACCCCTTCATTCAAGGTTGATGCTTTGAGCCTAAAAATTTCTAAACCACCAAAGCCTATCCATAAATAACTCTACAAAGCTTTTATTTGCCATCCACAAATTGTTTTAGAGTTATTAAGTTGAAAAGTAAGATCTTCATCTTGTTGTATAAGGAGATCAAAACCTATTGTGAAATGTTGAAATTGGAGAGTCTTCGGATCCAAACTCTCGGTTGAAGTTGGAGAGTCTTCGTATCCAAACTCTCGGTTGAAGTCGAAGAGGCCTTCGGACTAAAGCTCTCGTGTAAGAAGTTGACGAGTTCTTCTAATCCAAACTCGTATTGAAGTTGACGAGTTCTTCGGATCCAAACTCGTGTGTAACTATTTACTTAAATAGTGGATTAAAGCTGGAGAGAGTTCCGGAACTAGAGTGCCCCTTGGAAGGATACCAGGATATATCGTGTGTCGGTATTGTTGTTGCTTCTTCTCTTGCACTTATATTTTTAAATTGCCCATTAGCTTGTGCTAAGTGCTTGATTAGTTAGCTTGACCCTATTCATCCCCCTCAAGGGTTACTATAATTGGTATCAGAGCAAGAACTCTGTTGTTAGGCTTAACATCCTTAGAGTAGATCCTTGTTAATTTTTCTATGGCATCGTATTCCTCCTCCTCCTTCGATAAAGAGGGTTTTACTTCTAGTAGCATGAACAATCATGTTTCTTCTAAATGCAAGAAATACTCTAAGTGGAAAGCCATGGCTAACCAATCTTTAGAGATTCTTGATGACCTTCATTCTACAAATGAAGAACTTTCAGAAAAGGTTATTCATTTAGAAGAATCTAATAAATTTTTGATAAATGAAAACAATGATTTATTATCTAGACTTGATTCTCAAAACTTATCTTGTATTTCTTTAAAGAGTTTGAATGAGGCTTTAATTTTGAAAATCAAATCTCTTTCCTCATCAATAGAAGATCTTAAGAGGCAAACACATGAGCTAAATCATTTGCATGATTCTTCTATTGACTCTTTAAAGAAATAAAATGTTGATTTTATTTCTAGAATTGCTTTATTTAAAAAAGAGAATTATGCTTTAAATGCTAAATTTGATTCTCTTGTTTGCATAAAGATTTGCTATTATAACATGATATTCTTAAGACCAAATTCATGCATGCTCACTCTAGAGATATTCATCATTCTAGTGTGTCACATGTTCATAATCATACTAATTCCGATACATGTGCACACACTAGTATTAGGTGCTTCTATTGCTCTCGCATTGGACACATGAGCTTAACTTGTCCTATTCATAGGAGTTTTTCAACCAATGCTAGAGTAAATAGTATATGGGTCCCTAAAGCTAACAAATGTGGATCTAAATTTATTTGGATACCAAAGTCTTCGCCTAATATTGTAGGTGGAGCTTCTTATATCGGGACATAGCACCGAGGAACGTGTTGGTGGTTGCAAAGCTCAAAGGTCATCTTCCAAGCAATTACACCAATACAAGCGTGGCCACTAGAGCCACTTTGGTAACATGCTAAAACGATTCTCTTTAAATTATTTATATTTGTAGAATCTAGCATGTTTCTCTTGATGTCTTGTTACTAGCTCACATTGATATCCTTTAGTTGCCTTTTATATAAATCAATGTGAGAAATAATACTAGCATTCTTAGTTAATTTTCTTATTAATTCTTTTATCTAGCATGACTAGTTACTCGACTTAAATGATTAGTTCACACTATGTAGTTTATCACTCATTTTCTATTAGTGTGACACATTTATATATACATGCTCGTTATTCTTAATCTTTATTTATAAAGCATGCATATCACTCTAGTCCATAGGAGCTTGGTTTTGATTTGAGTTAATATGATTTTAACTCTCCGTCTTTAAAGTTTTTGAGATAGTTACTTTTTTGTCGATTTATTTTTAATATGTCATATTTACATTAATCGGTATTTGTGAATATATGTCTTTAGCACAAGCTTCTTATCACTTGACAAGTATACACTTATACTTCCATTTTAACCTTGTGCTTATATAATATATTCATTATTGATTCTCATATTTTATTTTGATTAAACCTCTTATGAATCAATTATGTCTTTGTCTAATAAAGAATATTTATATGTGTTTTGAATTTTTGATAGTTTTTCAAACATTCATTAAGGATACATGACAATATTTATTAAATTTCCATTTACATGTAGATCATGTATTTCTTATGTTGATATATATTTTTGTATAAATATCTTTATGTAGGCATATGAGTTAAGCTAAAGTTTTATATTGACTTGAAGAGTATTTAATTATACTTGTTACCTTCAAACTTGTGCTGATCTCATAATTTAGGTATTGATTCCTTTGACCAAATTTGTGCTTCTTGAATCAATTAGCTTCTTCCCTAAAGTCTTATTTTGATAATATCTTCTTGACTTTTTGGTTGGTATTATGGATGCATGTTCTTAATTAATTTTTGATCTTTTCATGTATGCCTATTCGTGATATATATAGTTTCATATATATAAATGACTCCTAACTTTTAATATTTATTTGTTTTATACCTTTAAGTTAGGATGTTGAGAGAAAATATTTATTAATGTCTTGCTCATGACTAATTATGGATGTTCTATTAAGGATCACATAGTTTTATGCTTTACATTGCATGTTAAATTTACCTCCTTAATTAGTGCACATTTTCTAGTTTGTATCTTTATAATTTACTATGGTGCATTATAAAAGCTCTTTGAAAAATGTAATTCTTGATATCTTTAGCACATTTAGCTTTCTTGATCTTAATAATCTTTCATTGCTCATTCCTTGGATACTATGCTTTCTTAAAATTATTGTTGCCCAATGATGTTTTTGTAGCACACGAGAATACATATAATTGTTACATCATATTTCTCATGACTTTAGCTACTATGGTTTGAGCTTTTATGTTGAGATTTTTTTTATTTCTAGGAAATACACTTATGTCATAATGGCTATAATATTTTGCATTCTCTAGATCGATCTATTATTTTATTATCCTAGACCAATCTCAATACTTGGCAAAGAGATTTATTTTATTATTTTTATGAATATCTTTTTAGCCATATTTTGATAAGAGTAAGTTTTTTTTTTTGCTATCTTCTTGCTCTTATCATTGCTTAGCAAAGAGTCTATAAATCATTTTGATCATTCAAATGTATGCCCTTAATTGTGAACTCTATGCTTAAGGAAGTATCTTTAGTGTTTGTGACTTAAGATTTAATGAGCACTTTTATCTTGTTAATGACTTACCTCATTAATCTTAATTAGTTATGTAGCTTGCTTAGTTATGATATATTGTTAAGCTATATAATCTATGTTCATATTCACTCTTCTAGCTATTGTTTTTCGTTTCAATCTATATATGATATGCTAGTTTCCAAAAATAAGATGTATGAATTGTCTTGATGTGATTTGTATTCTATTTTAGATACTTATGTCTTGTTCTCTAAAACTAGTTTGACAAACATTTGATTTGATCTTGTTTTTCAAAAGAGGTTTGTGATTCCTTACTTTAACTTTCTTCCATACTAGTCATTAGTATCTCTTAATTTTTCTCATTTTGAGTCATGATTTCATCGTATTATCATTTACATCTCTTTTTGATTATATTTGCAATTATTTAAATAAGAATGACTCTTTCCCATATTTTCTATTGATTTATGAGTTTTTTTTGGATTTATGATTTTCTCTTGATGAGATTCATTGGATCATATTTATTTATTTGTTTTCTTTATGAATGATCCTAATGGTTGAGTAGTCCTATATTATCTTATTATGTCATTATCAAACTAATTTATTACTCTACTTTGACTACTCATGGATTGCCACATATGGACCTTTGCTATTTGAACTTTATGGATTATTATTTACTATTAGCAAGGTTTAGATTTTACCCATTGATGGGTACATATATGGTAAAACATACCTAGTTCATGTAAAGTAATAAATTGGTTGATTCTTTCTTAATTAGATAATCATGGACATGATATTTGAGTTTTATTTTTATTTTATTTTTGAGCTATATTCTGTCTATCATCATGATTGTTCTTAATTGACTTTATTCTTTTTCATGATGACATTTTCTCAAAGGATAACATACATTGATCTATCATATTTAAATATGAGATCCTTCTATATAGATTAATGTATGCCATCTTTTGATTATACATGCTTAATTGGAATATTTTTTTAATTTTTCATCTTTAGCGGCTATTAATTGGATATCTCTTCTTGACTAAAGATGATACTATTCGTCTTTTGACGATATTGTAGCCTTATATGCATTGAGCAAAGGGGATAAATTCATAGTTGATTTATCCCCCAAATCCTTTAGTTATATATTTTATGCTATAAGTGCTTTGGAACTAGACGCATATTTTAAGGGGGAGAAAAATAATTGATTCAATTCATTTATACCCTGTAATATGTCGTATACCTAGTTCATCATGGACCCATATTTTCCTCTATTTCATATCCTATTGATTGAGGTCATAATATTTTTATTTGTGAAGGATTTATGAGAACGTATGCAAGTGTCTTTATTATTTATCTCTCTCTTTTATATGGATTAAATAAGTCATCTTGTTAATATTAACTTTCATATCTTATCTTGATGACTAGTGTGGTTTCATTGTTTTGGCTTTTCTTATATGCTTAATTGATTTGGCTTTTCTTATTGAGGACTTACCTAAAATTCTTGTTTATCTATATTGGTAATACTTTGAGGGGGAGCATTCAAGTCGTTTGAATCTCTCTTTCTCAAGTAATTTTCTCCTTTACCTTCATGTTTATCTAAAGGATATTCACATAGCATGATAAGGTAATTGAGTTCAAATGCATTAACTTGGATAAGCAAATAGATTTTGCAAATAAAGAGATTATTCTATATCAATTGCTCTATTTCACTGATCATTCATTATTTGTTCCACTATTTATTTGTGGACAATTTTGACTTTCAAATGGCTTTTTGATCAATGTTTTAAGTTTATATTTCAATTGGTATTAAGTTTATATCTTCCAACTATCTCAATTGGTATTTTTTTTTAATATCAATTACTATGCAATTATCTAATTCTCATGGGCTTTTGACTGAAATCCTTGATTGAAATCTTTTATTTCAATTGGTATATCGCTTCCTTCTAAAACTAGAGTTTTAATTCATATAATATTATGTTTTGGAGTTTTTTTCTTAGATTTCAAGTTGGTAAAACTATTTTTTGACTGATTATCAATTTTATTTGTTTTACCAACTATATTATGTTTTGACATGCTTCTTTTAAAAATTTGATGTTCTTCATTGGCAATGTAGCTTTATAAACATGTCATTACACCCTTCTTCTATTTTTTTTATTAGCATATCTTGATCATGATTGTCTATGACTTCCCCATGCTCTGATTTCTATGCTTGAGATTGATTTTATTTTATCTCTTAGTACGGGAGAGCCTATTTTTGATCATGTCAAAGGGGTAGATGTAAGTTTAAGTATGTATTTATAAGTAATCGAAGTAGTATACTTTTAGTGATATTGTTTATGTCTTTTGTATATTAGTGATACATGCATCTATTATATCCATACTAAACTTACCCGATTTGCCATAATCAAAAAGGGGAAGATTGTTGGCCCAATGATTGTATCATGTTTTTGAATATGGTTAATCTATTAATTTTAGCATTTTATTATCACTAATCTTTATACTATCACAATAGCATTTCTACTTATACTTATACCTTTGATGATATGTGCTTATTATTTTACTTATTAGTGATATGAGTTTTTATTATATATATCTTAAATTTAATTGAGTTACCAAAATCAAAATTATGTTTTGATTATGGTTATTCAATTAAGTTTAACATTATGATATCACTAATATTTATGCTATCACTATATCTCTTATACTTAAACTTAGCATTGTCCTACTGTGTTTTATCTTATCATATTTGCTACATGTATATTGCTTTGTTCGTCTAACATGTACATGCAAAAAAGTAATAAGCAAGATCAATATGGACATATGCAATGAAAAAATTATGGTGGGCCAAAGACGATGGATCCCACAAGATTTCTCTGAACCACCCGATGACATCTCAGGAGCCACGCACTTGGGAGTTCCGCTGCCCGGTCAGCGGATGGGGGTCGAGGGGGCAGCGTCCCTCGTCGGGGGTTCAAGGGCAAAGCCTCCAAAAGGTATTCAGTTTTCACAAACTGGATATCTTTGGACAGCTGACGTCAAGGAATAAGCCAACATCTATCAAGGAAAGAAGCCATGCCATGCCATCATCATTTCAAGACTCTGAAGAAGCCTGCACCTGCTACAATATATCTGGAGTCTGTAATGAGTCTTAGGAATAATTGTAAACACAAGAAATGGATGGCAAAATCGAAAGCTAGGGTAGAAATTAGCCCAGGATCATTTTCGGATGAAAATCGGCATACCGACGGTATACCGGTTTATACCGACGGTATACCGATTTTTGTTCACAAAAAGTTTTTGTCTACAAATCCGGCATACCGACGGAATACCGATCTATACCGACGGTATACCAATTCAGTAACATTGAAAATCCAACAGTCGGATTTCGAATATTTAATGATCCCAACGGCTATATTTCTAGCCGTTGCAATTCCAGACCGATATTTTGACGGTATACCGGTTTATACCGACGGTATACCGATCGCTGACTGAAAAGTTGCCTTTGAGCTCTTTTCAATACTTTGTTTATAAATAGCCTTGAACCCCCACTACAACAAAAAACCCTTTTAATGACGCTCGACAGGGAGTTTTAATGATGGCTGATACATAAGCGTTATCAAGTTGAAAAATACCTTTTTTCTATGACGGTTTGGACTAATTTTGGACTTTTTATAACGTTTATAAAACAAAACGTTATTAATACTTTAGAGCGGTGGCAAACTTGTAATTTTTTCACTGTATAAAAGCTAAGTGGGAGAGAGAAAATTCATTTCTCATCCATTTTCTAAGGAGCAGCATCTCTCCAAACCTCTTCTCCCCCAATTTCCTCAAGAGTTAGGTTAGGGTTTCTGATCGATGGATCTTAGCCGAGGTAAGATCTCGACCATATCGGAGGGGTCGTCGGAGGACCTGAAGCCGGTGATGGAGGTCCGGCTGGTGAACACCGCGCGCACATGCTGGAGATCGGCGGCGGGTGAGTGTTTCATTCATTAGTCCTGAGGAATATATGAAAATGAAGTCCCTCTCCCACTCGTACTCTCTGCTCCTCCCGCAGGAGCTCACCGGACTTTCACCATTCGCCCGCCGCCTCTTCAGCATCCGCAGCCTCAGCCAGAGGACCTCTCGGTCCTCCATGGCATCAGCAGCATCAGGAGCGGAGGGGGAGAGCTACCGGAAGCAGCCGAAGGAGGTGAAGCTTTGGGGAGGCCGGTTCGAGGAGAGCGTCACCGATGCTGTCGAGCGCTTCAGCGAGTCCGTGTCCTTCGACAAGGAGCTATACCACCATGACATCGCCGGCAGCAAGGCCCACACCTCCATGCTCGCCCACCAGGTGCTCGACCTAAATCCCCCGTCCCTCTTAAACGAATCTCCATCGCTGATATACCACCGTTTCATTGTCAGTGCAGGGGTTGATTACTTAGAGCGACAGGGACAGCATACTCTTCGGCCTCGACGAGATCGAGAGAAGGATCGAGTCCGGGGAGTTCATCCTCAATGAAGCTACCTCCAGTTTCCTACTAGCTCATTTTTGGTTTATAATCTCTTTTAACATATTACCAATTTTTCATCTCAGCATTCTCAACTTTTGCACATTCATTTTTCAGGCATGTTTCATGATTGTCCAACATTGGACCCAAAGCATTCTTGTTTCTAACTGTATAAAACTTATTTCCTGAACTTCATAGGTATTCTCAGGTCATGTCTCTCTCTACAAGGACCTATCCTCTTTAACCATCTCAAACTAACTGTGTGAACAATGTTTGCCTTGATATAAGCAACGGACTCAAAAGAAATTATAATGATAACTTGTAGGTACTTAGCCTAATTCTGCTACAAGTTCTCTAGATTTTTAGTTTTTCCTCTCTCCATATTTCCTTGTTAAAATCTCATTGTTCGATACAATTTCACTAGCATGGGAAAACATGGTGGATGCTACCTAGTTAAGTCAGAGAGTATATTGGTCTCACCTTTTAGTTCAAATCAGGGCATTATTTTGATGGTTATGTTCCCTATACCTAGTAAAATTCTAGGTTAGTGTCTTCGCTTTATCTTGTTACAAATATGATGACCTCATTGGGGAGGACTGATTTATAGTAATGTCTATTTTTTCAAAGTCTCTCTTTTTGGACATGTTTTTTATTCTATTCTAGTAAGGTTGATCACAATATCTATTGTGTGTAATTTCGTTACATTCTTCTTGGTTTTGGATGAATATTTTGTGCTTCTTTGAGAAAATAATCATGAAAGTTGGTTTTTGATGAATTTTTATATTAAAAAATTCAGACTTTTGTGCATCTTTTGTGGGATTTCAGCTGTTGGTTTCTGCCTAGAGTGTCGAGTTCTTTCTAATTTTGGTTTATTGTCTGAGTGAATCTTCAACTTATGCTGCAGCTCTGTAAAGTTTTATTGGAAAAAGCTGGGATTTTACGATTGTTAGGATGCGATTTTTATGTTAATTCGCTTAGATTCCTAAGTTCTCTTTTATATGTTCTTTTTTTCCTGATTTCTGTAGGATTCATGTGAATTCTGGAAAAAAGCTTAAAAAGTTTTAGCCGTTTTGTTTGTGCGAATCTTAAACTTATTCTGCAGTTTTTGAAGTTCTGGGATTTTTTTCCTTCATATTTTGCTATAGTTAGAATGGAACTTAGAAATGAAGTCTCTTGCATATGCTGATAATTGATGTATGTGAATTTTGTACAAGTTAGTCTAGGATCAAATTCCTTAAATTTACTTGTATGTTTTCTTTCTTTGACATGGAATTTGATATTAATTATGTAGATTTATGATGACAGAAATCCCTAATGTCACATGACTCACATCTTGAGTATAACAACACAATTTTAGGTTGTTCAGAAATTTTGTACAAGTGATTTTATATCCAATTTTATTTTGAAAACTGAAATTTGATCAATTATAGTATTGAAGTTTATGCTTGCTTAGAAGCTGATTGGTGGAAACTAGGATTGCAAAATACCTTGTGTGAAGTTGACAAGAACCGTTTCCTTAGTTCACTTTGCTTCTTGTTAATTACCGAATGGAAGAAGACATATCGCAGACAAACCATGTCAGGGCTCCATTGTAGTGGGAGCTTGTTGGGTTTATGAGTGGATTTGTCACTAGCTTCACTTTGGATTTAGACTTTGTTGTAGATCTTTAAGTGATATGCAAGTTATCATAAAATTATGTAGATTGTGTTTCTTATATGAATTTTTCTTCTGAATTCACCTAAATTTCGGAAATTTCTTTTATATATGCTTGATTTCCTTAGATTTGAGTAGGACTGGCATTTTTGTAACTATTACCAGAATTTTAACTTCGAAAATCTTACTATTTTCCATGGATTTCATATATTTCTTTACTATACTGTAATTGATATAAATCTTGTGAATTATGTAGAAGTTAGTCTAGGTTCAAATTTCGAAAAAGTTAGAAATCCTTACACTTTCTTTTCTCGAGATTATCTATTTCTGTTCAGATTAAGTTCCCTTACCTTTTAGTTGTGTTTGTTCTTTTTATTTTCATTTGAATGTTATGTTATTCATGATACTGCTGGGATTTAATGGAAATCTGGTGGATTTATAGGAAGACACATATTAGATGGCACATTTAGAGTATAAACTGAGGTTATTTGCAAATTTGATAAATGCGGTTTAGTTTCACTATTATATTGAGAATTCAAGTTTGATTGATAAATGATAGTGCTTCTACTATATTTATTTAAATCTAATGCTTGCTTAGAATGGTCAGGAACAAGTATGGGAGAGGAAACTTTTGTAGAATTTTTAGCTTGGCTGTTTCTTGATTTAGTTATTAAGTACCTTCTTCTAACTACAAGTTAAAATAGTTATGCTTAACATTCTGGGCTAAAAGTTTTTTTTTTCAATTCACAGATATTACTTTCTCAGTCACTTAGAAGAACTAGGATTTAGTGACTCATTTGTACTGTGAAGTTGACAGGAACTTTTTTAAACTTACCTTGTCAATAGAACCAATCTTGACTAAATCTTCTCACCTTCCCTTCCAGCTTGGCTGGATATATGGCTCTATCACGGAAGACATTTTATCTGTGTTGTGTCGAACGATGTCCGTGTTAAATAGACCATGGGTGCCTTTTCTTATTCTATTTCTCTTGCCATTGTACCCTAAAATCTAATCAACTCTACTTGCACGATTTTGATTTTTGTATTAATAGTAGAGCAGTAATTAATTCTGTGACTGGTGAATTGCAGGTCCTAACAAATGGCATAGAGGTGAAGCTGCAAAGGAATGCTTTTAGTGTGATTGAAGCCCCGACTGGTCTTGAGGAGAACAATGATGTTGAATGTGAAAATATGCTGTGGAATGGTTCTGATATATGTATTTGGATGTCCTATTTTGAAAAAATGTAATGAAGATGGTGATATATATTATGTATATTTATAAATGGATTAAATGGTACTTTATAACATTTAGATGTTTTCTTGTGAATATGGTTCAAAATGAATGTTTTGAAATTGAATTGAGCAACATTGAGCATTGATCTATAATTTTTTGGAAAGTAATATATAAATGTGCAGAATTGAGCGTTATAAATGTGCTGAATTGAGTCTATACAGATTATTTATTCATAACGCTTTCAAACTACGCTGAAAATAAGTGTAGCAGAAATTCATCATATTCATGACGGTTATTTTATGACGCTTTTAAAAAACATTTATAGCACCCGTTTTCATAACGGTTGCTGTGGAAAAAAAAAAGCGTCATGGTTTGTCATTAATGACGGTTTTTAGCCGTCATTAAAAGGTATTTCTGTTGTAGTGCCTTTCATTCAAGGTTGATGCTTTGAGCCTAAAAATTTCTAAACCACTAAAGCCTATCCACAAACAACTCTACAAAGCTTTCATTTTCCATCCACAAATTATGTTAGAGTTATTAAGTTGAAAAGTAAGATCTTCATCTTGTTGTATAATGAGATCAAAACCTATTGTGAAAGGTTGAAGTTGGAGAGTCTTCGGATCTAAACTCTCGGTTGAAGTTGGAGAGTCTTCGTATCCAAACTCTCGGTTGAAGTCGGAGAGGCCTTCGGACTAAAGCTCTCGTGTAAGAAGTTGGCGAGTTCTTCGGATCCAAACTCGTATTGAACTTGACGAGTTCTTCGGATCCAAACTCGTGTGTAACTATTTATTCAAATAATAGACTAAAGCCGGAGAGAGTTCCGGGACTGGAGTGCCCCTTGGGAGGATACCAGGATATATCGTGTGTCGGTATTGTTGTTGCTTCTTCTCTTGCACTTATATTTTTAAATTGCCCATTAGCTTGTGCTAAGTGCTTGATTAGTTAGCTTGACCCTATTCACCCCCCTTTAGGGTTACTACAACTACATATTCAAGGTCCATAGTTGTAGGTAAAACTGGCCTTTGATTGTGTTGATATGGTCTCAATGCTGGTTGAATTGTCCTCTAAATCATTTTTGTTGTACCCTACTTCTTCAAAAAAATATTGTGTTTGATGCTGATTTGACCTATGAACCAAGCATAGATCTAACCTGTAACAATAACTTCTTAGTTTTTCAAAGCGTAAAAGTTAAGTCAACAAGGGACATGAACAAATTGAGATTCAACGTTAAGAGAGAGAGAGAGAGAGAGAGAGAGAGAGAGAGAGAGGGATTTGAAGTGAAAAGAGAGTCAACAATGGTAATCAAGCAAGTAGATAAGTTTCTAATCAATTTAATCCTGTCGCAGGCTTGCTCGGTGTAATATTGTAACCGAAGTGACATGAATGACATGCATTGGCCACCACTAAACCATATCATACCGTAGTCCCAAAATATGTAGGACCAACACACAGCCTGGCCAGCTAATATGACTTACAAAGGGATCCAACCCTACTGATCCCATTGAAGTGTAATTTGTTGTATAAAAGTGAACTCCAGTCCACTAATTCTATCTCAGGTAGGTAAATTAATCTCGTCCACAGATAAAACAAGAACCGAATCACATAAAGAAGTAATAAGGCTGTAATATAAATGTTGGAATAAAAGACAACAAGGAAACAAATCCAACATAATATAAGTCTGAAAAAAATATGTGGGAACTAACCTGTTAAAACAACTAATAAATGGATATGTGGAGTGCAAAAGGATAATTAGTCTCGAGTATCAATAGAATAGAGCACGATACCCAAACCCAATAAGAAGTCCTAACTTAGCTCTTCGTACTCCTCTGGGTAGACCTTTGAGTCCCACTACCAAAATAAGTCATATCAGCGACGCAATTAGCGATGCTTAATGAAAACGTCGCTATAATTTTGCAACTTAGCGACGTAAAAAGTTTACGTCGCAATACGTCACTATTAGCGACTATCAACGACATATTGCGACTACATTTTGTATAACAAAATTTTTCGTCGCAGAAAAGTCGGTGGACGTCGCTATGATTTTATTATCAGCGACTATTAGCGACGTCAATGTAAGACGTCGCTAATTTTTAGAATACAGCGACGTTTAGCGACGTCTTACTCTGACATCGCTAATTTGTTTCTAATTTATCGATCGGGTTTTCCTTTCCCCCCATTCTCACTCGAAAATTTTTCAAAAATATTTCGTTCCCCCCACACGCCGGCGACCTCCTGTGCTACTTCGTCGCCCCCTCCTCCTCCTCCACCGCTCATCCTCCTCCACCGCTCCTCCGCCTCCACCGAGCTCCTCTTCCTACTCCTCCTTTGCCGGCCGCTCGTCTCCATCACCGACCGCCCTCCTCCTTCTTTTCCTTCATTGCTGCGTGCTCCTCCTCCTCTCCGGGTTACTCCTCCACTGACCCCCTCCTCCTCAACCGCCTACACGCGTCGACGTCCTCCTCCTCTCGTCCATCCCCTTCCTTGGTCACCCCCAAAATCAGGTAAACCCTAACCATTTCTCTACTAGCCATTTGACATGGACACGACACAGACACGAACACATACACTAACACGACACCAACTTAATTATGACAGAAAATAAAGATTTGATGTAAAACAAATAAGTAAAAAATTCTAACTAGTAAAAAAATTATTGGAAAATCGAGATCATTATTAAATATAGTATATGGTTTTACATTGTTTGGTGTCATTATTAAAAAAAATTACAAGTCACAGCCTTTACCGACACTGACCCAATTCGGACAAGGTTTGGTGTAAGTATCATAAGAGTATCGGAGAAAGTCCCAATGTGACAGTAATGTGTGGTAGAGTATTGTAATGTATATGATAGGTAAGAGGGTGATATTAGGTAATTTTGAGATGGGCACTTGGTTTACCTATATATGAAAGGTAAGGTATTCCTATAAGTATTAGCTATAGCTATATATATTGTGATGATCGGGATATGCATCTATGTAACATATAATTATAGTATGAGTATCATTGATATAAAAATGGTGTAAGGGTAACCCCATAGGTATAGCCTATAGCAATGCATGCATTTATGGCAAATAGATAATTATAGGACTACATAGGTATAACATCATGGATAGACAACCATGGGTACCATATTCTGTATGTATATAGGGTATGGATTAAGAGGGTATGTCCATTGATGTTGGGTTATACCTTAGGCAAGTGCCTCTAATAGAGTATCCTAGTATCCTTGGTATAGGGTATTAAGGGTGTTAAGGTTTTAGGGATAGGCTAAATATAAATATGGGTAAAGGGCATAGTATGGTATCATGATATGGTACCATAAAGGTATACTTAATAAGGGTAATCTAGAGAGTAATGCATGTGTGTAGCATATGGTATGGCATGGTATAGGACATTAGAGAGTAAGTAAAAGGTAAATGGCTAAGGTAATTCCAAATAGTAGATATCTATAAATATAAATCAGATAGATACGTTTAACACATCGAATATCCTAGTATCCTAGTATCCTTGTATCCTAGTATCCTAGTATCCTTGTAATAGAGTATTCTAGTATCCTAGTATCCGTGTTGTTTGTATACTTGTCTGACAGGTTTCTCGTTATCACACATCTGTCTGTTTTTACATTTTTACTTGTTCTCCCTATCACATATATTGTTCATTATTAGACTTCAAATGGAGACTTGAGAGCTTCTTGTGATACATTATCGGAGGGCTACACCCTAAGGTCCAAGCCCGAGCTTGCTAAACTTTATACATAAGCCCATGTCCATGTTTGATATGGACACGAATCTACCAAATTTATTGATTAAATACTATGCTAAAGAGACTAGGATTAATATTGGCAAAAATACTGACATATATTACGTCTTCATATTTAAACCTTTAACTTGATAATGCAAACTTTATTTTTTGACATGCTATAAATAGCCTCTAACTCATCTCTTGGATAAAGAGGATAGATACATTCATATACATGTGTTTCAATGATGTGCTTGTATCTATCTTACAGAATTATCCTCAAATGGATATGGAGCTGAATTACTATCTGTGGAATCGTTCGTAGATGTACAACCGTTATCCTGATGACATGTATGGTGTACAGGATGAATTCATAGAGGGTGTACAATAGTTTCTGTAGTTTGCCAAGGCGTTCTCTCAGTACATGGACGGTACCAAAATTAAGTGTCCGTGTGTGAGATGTCGCAACTTGAAATATCATCCAGAAGTGGAAGTCACGTATCATTTATACTCGAAGGATTTTACATCGAATTACTATCAGTGGAGCGCACACGGAGAACTTGTGTCCTTAGCATCAGAGTACGAGCCTTATGTGGATGTCTACAACCACACTGCTTATGACGATGGGTTGGTAAACATAGTTTTTGATGCGGCGGGGCCTAGTTTCGATCCGGACAATCATGATGCACCTGAGGAGGCACCGAACACTGATGCTGCAAAGTTTATGGAGTTGCTGGAGAATACAAGGACTCTATTATATCCTGGTTGTGAGGATCATTCACCGTTGGAGGTGGTTACAAGATTGTTGAGCATCAAGTCCGATTTTAATATGTCGTAAGATTGTTACAACCGACTTATGGAGTTGATTATAGAAATATAGCCTAAGGGTGCTAAGTTGCCTAAAGACTTTTACCGGTCTAAGAGGATGGTGAGATCGCTCTGGATGGGATATGAGAAAATCGATGCATGTTGTACTACAAAGACGACAAGGATGAAGACGCCTGCAGATTTTGTGGTGCTGATCGCTACAAGGGCAGTGGTAGAGAAAAGTCTGTCGGTGAAAGAAAGCCTACCGATTCGATACACTGCCTGTCATTGATGCTGCGGTTGTAACGGTTGTTTATGGTAAAGGAAACTACAGTAAACATGAGTTGGCATAAGTGAGAACAGCCGAAGGAGTGTTGGATCACCCATCTGATGGAGAAGCATGGAAGCACTTTGATCGATGTTTGCCATTAAAATCTTTTGATTGCAATTTCAATTACAAACAGAACAATATTATAATGTAGGACTTAGATGTAGTCCTAGGAGTACACTTTTGTTTATCTGGGTCCCTGTATCGATGGAGCGAGTGATAATGCGTTGACTCCATTGACGATCTGACGACGGTTCTCGGTTCTCTGAAGGTCTGAGTTGCTCTGGGTGCTGGAGCTTACGGAGAGAAAGAAGACATTGAATGTCTGTATCTGTCTCTCTCACTGTGTGTATGTAGGTCTGTCTGTCCGTGTGGAAGAAGGAGATGATCCTTCTATTTATATCTTGCAGGTTGGCTGCTCATGCGCGCATATGTAGGATACGCCTATACGTAGGGACGCCACGTGGTTGAAGCTACGGGAGGCGCATGGATGATGCACCATCATTTGTGGGTTGAATCATTCATGCTACTTTTGTGGGCTGGCACGTAGCAAGGGAGAGGATCTTTCAGTTGCTGAGATCTTGGGTGATTAGCACCCCTTCATAGGCTGAATTGAGTCAATAGACATGTGGCACGTGTCCGTAGCTCAAAGATCTTGGATTTGGTGGAGGGTAATCTGATAGGATGCGCTTGGGGTTAGGTGCATGAAAAGACTTTGACTCGCAACCTTCAGGAGTCACGAACCAGTCTGGGCGCACGGATTTTGAGGCGCATGTGAAGCTTCAGTAGCGACTTGACCTCTGTCTTTAGGGATCAGAGGAAGGTCTGAGGCGCATGTCTATTGAAGCGCATGCAGAGGTTTGGGCACAAGGCTGCGGAGGCGCATAAGAATGGTTGGGCGGCCACGTAGCTTGTAACCGCTGGAAGAGAGTAATAATGATGCTGACGTCAGCGGCGGGTCATTTTCTTTAAAAGCTGTTGCTGCTCTGTTATCGAGGCATGGCTGCTGTCGTATCAGGACTTCAGTATTTAATGTTCTTTGACGGGTGATGGGCTGTTAAGTGGGCGCATTGATCTACGTTCCACTAGGCGCATGGGTCCATGTTGATTAGGACGCATAGATCTTTGCTTTGTTTGGTGCATCCATACAGGGTGCTTGGTACTGACGGGCTCTTCTGTACGATGTGCGGTATCTGACCGGCGCATCCATTTGCATGATGCGTCTTTATTGGTCCGACTGTTGCGTTCCTCGAGTGCTTTAAATAGCCATTTTGACTTGGCCGAATTCGAAACGTCAGGTTCATCACCATAAATGTAAATTTATTATACGGGATTCAGAGAGCCCGCCACTTGGCGCATGGGTTTGATTTGCCCTGCCTATAAATAGCAGCAGGGAGAGAGTTTGCTTCTCGTTCTCTCACGTCATCCCGAATAAACTTATTTGCTCGAGCATATTCTGTTGACAAGATGCTCCCGTGGGTGAAGATGCGACGAATTGTCTTCATTCATGCACTTGAAGGTGACTGTTACATCCAAAAGTCGAAATTACGGGCTTCTGATGCAGGCGGAAGGTGCATATTGCATCCAAAGATCGGGATGCTCCAGTCCTGTCTCCGTTATGCTGGAAGAGTCGCAGATCAGAATTGTGGTGCTCCTATCTTCCTTGGGCTTTGGAAAGCTCTTCCTCCAGCTAGAGTGGGGTGTTGCCCACTCTGGTTGTGTTGAAATCTGCTCCTTTAGCCGCAGATAGGAATTACGGTGCTCTCCTCTCCATTGGGCTTTGGAGAGCTCTTCCTCCAGCTAGAGTGGGGTTGATCGCCCACCCTTGTTCTGCTCAATAAATGCTTCATTAGTCGAAGCACTTGATCGGGTCGAAGTAGAGCGCATATGCTGAGACTTCATGATGCGCATAACTAAGACGCTAAAATAGATACGCCTGACTGAGATGCTAAAATAGATACGCCTGACTGAGACGCTGAAGTGATGCGCTTGACTGATGATGCGCCTGGCGGGAGGCGCATGGCAGTTTGCTGTGCCTGGCTGTAGTCTTAGGATCTTTCTTTTTTGTAGAAATTCTCCTTTGTAAAGCCTTTTTTAGACATGTAATAGACTTTTATATGAAATAAAAATCTTTTTGATGTCTATACTTTTGATATTCTTTGCTGTACCAAGTACTTCGTTAGAGCTCCCTGGCGCATGTAATGTTAAGTGCATAGGAATTCTGGCCTGTGGATGCGCCTGAAATTCCATGCTTCTACAAGCACCCTTCAAAGTTTTCAAAACTTTTTATTAAGTTTTGGAATACTTTGAATAAGAAGCATGGTGTTGACTTCAATGGGGGCGCATGACTGTTCGGGACGCATAATTTGCTCCGCGCATCTGTGATGAGGCGCATGCTCCTCTTCAGTTTTAAATGCAAATAATAACGCTTCAAAATAAACAAAAAGATTTAATGATGATATTTTTGGATTATTTGCAGTTATCACTTTGTAGAACCCCAGGTGGCGGCTGACGTCACCCTTCATCGGTTCACGCGTATGACCAAGCCTATACATAGGCGTCGGATGGAGAGAGAGAGAGAGTTCTTCCTCTCATTGCTTTCTTCTTCTTTTAGAGTTCTTCTTCAAAAACCCTAACTTCTTTTTACGAAATGGCTCCCAAGACTCCTCGCGGTGGTGCTAGCCGAGGACAAGGCCGGGGTAAGGAGCCGATGGAGTTCGATGAGGAGGACGCTCTTGCCGTCATTGTGACTCCCGCCGACGTTCGACCCGCGGTGACGGGTGGGTGTCTTCTAATTTTGTAGTTGCCAACTCTTTTTTAGACGAGTTTGGGGCGTATGGATGAGTTGCATCCTGTTGTTGTGTCCTAACTCCTTGTTGCCGACGCGCATGGACTTCTGTCCTGATGATGCGCTTAGGCTCTTCCGCTGACGCGCATGGGTTTAGGCCCTGATTATGCGTCGAGGCTTTGCTGCTGACGTGCATGGGCTTAGGCCCTGATTATGCGCCGAAGCTTCACTGCTGACGCGCATGGGCTTAGACCCTGATTATGCGCCGAAGCTTCACTGCTGATGCGCATCGGCTTGGGCCCCGATTATGCGCCAGGCTGCTGATGCGCCCTAAAATGTTTTGTCTTTGAAGCCTCTAAATTTTTCCTTGCTGCCTGACTTTTGTTTTTGCTGTGTCAGTGTCGATGACTATCCCTTTTTTGAACGAAGTCCTTCTGGATTCTTCCCTTTGCCAAATGGGGGTTGACTTCAACGAGGAAGTTATTAACCCAGCGAAGGCTGCTATCATGCTGGATTAGTCTCCAGAGAGGATGTTGCAAATTCGAGGTCAGTCATCTGTTTTTCTCCAAAGTATGATGGAGAATGGCAAACTGAAATCTGCTGAGTCCGAGAATGTGACTTTCTTGAAACCGGCCTTTCTGTTTGGTGAACGTTTGATCTCGACTGAGGCGAAGATACTGAACATCAAAGAAGACTGGTTCTTCACAGCGAAGGGCGTCGCCCTATACATGCGGCAGTTTGAGCGTCAATTGCCACTGACGGCTTTCTACTGTTTGGCCTCCAAGAGGAGGATGCCATAGGAACTTACTCCTTCTCAAGGAGGGGCAATGGGGGGTACCCTTCGTATTGATGTTACTTCGAATCAACGAGATACCTTGGCCTCTTCGCGAGCCGGGACCTCGTACCATTGCCGAACTTTGCACCCTGGGAGCATTTATAGTGACGTTTCCCCCGACACTTTCGCCTTCGGTGCTTTGACCTTTGCGAGCCGGATGCTAACATCGAATGTTATGTATTCGAAAGGAGGTTTTTGGGTTGAGGGCTGGTGTCACCATGTGTCAAAATGGGAAGAGCTGACCCTTTGGGTTTTGACGAAGTTCAAGACTGAGCTGAAAGCGACTGGGCTTACTGCTGCTCTTCGCGCCACCCAAGCAGGTGTCAACCTTAATCGACATATATTTTTGCCCTTCTGGAGATGTTCAACACCCAGACTAGCACCTTTTTTTACTCCGGTAGGGGAGTTGGGATTGGCCTTCCATTAGATGTACGATGTGTCCAAGCTTCCCTGGGGCTCAGAACCGTATGAGGAATATTTCCCGACAAATGAAGAGATTCAAGTTCTGGAAGACAAGGACCCAGAAATGGTAGCTGTTTTCAAGAAGGTGGCAAGCCACCATTATATGATGCAACGAAGGGAGGGGCGGGTCACAGCCCCATGTGTCTGCTTGGAGAGATTATGTCTTCAAGCAGGACCCGACGGACCCCTCTAAGATTCGATTTGTGACTCCGCAAGGACTGAGTCACACGGAGGTGACCTCCGACATGAGTCGACTGGGCGAGAAGACTCCTCGTTCAAACGAGAGTGGTGCCGACGTATATAGTTGTTTCTGGCATTGCGTGCACCGAATGTCTTCCAAGGCAGTGTTGACTGCATACTTGATGATATGGCTCCGGGACCATGTGTTCTCGGGCGGATCTGGATCCGTAGAGAGTGTGAGCAGGAACCTCATTTTGCCAACGAAAAACTGGTTTTTGCAAGAAAGATAACTTTCCCCGAGCTGAGCTACCATTCCATTATTTGATGGGATGGTTGATTCTGCATTATCCAAATGTGATGAGCCCAGGCCCTGAAGAAGATCATGTTGAAGGTGATGCCTTTATCCGTCGCTTCTATAAGAGGAAGTGGTTGTACACTGGTGTCCCCGTCTGTAGGAAGGTTTTATCTTATCTTCAAGGGTGGGACATCACCAAGGTCAGTCCCGTCTTCACAGATTTTGAGGCTGACCAAGAACTGGAAGACTCTGGTGAAGATGCGATCGCCCTGCCGACATGGGGGTTTCGCTGGTTGCAGAGTATTCGACCGTCCCATTTGGTCTACCGCAACAAAAATAAGTGCTATCTGGAGCCGTATTTACCGAGCCGGTCGCGCGCCAGTTTGGTTACACCCAGCTGATGTTAAGGAACTCCAGTAACAGTTTGGGGTTTGTCGAGAGTTTACTAGATGGAGCCCGGGGTTGGCAATATTATAATGCCGAATGCACTGGAGTTCGTTTCACCACGCCAGTTCATAACCTTCGGCCGCAGATCTTGTATTTGGCTGTGAAGCTGTATTGTGCCATGAACACCGTGTCCCAAGATTATGACAGGGAGACTAGTTTCATTGTTGGCACTCAGCTAGAGGCAACGAAAAACATGTTGCCAGCGGCCCGGTCATATTGTCTATCGGAGGTCGCAGGTTATCGGGTTGCTGCTGCAGCATCTACGGAGGGTACTCAGGAAGAGCTCCCAGCTGGAAAGAGGCGTACTGACGTGGAGGCCGGTTCTTCCGTGCCAAAGAGATCGAGAAAAGCGATGACTCCGAAGGTGGGAGCTTCAGGAGTTCCACCTGTGATACCAACGGAATCAACTCCCGCTGAGGTAAAGACGTCCCACATAATCTGTTTTGTTCTTTGATTTCTGCGACTTATGTCCTCCTTTCTCTTTTAGAAGGTGTCGAAGAAGAAATCTTGGGTTTCAAAACCGAGTATTAGTAGGCCGAAGGAGGTGGCGAGCTCTTCCGACGAGCGTATCCCTCCGATTATAGCGTCTTCCAGGGAAGGGAGCGCTGATGACGTCGCTTCTGTGGAGATTTCGGTACCTCCAGAATACGTTGAAAGGGAATCTGAAGATGTACTTGCACCTCAGGTTGCTGAGGTCTCTCGATCGATCCCTTAGGAGGGTGGCGTGGAGCCTCGACCAGGAATAGAACTATCCATTGAGGGGGTGCCTGGAAGCATCGAGGCCTCAAGGGAAGTTGTGGGAAAAGTCCTTCCAGATGAGGAGGAAGTATGGAGCTCGTCTTCTTCTGACGACGGCTCGCAAGAAGATGTTGATCAAGCTGTCAGAGAGATCGCGTCCAGTGGAGACGTCTCTGACAAGGATTTGTCGGCTGGGCTTCTTCCCGGTTGTGGTACCGAGGTGCTAGTCGCACACGAGGCCTCATGGCCGAGCCCTACTCCTGCCTCGGAAGTAGAGGTTGATGTGGTAGGGTCGACGTCACTGCCGAGCCCTACACCTGTCCCTGTAGGGGGAGCTGATGCAGGTGATCCGACTCTGGCTCCGCGGGAAGTTGAACTGTCAGGGGCGAATCTTGTAGCTTCGAATGAAAGGGATAGCCGTCTTGCCCCGGCCGGGGATAATATCGTCAACCCGGATATCGAAGGACTATCCGTCATTGGCTCTGATAAGGGCAAGGGCCCTGTGGTGGAGGACACACCTCCTGCTCTTTCCACTTGGGGGACAGTATCGACGCCCCATCCGGCCCCTTCTGTCCACTTGGCACCTCAGACTAGTAACGAAGTGCAAGTCTCTAACGAGAGAGGGTCCACTGAGGTTGAGATTGCAGCCTCGCAGATTAAGGTCGGTGGGTCTTCTTCAGGTTTGCCGTCCAGAGTAGCTCCTCCAACTCCTGCTATGATACCTCAGGTCTTGGCAGACGCGGACGAGTATGTGAAGTTTATTGTTGAGGTAGTGTACAAGATGCTGCAGAGAGGTGTATCGACCGTGATGAATGCAAATGGGAGTTTCGCGACGGCGAAAGCCATGGCGCTCCCTCACATTGGTCTGATACGTTCTCACCAGGGCCACGATCATATGGCCGAGATTCTGGAGGCGTCAGTGGCCGAGCTCGACCAGCTTCTTTTCGAGCTTCAGAGTATCCGGCGAAATAACTTTTCTGCTCTGATAGAAGCAGAAAAGAAGAAATTGATAGCTAAAGTCGAGCCGTCGTATCAGGCCACGATGGCTGTCTGGGACCGTGAGGTGGCCGAAGCTGAGGCTGCGGTGGAGAGGCTATCTTAATCTACGCAGGAAAATATGGAGTTGCGGGCCTCATTGGAAGCTAGCATAGCGGAGGTCACTGCCATGATCTGCTATCTTGAAGACCAGTGAGCCCAACTCTTGTTAGATGCTGAGCGAGTCCAGGCTGAACATGTAGCATCTAAGGAGGAAGCGGCTTTTACCCATCAGATTCTTTCCCTGACCCACCAGCGGCAACGGCTAGACGAGTAGTATGATACTGATACTGCTCCCGAAGCTGTAGAGGTGATGCGTCAAGAAGCCAAATGCTGGGTCTTGGCGACCGCAGAGACTCAGGCGGAAGACTTGAAGCATCGGATTGAAGAGCTTTCTGCCAATCCCAGTGATGCTTAGGGATTGTAGTCTCTCTCCTTTTTTTGTAGTTTGTAACTCCTGCCGGAGAAGTAATCCTTTACTTTTAAATAAAAGATAAAGAATTTTGTGGTGTGTTCATTTTTGCTGTCATAAACTGATGATTTGTGTGGACCTATTATCTTTTGCGCACCTTGGTTTTTAGGTACAGATAATAAGTTTGAGAGAACCAACATGTTTGCTCAGAGGTATTGTGGATGTGACAAATACAGGATTCAAATGATAGAATCTTCCTACTCAGAGGTGTTATGGGCGTGGTAGGAGTGACTCTAGAGGGATACGCGAAACTAATCAGAGGTAATGTTGACATAGAAGTTCTGCGATCGATGTACGACAACACGGGGGTTGTTCGTACGGGATGTTTACTCAGAGGTAATATGGACGTGATAAACATGATAAGCAGCACAATCCTACGTGGTGTAAGATTACGCTTTACAAGGCGTAGAGGAGCGACTCAGAGGTAATGTGGACGTGGTTGTTCTTCTATTGGGGATAGAATGCCATGGAACAACTGGGTTCCGAAAGCATAGGATTTTTGTGAAGGGAAGATGTATGTGAACTCTGATGATCAGGTCCACTGACTCCCTTGTTGGATAGAGATGAAAGTACATGTCTGAAAGATGTTATGAGTAGTACTTCTTTAAGAACTTGCCGTTGATGGGCATCATGAACAAGTCCTCGTTCGGTCGAGCGAGGCGGTAAGCACCATTTAAGTATACCGTCTCTATGATGAAAAGTCCCTTCCACTTGGGCTCAAACTTTCCTGGTATTTTGTGAGTCAACACCATCGGCCTCCTGACTGCCAGGACCAGGTCGCCTATTTGAAAAGTCCTCTGCTTGACCTTTTTGTTGAAAGCCTGTGATATACGGGGGCTTGATAAAGTTTAATGCGCTGTTGAGCTAGGAGACGTTTTTTGTCAAGTGCTTCCAATTCTCGCAGATGACGACGCTGTTTGTCTTCTTCTGTTAATTGGTTTGTGAGCGCCACACGGAGTGAGGGTAACTGAATCTCGAGAGGCAGTACCGTTTCGCTTTCGTAGACTAAGAAGAACGGGGTATTGCCCGTCGGGGTCCGTACCATTGTACGGTAGGCCCAAAGACATTCACCGAGCTTTTCATCCCAGTCGTATTTGTTGGATGATACGACCTTTTTGAGTAGCTTGACGATAGTCTTATTAAATGCCTCGGCCAATCCGTTTGCTGTCGGATTGTAGGTGGTTGACGCCACGTTCTGAATTCGATTCTTGTCACAGAATCTGCTGAAAACATGGCTGATGAACTTTGGACCATTATCGTGGATAATCCTTCGAGGTACCCCGAAACGGTAGATGACATGGTGCTTGATGAAGCTGATCACCCTAGAGCTTTTCACTTCCGTCAGTGGAACTGCTTCTGCCCATTTGGAGAAGTAGTCGGTGATAGCTATGATAAAGCGGTGTCCCCTCGATGATGGAGGGGTGATCGGTCCTACAATGTCCATGCCCCAAGCTTTGAAGGGCCAGGAGGCGACCGTAGGATGTAGTGGTTCTGACGGTGTATGAATGAAGTCGACGTGAAGCTGGCACGCACGACACTTTTTAGCATAGTCGACGACGTCGGCTGCCATGGTTGGCCAGTAGTAACCCATGTGTCACAGTCGATCCTGCAACTTAGGGCCAGGTTGATGAGCCCCGCAAGTCCCATCATGAGCTTCCCGAAGGGCTTCGGCTGCTTCTTCGTTGGATAGACATCGAAGGAGAAGTCCATCGAAGGAACGTCGGTACAGCATTTTAGTAGCTGTATCATAATAAAACCGAAGGGAACGTCTTCTGACCGAGACGGCTTCTTTCGGGTCTTCAGGGAGAATTCCATAGACAGCGAAGTCGATAAATAGGAACCTCCAGTCTCGGACATTAACATCGGCACTTGCTGTCATGGCATGGGCTATTTGTGTGCATAAGTTGTTTTTGGGATAGACCAAGTCTCGTCCAACTACCGTGACGTAGTGTTGAGTCCCGAAAGGTGCTGCTAATGAAGCTGCGAAGTCGGCCAGAGCATCAGCCTCCAGGTTTTGTAACCGAGGTACATGTTCTATGAAGAACTTGGTGAAGGTTGAAATAATATTCAATGCAGCTTCATGGTAAGGTACCGGATCTTCATGGCGCTTCGTACTGCCCTCGGATCTGATTAATGACGAGTTTTGAGTCGCCGTAAGCTTCTAGATGATCCACCCCCAGCTGTTGCGCCAGCTGGAGTCTCATGATGAGAGCGTTTTACTCGGCAACATTGTTGAAGCACAACTTCGAAAGGGAGTTAGCATGCTAGATGACCAGCTGATCGGAGGAGACTAAGACTACCTCCACTCCTGCGATGATTTGGCCTTTGGGTCCTGTTCTCGAAGCGCCATCGAAAAACACCCGCCAAACGGAGCATTCTTTGGTGACGTTTGATTCTTGGACCTCATCCGGGATGTCTTTATAGAGTCTGGAGGACGCTGGGATGGGGTGTGCAGCTAAAAAGTCGGCTAGAGCTTGGCCCTTGACGGCTTTTTGTGGGACGAAGACCATATTATATGGTGTCAACAGGATTGCCCATGTAGCTAGTCGGGTGTTCAATGATCCCGACTTCATCATGAGAACCCTGCGTGGATTGACTCGGGAGATGACATGAATTGTCTGGCCCGAAACATAATGGCGAGTCTTCTGGATGGCGAACACCAAAGCCAAATACTCCTTTTCAACGGGGTTGTACCGGTGTTCGGCCCCGATCAGTGTCCTACTGAAGTAGTAGATAGCTTGCTCATATCCTGCATCGTTGTTCTGAGCCAACAAAGCGCCATGTGAATGATCTATGGCACGGACGTAGAAGAGAAATAGTTTGCCTGCGACGGGTGCCACCAGGACTGGCGGGCTCGTTAGGTAAGCTTTGATATCATCGAAAGCTTTCTGGCATTCTTCTGTCCAGACGTAGGAGACTCCCTTCTTCGTGAGCTGGGTGAAGGGTTGGCATTTTCCGGAAAGGTTTGCTATAAACCTTCGGATGTATGCCAGACACCCCTGCAGGCCTCGAAGTTCTCGGAGGTTCTTCGGAGGGTCCATGTCAAGGATGGCTTTGGTTTTCTCGGGATCGACATGAATGCCTTTCGCCGTGATAATGAAGCCCAAGAACTTTCCGCTAGAAACCCCAAGGAAGGATTTAGCGGGGTTCATCTTGAGTTGATGCGCTCGCATGAGAACGAAGACTGTCTTGAGGTCTTGTAGGTGATCACCTTTAAGACGGCTCTTGACTGCGATATCATCAACATAACATTCAACTGTTTTGTGCAGATGTTGACGGAAGATGGTATTCATAGCTCGTTGGTATGTAGCACCACTATTCTTCAAGCCAAAGGGCATCACTGTGTAGCATAAAACCCCCTTCGGAGTCCTGAATGACGTATGTTTTACATCATCGGGAAACATCTTAATCTGGTTGTAGCCCGAATACTCGTCCATGAAAGACATGCGTTCGAAGCCACATGTATTGTCAATCATCACGTCAGTGATTGGAAGCGGGAATTCGTCCTTCGGGCAAGCAGTATTGAGATCCCTGAAGTCGATACAGACTCGTATCTTTCTATTTTTCTTGGTGACATGGACGATATTGGCCATCCAGTCCGGATGTTGCTCTTCACGGATGAACCCGCTGCTCAGGAGTTTATCCACCTCATGATCGATAGCGTTCATGATGTCAGGACGAAAATGTCGTTGTTGTTGCTTTACATGCTTAGCATCAGGCAAGATGTTAAGTCTATGCATTGCGATCTGGGGATCAAGTCCCGGCATATCTTCGTAGCTCCAGGCGAAGATGTCGATATATTATTTTGCCAATTGGACCAAAGACTTCCGGTCTTCTCCTTTTAGACTCTTGTTGATGAATCTGGGTTTGGAAGGAGATCCATCCCCAAGGTCAACTTGTTCGACCTCGTCTTCGGTAGGGGTTCGCGTAATTCAAAATAAGACTCCTACTGTGCTCCTAGGCGTTGAGCCCAGGGTTCTTCCTCAAAGAATTTCGATGTTTGGTCATCGCCTTCATCCTCTTGAGATTGTGCAGATGCCATGTTGACTAATAGCACCTTTTTGAGGACTGAGCCGATACTGGTATTGGAATCCCAAGTTGATGCTTCGGACGAATGAGAGTGTTCCACTTCTTCTGCCTCCGAACTCTCTGGAGTTGCCGGCGGCGTGACATAGCCTACCCCCCGTCGAGTACGATGATAGTAGTCCTGCGGCTTTTCTTTAGGCGTTGGGAGCCGGAGAGGAAGACGTCGACCCTTGCCGTAGTTCAGGCCCTTGTTGCTTTTCAGATCGTAACCCATCTTTTGGATGAGGTACTTTGCCTTGTCCGTGTACCGATAGACTTGTATTCTGTCGGTATCTGGTTCTGGCTCGAGTGGCGGGAGGTCTTGATGATGCTCGACTTTGCCGAAGATGATGGGTTCTTCATCCCAATTTCGCGGTAGGACTATAAAACAGACTCCTTGGGACGGGACTACTCAATTTACATGATTGACAGTCATTATTTATGTTTGTAATGACCGTAGAGCATTATCTAGTACATACGTGGCATTCCAATATGGAAGACTAGAATAATTGAAAGACACTCTATTATTGATAAAACACGAGATTTTATCCCACGGGATTACATTATCAAGAGAAGATGTATCTATGTCAGCAGATATGTACTCTCCTAACTCTTCATCTGTGAGCTCTGGGGCTGGTTCGGGAGAGTCCATCGCAGATTTGACCTTGGGATCCGAGAGGGCTGTGTGGGCCTTCTCTTGCAGCTTGGATGAATGCGGAGGCTTGCCTTTAAGACGCACCTTCAGGGGTGCCTCGACTGCACCTTCGATGACAGGTGCCTTCCCCTGTAGTTTTGCCATAAGAGGAGCCGACGTTTGAGGAGGTCTTCCCTTGAGCCGTATCTTCAAGGGAGCTTCAGTGGTTGTTCTACCTAGAGAAGCCGACGCTTTTCCAGGTAGCTTGACGGTCATGGGAGGCAGCATCTGAGGCAGTTTTCCTTTGAGTCGAATCTTCAAAGGAACGTCGGGAATTATCTCTGGCTCCATGTTCGGTTCTGCCGCTGTTTCTGCTTCGTCATCAGCATCGTTGGCTTCCCCCTCATCGAGCGACATATATAATCTAGCGTCGGTGAAGTAGGCTTCGACCCCCTTGAAAGGGTCAATTTTCGCGAACTCTGTCCGGATGATATCGTTGGTGGATACGTACTTCATACACTGGTGGAGTGTAGATGGCACCACCATATACTCATGCAGCCACGGGCGACCCAGCAGGAGGTTGTAGTTGATGTCGGCGTCTACGACATAGCAAGTGACCTCGGTTCGAAGGTTATTGATATGACATTTCAGCCATATTTTGCCTAACAGTTCACTTTTGCTAGCATTGAAACCGCTGATTGTAGTGTTAGAAGGCGCTAGACGGTACATCGGGATCCCCACTGTTGACAACAGAGTCCTAGGGATGATGCTGAGGGAAGACCCTGGATCAATCTAAATTCGCTTCACCTTGATGGAACCCACATACCCTGTGTAATACAGTGGCCGGTTGTGCCGGTTGTGCTTGAGCAGCATGTCTTATTGGGTGAAGGTTATGTTGGGGATGACCTCATCCGCACAATGACAGTGCGCACATATGGTCGGGATATCCTCAGGCTGCTTGATCTGACTGATGAAGGACTTAGCATCCTTCAAGGCTTCACAGAGAGCTTCACGGGTGTCTTTGGAAAGACGAAGAAGCTCGTATAGTAACAAACGGACAGGAGTACCGACAAGTTGTGCCAGTATGTCGAAGTTGTGGGGCTTGGCTAGCCCCAGAGCATTCTCCCTTCGTAAAGGCTTGTCGAAACGAGCCTCTACATGTTTCTGTTTATTGGCTGCTGGAGGTCTGGATGGAACTCCTTCTTCGGCAGCAGGGACAGTGCAGGGAGGCACCACCTCGACGGCAGCCTCGTCGGGTTGGGCGTTCAGCTGCGAACGTGTTTGTACAGGAAGTGCCTCTTCCCCGGAGGAAGAGACCATGCGGCAAGACTTGATCTTCTTGTCCTTAGGTTTGGAGGTAGAGCGTACCCCCGATTGAGTAAACTCGAAGACGAGATCGGGGTGAACCCATAAGATCTCTCCCAGAGATGTGGTGAGTGGGATGAGTCCACTCACGTTGTCACGAGTAGGTGGTAGGTTGACCACCTCCATTGTTGTCTTTGGGATGGGGATGACGCCATCTTGTGTTGTGGTTGGCGGCAAGGTGCCGAATTGGAGCGACACCTGGTTGGCCGAGACTGTTTTCTTCTCATAGTTGACGGAGATAACATTCGTATTGATCATGCGCTGGATGTAGTTCTTGAGGACGTAGCAGTCCTGAGTTGGATATCCGATAAACCGATGGTAGTGACAGTACCTCGAATTGTCCACTCTCCCAACCTCGTCGGGACGCTTCGGGTCCAGTAATTTGATCTTATCACCTTGTTTCAGCATCTCTAAGAGTTGCAAGGTGTCTTCATTGTTGAAAGAATAGACCTCGTTTGGCCTTGGCGCAAGCAGAGGCTTCTGAGTAGGTGCTTGTGCACCTTTGGAGGCATTGACAGTCAGCGCCTGCTTCCCCTTCGTCTCACGTCCAGGGTTGTTGGCAACAGGCCGTTTTCCCTTATCTTCAAAAGCAGGGAAACAGACTCCCAGAAGGCGAGCATTGGATGCCTTTTCAGCTGCTTCAGCCTCAATAATCAACGAGCTCCAATCGGGAGGAGGAGTAGAGTTGAGCCAAAGCTTGATCGCAGGAAGCATGTTCATGCTGCGGGAGGAGAGGAGTGCATGTTCTGGCATACCCGGGGGCAGTCTGAAGCAAGCTTGTCGAAAACGTTCGATGAATGTTCGAACCATCTCCTTCTCCTTCTGACGTACCTCTATCAGGGACGCCATCGTTATGTCTTTCCCTCCATCGTAGAAACAATCGAGGAAGAGACGCGTCAAGTCGTCGAAGAAAGATATGGAGTTGTTAGGGAGACTGCAGTACCAGTCGTAAGCCACTCCTTTCAGTGCCCTGACAAACAGGCTGGTGAGTAGCGCGTCTTCCTTCGAGAGGTGTCCCGTTTGAGACTGGAAGTACGTCAGATAACGGCATGGAGAGTCCTTCCCGTCGTATGGTGTCAACGTTTCTGATTTATACTTGGGAGGATAAACCACTTTATTTCTTTCGAGGGGGTATAGTTGTGGGATCCCCATCTTCTGGCGCTCCTTCTGTCTATTCTTGGACTCAAAGCGCTCACGCAAGTCCTTGATCATCTCCACCACGTCTTTCGTGGAGCTGGGAGTCAGAGAAGGTGGTACAGTTTGGAGTTGTACATTCGAAGGTTCCGATACATGCGGTGCTTCACGGCAATCGATATTCAAGGATGCCCGTTGAAGGGGGACACTTGATTCCACGTTGACTCCTGGGTCAGGACCGGTAGAAGGTGCTCTGGCCAAAGCTGACCGTATCTCGAACACTGCTTGAGTCAGTGTCTGCATGGAGGCAGAGAGGGTTTTGAGTCCTCCCTCCAAGTTATCCATGCGCTGAACGAGATCTGCTGGTGGCGCATCTGATTCTGTATCACCACCTCCCGTCATGTATACTGTCATGACATGACTGAAAGTAGATGGATCGGTTGAAGTATTGCTGTCAGCCTCGCTCTCTTGTAGAAGAGGAACTTCCTCCGGAGCTTCGTCTTGGCTACCCCCAGCTATGTTTTGGAGGATGTCTTCGTCTTCGGGTTGAAGATCCATAGGGGCTTGACTACCCCCAGCTATGTTTGGGAGGCTAACTTCGTCTTCGGGATGAAGATCCACAGGGGCTTGACTACCCCCAGCTTCCTCTGAGATCTCCTTTCTCCCCCGGGTGCCCTCAAACACTCCTGAGGACGGGACGGACATCTTGGTCTTCCTCGGCTGGTTCTTGGATGAGGACGAGGTCGAGGAGTTGCCAGTCGCCTTTCGAATTGATAGAGAATTAGAGACTACCTTGCAAGAAGCAACCTTTAGTTCTGGCTCCTCTTCAGTTAACACCTTCTTTCCGAGGCGATGTTGGAGAGGTGTTGACGATTACAGCCCCTGGAACACAGACTGCCTTGGAGGGACTACTGTCTTGCAACAACAGTTGATGGTGACTAAAGCACATGGGTGCCCTATGAAGGACATATTGTGCTTGTCAGTCGACTCTCCTGATCGGCGTTTGTGAGTGATCACGTTACGCAAATCGTTGGAGGAGAGTGCCACCTTCACATCCCCATCAGGCGCCTGGCAAGGCCAAGCGCCGGGGTTGTCAAGTGAATGCTGCACCCCCTGATCCGACGCAAAAGATGCATCCAGATCAATAGTGGGGAGAAACATTTAAAGTGACTTGAACCAGCCTCAGACGCATAACCAATGTAGGCGCGGGGGTTCAAGACCACTGAGTTTGCCTTGCACGACTTGGTTGCGAATGCAGCAGATGCGCCCAAGTGTGACAAAGACTTTGAAGGTCGTCTCGTTCGTGGCGCAAAAGCACCCGAGTCAACCTTGTACAATTTACCATTGGCAGTGCGCATGATTGTGAGCGCATGCCTCTGGCTCACTGCTGGCATAGCACGTTCAAGGCGCACGGCCCGTGCTGCCTTGGACTTTTTCGTACCATCCCGCTGCGGCGCATAGTACTCAGAGTCCAAATTATCCTCGCCACGACAGCGAGTGAGTCTGTCAAAGACAGATGCCTTCTGTGGCACATCAGAGTTAATGTGCAGGGCGTTAGCTGCCCTCCTGCTCCATCGACACATCGTTTTCGTCTGAGAGGGAGATGGTTAGGGAATGTGGTCAGCCCCACGTTTCTCCGAGAGATGTGCTGCACCCGCAGGCGCATCCTGGCTGCTGAGGACGTCAGCGGGAAGGGTAGGATGCATCGGCGCATCCCCTTCACTAGTGGTGCGAGGGGCCTCGACCTTGTGCGCCCAGACTCGGCGAGTCTTCTTCGGCTTCGACAGACGCTTCGAAGGACCTTCGCTGCCTTCAGAGATGAACACCTCATACGCCTGTTGATTAAGGCGTACGACCAGCATCTTGTGGGAGGAGCCCACCTTCACGTCGTCAGATTACGACACAGCTTTCTCAGTGGAGGAGAAAGAGATCCCCAGTAGAGTCGCCAGCTTGTTTGCCATTAAAATCTTTTGATTGCAATTTTAATTACAAACAGAACAGTGTTACAATATAGGGCTTAGATGTAGTCCTAGGAGTACACTTTTGTTTATCTGGGTCCCTGTGTCGATGGAGCGAGTGGTAATGCATTGACTCCGTTGACGATCTGACGACGGTTCTCAGTTCTCTGAAGGTTTGAGTTGTTCTGGGTGCTGGAGCTTGCGAAGAGGAAGAAGACGTTGAGTGTCTGTATCTGTCTCTCTCACTGTGTGTGTATATAGGTCTGTCTGTCCGTGTGGAAAAAGGAGATGATCCCTCTATTTATATCTTGCAGGTTGGCTGCTCATGTGCGTATATGTAGGATACGCCTGTACGTGGGGACGCCACGTGGTTGAAGCTGTAGGAGGCGCATGGATGATGGACCATCATTTGTGGGTTGAATCCTTTATGCTGCTTTTATGGGCTAGCACGTAGCAGGGGAGAGAATCTTTCAGTTGCTAAGATCTTGGGTGATTAGCACCCCTTCATAGGCTGAATTGAGTCAAAGGACACGTGGCGCGTGTCCGTAGCTCAAAGATCTCGGATTTGGGGGAGGGTAATCTGATAAGATGCGCCTGGGGTTGGGCGCATGAAAAGACTTTGGCTCGCAACTGTAACACCCATATTATGAATACATATTTTATCAAGCTTGCATGTATTTCAGACCTGTATTTATTTTCTTAGATTTGGCCTGTACTTGTAATTGGCTTGACTTGCGGATTTTGGTTCTCGTAATTGGGTTTTACCTGGCTTGGTTTATTTTGTGGAGAAGGATTGGTTTGATTTGATTTGGTTTGGTTTAACATGCATTGGAACACCTTAGCCTATGTTCAACCCTCATTCCACCACAACCCATCCTCATTAAAACTCCATCTACTTTTCTCTCTCCTCCATAATTCTTTCATTTATTTTTCCATCTTCTTCTTCTTCCTTCCTCTACACAACACCTCCACCCATAGGCAAGTGTACCTTGCCACCACATGAGAACCACATTTTTTTTGTTCATTAGCTAGATTAGGCTATGGTGATCAACATTAGTGCTTGACATTTTATGATTTGGAGTCTCCATTGTTCTAGATCTAGGTTTTAACTATTTTCGGATTTACATGGTTTTAATCTATTTTGGTTGGATTTTTGTGGGTTTTGATGCTTCCATGTGGAAGAGAATTCAATTTTACTCAAGTTAGAACTTTAAAAATCTAGATTTGGCTTTGATTTGACAAAGATATGAAAATTTGAATTCTTGGTGTTCTTGGTGTTCTTCTCGGCCTGGAGTAGCAGCCTGCAGCCTGCGCTCTTTAGCGCAGTGCTGGACTGCGCAGCCCCTCTCGGCCTGCGCTCTTTAGCGCAGTGTCGACCGTGCAGCTTGCCCTATGGTGAACTGCGCTCAGCCCCATGCGCCAACCATTCCTGCGCACTTCACCCTGCGCAGTTCACTCCTGCGCAGTCTGCTCATGCGCAATCCACCCCTGCGCAGTTCACTCCTGCACAGGCTGCTCATGCGCAATCCACCCCTGCGTAGTTCACTCCTGTGCAGTCTGTTCATGCGCAATCTGACCCATGCGCCATCTGCCCCTGCGCCCTGTGCCCCTGCGCACTTGGCACCCTGCGTAGCTGACACCTGCACAATCCAACCCCCTGACCCCTTGCGCAATCCATTGGCTCTTGGAGTTTTGGTTTTATTTCTCTAAGCTTGGCTCTTCTATAGCCCTGTATATTGATATTTTATTAGATATTTTACGCCTTTTGTCATGAACTTGATTTTACTTAACATGTTTGGAATGACTATTGTACATGGCATGGTATGAGAAAGAACTAGCATAACACGACAGTGACCCATAGTGGTGCACTCCTGACATGACCAACCTGACTTGATAGTGGCCCGTTGTGGCGCTCTCCTGACAAGTACCCTGACATGATTTATCTTGATAACTTGATAGTGGCCCGTGGCGGCGCACTCTTGACTTGACTTGACTTGTAACTTGTAACTTGTTACTTGACTTGACTTGATGCTGTTGCGACAGCTAACTTGACTCGTATAATCAACTTGACACCGTGGGTGTTCCTGCTTGCTTGCTTGTGCAATCCACTTGTCTTGTCTTGCATCATGTCTAGGACGTGACTCCCTGGTTCCCACGGTCAGGGATTCATACTGAATATGGATTAGGCTAATGACTAGATCAAACTATAGTTCATGGAGAATTTCCAGTCACAGGCAATCTTGTTATCTGGGTGCTCTTAATTGGACTTGTAGCTTGCCGACGAGTAGAGCACATTTCCAGCACACCGTCGCGTGTTGCACCCTCTAAGTCACCTAAGGGTACATTTGTCTCCCGGGCGATGTACCCACCTATACTCTCAAACCGCGAAAGGATAACTGGATAGTCTGCAGGGCTTGGGACTGGAAAATTCTCACTTGCATCTTGTTAGTAATTAGGCTTGTGATAACCCTAGTTAGTTAAGTAGTAAGCCGTGGTACTTGCTTGGCCGTGATTGATTGGATGGAGTCTAGTCCCGCTTGTCCTATCCTGATCCTGTACAAGGTTATGACATGACATGACTACTCGTGCTTTACCTTAAAATGATTAATTACAGGTCCTGATTTCTTGCATTTTATCTTGCCGATAAATGGTGGGAGAAACCAAGTTCCGTTCAGACGAAGGGTTACAACCCCGGTCCCTGTTTGGTTTACGGGTTGTAACCTGGTCATCTGAAGAGTCCTATGGTTATCTCATCGTATATCACCTGTCAAGTTTCTTCTTAATAATTGTCTTTATTATGTAATTAGTTTCTTATGATCTGATATGCTGGCTTTGTTCTTATTTCGTGGCCTCCTTTGTGGCACTTGCTCTTTCTGGGGTTTGACCCAGCTGGTTTTGTGTGGCCAGATTTCGGAGCAGCACCCGAGGATCTACCGAACCTCCAGCCCGATGGTGGCGACTAGAAGGAACCCGGGCTACGAGTGGGTTTTCTATTTTGTTTCGCTCACTCTATTGTAAATTTATTCTTTTCAGGAGTTTAGCCGACGAGCACCTGTTAGCTCGATGCACTTTTACTTATTGTCTGCCTACGGGCTGTAAACATGATTAACAAATCCTAGGGTTGATCATGTATGACTTAACTCTTGCTAGTCCTAACATTTTGTACGACTAGCTTCATGATCAGCTGATATGTAATATTTGGGACGCCTTTTATTGTATATTTGGTGGTCAAACATCTTGTGATTATATTATTTGTTTGAGATTGAGACAGTAGGCTTGACTTTAAGAGACTGTTGGCTTGTAGTAAACCCTCATATCTAGACAGCCGTGACCGTATAGTTGAGATGTATTCTATTTTAATATACGTAGCTGGCTATGTACGCCTCCGCTCTCCAGTATTCTGGTTCTGGGGCGTGACAGCAACCTTCAGGAGTCACAAACCAGTCTGGGCGTACGGCTTTTGAGGCACATGTGAAGCTTCAGTAGGGACTTGACCTCTGTCTTTAGGGATCAGAGGAAGGTCTGAGGCGAATGGCACTTGAAGCACATGCAGAGGTTTGGGCGCATGGCTGCGGAGGCGCATGCGAATGGTTGGGCGGCCATGTGGCTTGTAACCGCCGAAAGAGAGTAATAATGACGCTGACGTCAGCAGCACTTCATTTTCTGTAAAAGCTGTTGCTGCTCTGTCATCGAGGCATGGTTGCTGTCGTGTCAGGACTTCAGTATTTAATATTCTTTGACGGGTGATGGGCTGTTGAGTGGGCACATTGATCTGCGTTCCACTAGGCGCATGGGTCCATGTTGATTAGGACACATGGATCTGTGCTTTGTTTGGCGCATCCATATAGGGCACTTGGTACCGACGGGCGCGTCTGTACGATGCACTGTATCTGACCGACGCATCCATTTGCATGACGCGTCTTTATTGGTCTGACTGTTGCGTTCCTCGAGTGCTTTAAATAGCCATTTTGACTTGGCCGAATTCAAAACGTCAGGTTCATCACCATAAATACAAATTCATTACACGTGATTCGGAGAGCCCGCCACTTGGCGCATGGGTTTGATTTGCCCGGCCTATAAATAGCAGTAGGGAGAGAGTTTGCTTCTTGTTCTCTCACGTCTTTCTGAATAAACTTATTTGCTCGAGCACATTCTGTTGACAAGATGCTTCCGAGGGTAAAGATGCGATGAATTGTCTTCATTCATGCACTTGAAGGTGACTGTTACATCCAAAAGTCGGAATCGCGGGCTTCTAAGGCAGACGGAGGGTGCCTGTTGCATCCAAAGATCGAGATGCTCGAACCCTGTCTCCGTTTTGCTGGAAGAGCTACAGATCGGAATTGTGGTGCTTCCATCTTCCTTGGGCTTTGGAGAGCTCTTCCTCCTGCTAGAGTGGGGTGTTGCCTACTCTGGTTGTGTTGAAAGCTGCTCCTTTAGCCGCAGATCAGAATTGCGGTGCTCTCCTCTTCCTTGGGCTTTGGAGAGCTCTTCCTCCAGCTAGAGTGGGGTTGATCGCCCACCCTTGTTCTGCTCAATAAATGCTTCATTAGTCGAAGTACTTGATCGTGTCGAAGTAGAGCGCATATGCTGATACTTCATGATGCGCATAACTGAGACGCTGAAATATATATGCCTGACTGAGACGATGAAATAGATACGCCTGACTGAGACGCTGAAGTGATGCGCCTGACTGATGATGCGCCTGGCGGGAGGCGCATGGCAGTTTGCTGCGCCTGGCTGTAGTCTTAGGAACCTTCTTTTTTGTAAAAATTCTCCTTTGTAAAGCCTCTTTTAGACATGTTATAGACTTTTATATGAAATAAAAATCCTTTTAATGTCTATACTTTTGCTGTTCTTTGCTGTACCAAGTACTTCGTTAGAGCTCCCTAGCGTATGTAACGTTAAGCGCATAGGAATTCTGGCCTGTGGATGCGCCTGAAATTCCATGCTTCTATAATCGAAAGTATCCAGATTTTGCTTCCGATCCTCGTAATGTCAGATTGGGTCTCTGCCCCGACGATTTTACCCCATTCGAACTTTCGGGATCCCAGTATTCGTGTTGGCCTGTGATCGTCACTCCGTACAATCTACCGCCTTGGATGTGCATGAAGACTCCGTATATGTTCCTAACCGTTATTATCCCAGGTCCGAACAATCCGAAAAGGAACATCGATGTGTATTTACAGCCATTGATTGATGAGTTGAATCAGCTGTGGGAAGTAGGTTCCAACACGTACGATGTATCTAGAAAACAAAATTTTCAGATACGGGCAGCACTTATGTGGACCATCAACGACTTTTCGGCCTATGGTATGTTATCTGGATGGAGCACGCTTGGTCGTCTTTTATGTCCGTATTGCATGGACCGCACTAAGGCTTTCCGTTTGAAACACGGAGGCAAACCGTGCTTCTTCGATTGTCATCGACAATTCCTGCCGAATGATCATCCGTACCGGAGGAACATGAATGCTTTTCGTGCTGGCATTGTGGAGAAGACTAATCCCCCGCCAAGGTGGCCCGGATACACGATATAAGAAGAGGTAAAAGATTTATCAAGGGCTATTGAAGAGCCTGCTACGGGCTACAAGTGTGACGGATTTGGTCGCACTCATAACTGGACGAAGAGGAGTATATTCTGGGATCTGTGTCACGACCCGCACCCTAGAGTAAGGGCACGAGACGTGGGTACGTCCAGTCTACGCCACAGTGTCGGCGGTAGAACGCTGTCCTAGGTCACAACGTCTAACAGTTTAAGGTAATAACAGTTATACTCCCCGAATGGGAGTGACATAACAGAATATATCTCAATCACATCTAAGGTAGAACAGGATAAAGATAGAATGATATAAAGATGCAAGATCCAATCCACAGGAAAAATACAAATAGAGAGAAAGCTAAGTGTCTAGATAATCTCCACTAACATCCAGAAATAATACAGATCCAATATATACAACTCAATCTCCAATACTATGGAATAAGATAAAGACATCTATGGAGCAACAGTCTCTACAGCTAAGGGATCCGACTGGAAGTCCGGATCGCAAGTGTCCTCTAAGGCTGTCCCATAGAAAGTGTCTAAGCAGGCCTCCTCCTCGTCCTCTGTAAAATTTTTAACAGGTCCAATCAGGACGGAAACGAGCACATATCTCTCAAAACAGTTCATAACAGGTTAGGAGTATAAAGCATGCAATAGAGTAAAATACAAGAAATACTGAAAAGAAAGTACAGGAAAACAGGAGATATTTGTAACTGAAAATAAATACATGATAAGTAAAGACTGTAAGTGGCTAAGTGATTTAGAGTACAATATGGTTATGTAAACAGCTTAGGAGCACATGAATACAACTAAGAAGCACATGAATACCTACTGGGGATAATGATCACATAACCAATTCTACTCACCTCGCCCTAATCAATACACAAGGATCTATTCAAGTTACGTTATTGGCACATGAATACAGCTAAAGATACGTGAACTCATGTAATGAGTAGTACATGAGGCACATGATAGTACATGAAGGCACATAAGAATATGTAAATATATGAACTAGTACGAGTACAAGGAGTACCTGATGCACATGATAAAGTACATGATCATGAAATACCCGATGCACCCGTAGAGGGATAACATCTCAGGAAAGGATCCATATAGTACTAATTCGTGAAGATACGTGTCAGCATCAAGTAAAGTAATCTAGAGCAAGAATATAGTCCAGACAAGTATGAAAAGATCAGAGAATGTACTCGCCTGCTATCTGAATATCCAAGATAAAAGTACTGTCCGAGGAGTGGTGTCTGGCTCCTATTAGAACAGTACAAGTCACAACAAGTCCAGAATGGTAATAAGATGCACTACAATGCATTCTACATGAATCTAGGTCAATCTAGGCCAAAGCCAAAGTCAACTCTTGGTTAACTCTGGTCAACCCTAAAAGTCAAACTAGGTCAACTAGGTCAAACCTAAGTCAAACAAGTCTATACTAGTCTAGCTATTCTATTCTAGGTCTAACAAGGCTACACAAGTCTAACTAGACTCTATACTGACACACAGTTACACCCATAGGCTAAGAGCCTAGGCTATAGGCTATCAGGCAATACCATGCCTAAACCAACCTACAATCTATATCACATCACACATGACAATATTATATAGTAACACACATTGATATATTTACATCATCTAATATAGAAATACATATACCATATAGGCTACCTATATGTATACTACACATACATGTATATCTAATATATAATGGTACACACACATTATATAATATATAGGTTAAATATATATACATCACAAATATATATATACCTTCACATATATATAGAGAAAGGAAAGTGCAATGTGGTGGGCTGTGTGTGTGAGAGATACATGGCATAAGGGTGTGAACATAGAGTGTCAATGGAGTGTGTGAAGGCTGGAACCTGTGAAACAGTGTAAACATTTGTGACACAGTGAAGTGAGAGCAAGAGAGGACAGGCAATACCAAAACAGTGGCTAATCATTGGTTCACATAACATTTACATGTAACTGATCTCAGGTTTTGAATGAAATAGTGAATGCATCTCAGGAAAAATGGGAAAATATAATAACAGTGAAGGCTAGGAAATCAACTCTTGTTATCAAGAATGAAATGAACATTCAGTACAGTGAGTGAAATAGGAAGGACAGTGTAACAATTATGCTCATGTGTCAAGAGAGTGTAGGGAAAACAGTTCCATTTACAGTGATTACATTCTCAGTTAACAGCATTACGATAAGGGAAAGGAAATCAAATCTCAGTAAAATAGGGAAGGGAAACCAATCTCAAATCAGTTCACAGTAGGAAGAAAATCAATTCAGTTCTAATTAAGAAGGACAGGAAACAAATTCCCAGTTAACAGTAAGAAGGAAACTAAATCTCAGTTTAGCAAAATGAATCAATGCATTCATTCAACTCAATTGAAGAAGGGAAAGAACCCAATTCCAGTTTCCAGCATTTCAAAATCCAACCCAAAGTCTAAATTCTCATTCACACATCATAAAGCCTAATCGAATGTAAACATTGTATTAACATAAACTAAAAATCATGTGGGGATGTTAATCAGTAAGAAACAGCAATAAAACAGGGAATAAATGTTTAGGAAAATAGAAAAAAAACAAGTATCAGTCCTATGTATCAGTTAACATGAATTTAGCCCCATTCAATTTCAAATCCCACATCAAAATCTAAACTAACATGTAACTTAATTCTAACATGTGTCATACATCATATTTAGGATCAATTTAACAATTAAAATGCAATTAAACATTTAAAACTGAAAGAAAATAAGAGCACAAAACAGTGCACTGAAACGCACAGTGCACTTCCCATGCACGCGCGATATCGTGTCCGACACGACACGAGAGGTCGTGTAACCTGACACACGTGGTGTCAATGGTCGCCCCAAGGTGTGTGTCAAATATTACGTGTCCTAGTGACGTGTCCTGCTCGCAATCAGCCCCGAGCAGCAGGGCAGCTACAGTGCCCGCGCGCGCGCGTGTACACCCGCGTTTTCGTGTGTCCTCCGCGACCCGACACGACACCAAATATGACTCAGAGCAATGGAATCTCATAAGCGAGGTTAAAACCTAAATTCCTATTTAATAATATTCCTAAAAACAAATCGAAATTCCCTTTGGGGTATTTCATCAAACACATATATTCATAAACTGATACGTGTCCGATACGGACACGTATAGGACTCGAAACCTAGGGTTAGCTAGTCCTACAGTTAGGTTAGGCCTAGGGCTTCCTAGATATGCAATAAAATCAATATTTCATGGTGAGGATTAGAATTTACCTATAGGTTTGCAAAGCTCAAAAAGCTCCAAATGAGAATGGTTCCTCAAGCTTCCAAAACTCTCCCAAATTGTTTCTCCCCTGAAATTTCTCAATACCAACAGCAAGTAAACTAAATTTAGAGCCTATTGCAATTGGTTTGGGTGGAAAAGGAATTGAAATAAAATTTCTAGGAATTAATGAAGATGGAGACTTACCTCTTTCTAAAACTTGCAAATATTCCTAATGGAGGCTAGCCCTAATTTCTAGGAGCATTAAATAGGGGAGGGAATGACCTAAGTGGCCGGCCAAGGCTGTTGGGCTAGGGTTAGGGCTCCACTAGTGTTGGATTGGGCCTCTAAGGCTTAAGTCACAAGTCATGACTTGTGAAACCACAAGCCATTTTCTAATCAAATCAAATCCTAATTTCTCCAAATAATTTCTAATGAGTTAAATGTTACTAACATAGGTCAAGCTAGGGTTCCATAACCTAACCAAATAGTCATGACCTAGTTTAGCCTCTAGGACAGTCTCCTAAGTCAACATTAGTCAAGGTCAAATATAGCACCAAATCAAATATACTAAAAATCACTTAAAAATTCTAATAATTATAATTAATACTAATAAATCCCAATTAATTCCTAAAATTTTAAAAATGACCAAAAATACCCTCAAGCTAGAAATGTGGTAGTGACAAATCTATCCCCCTTAAAATAATTTCGTCCTCGAAATTAAAGGCGAAACTAAACTGCTTAGAAGGATAGAAAAGTATACCTCAAGGTCCAAAAAGATAGGGGTACCACTCGTGCATCTCATCCTCCCGCTCCCAGGTAGACTCTCCTGGAGAATGTTGCCTCCATGCGACGCGTACCAAGGGTATCACCTGGTTCCTCAGTACCTTCTCTCGGCGATCCAGAATCTCCACAGGCTGCTCTGGATAACTGAGAGTAGGTCCAACCTTAATCTCCGAATGATCGAGCACATGGCTAGGGTCAGCCACGTACCGTCTCAACTGTGATACATGAAATACGTTGTGAACTCCCACTAGTGCAGGTGGCAAGTCTAGCCTGTATGCCACGTCACCGACTCTCCCGCTGATAACGAAAGGGCCGATGAAGCGCGGGCTAAGCTTCCCACCTCCACCAAAACGTATCGTACCACGAGTCAGAGATATCCGCAAAAAAACCATGTCTCCAACCTAATCAAAAGCAAGGTCTCAAGTTACTAAAAATCAAACACGATCAATCAAATAAAACAAAATACAACCTACTTCTAATCCTATCTCTAAATCTGTACCTCAAACTCCAACGGCCTCCAGTGGCTATCGGTCCAGTACCGATGTCTGTCCTGTGCCACGCGAAGTCTGTCCCTGATGAGCTTTACCTTCTCGGCTGCGTCAACAACCATCTCTGGTCCTAGTAAAGCTCGTTCTCCAACATCATCCTAAGATAAGGGTGTACGATACCTACGTCCGTACAGAGCCTCAAAAGGTGACATCTCAATGCTGGCCTGATAACTGTTGTTGTAAGCAAACTCCACCAAATATAGATGATCCTCCCAGGAACCTCCAAAATCTGGGATGCACGTTCGTAGCATGTCCTCAAGTGTCTGAATAGTCCTCTCTGACTGTCCGTCTGTCTAGGGGTGGTTTGCAGTACTAAACTTGAGCTGAGTGCCCAAACTAGTCTGCAGACTCCTCCAGAAATGGGAAGTAAAGTGACTATCCCGATCTGAGATAATACTGACGGGAACTCCGTGAATCCTGACTATCTGCCGCATATACAACTCCGTAAGTCTCTCTGTAGACGTACCCACCTTGAATGGCAAGAAGTGGGCCGATTTGGTCAACCTGTCAACGATGACCCAAATCGCGTCTTTTCCTCCTGGAGTACGCGGCAACCCAGATACAAAATCTATGGTGATATGTTCCCACTTCCACTCCGGAATGGACAACGGCTGCAATAATCCTCCGGGCCTCTGCCTCTCTGCTTTGACCTGCTGACAGACCAAGCATCTAGCTACGAAGCGAGCTACCTCCTGCTTCATCCCGTACCACCAGACATGCTCTCGCAGATCCCTTTATATCTTGTTGGCACCAAGATGTATAGAGTACTGCGATCTGTGAGCCTCCTGCATGATCTGCTCCCTGAGCTCCCTGCTAGGCACACATAACCTGGAACCGTGCCTCAAGGCACCATCCTCTGCAAGTGAAAACTCGCCATCCACCAACCCTGCACAAACCTGCTCTCGGATACACCGCAGAGCCACATCCTCGAACTGCGTCGCCTTGATCCTCTCTATCAAGTCCGACTGTATCTGAAGGCCCCATAACTGCATCTGCACTCCGGACACAATCACCTAAATCCCAAGGCTCTCCAAATCTGCAAGCAAGTGCCGATCCATAGTCAAACACATGTCTGTCGGATACCTACTCAAGGCATCGGCAACCATGTTGACCTTTCCTGGGTGATACTGAAGTGAGATGTCAAAGTCCTTCATCAACTCTAGCCATCTGTGCTACCTCATGTTGAGCTCTTTCTGTGTAAACACATACTTCAAGCTCCTGTGATATGTGAAAATCTCCACCCTCTCGCCATACAGATAGTGCTTCCACAACTTCAAAGCAAAAATTACCGCTGCCAGCTCCAGGTCATGGGTAGGGTAGTTCTTCTCATGGAGACGTAATTACCTGGAAGCATAGGCAATCACCTTTCCATGCTGCTACAAGACACAACCCAGCCCCATCCCTAAAGCATCACTATAAATGGTGAATCCATCTGATCCTGAAGGCAATGTCAGAATCGGAGCTGTCGTAAGCCCCTTCTTCAACTCATCAAAAGCTGCCTGACACTCCTCTGACCAAACAAACTCAGTATCCTTCGGGGTCAACCGAGTCAACTGCTCAGCAACCCGGGAGAAATTCTGCACAAATCTTCTATAACATCATGCCAGCCCCAGGAAACTCCTGATCTCTGCCACTGAAGTCGGCGCTGACCAAGCCTCAACTGTTGTGATCTTCTTCGGGTCCACTAAGATACCATCTCCAGTCACCATATGACCCAAGAAGTCAACTCTGTCTAGGAAGAACTCGCACTTCGAGAGCTTGCCATACAGCCTCTCCCTCCTGAGTGTCTCCAGAACCACTCTCAAGTGCTCCTCGTGCTCCGCCTCTGTCTTGGAATACACCAGGATATCATCAATGAATGCCACCACGAACTTGTCCAAGTACTGGTGGAACACCTTGTTCATTAGGTTCATAAACACTGCTGGTGCATTGGTCAGCCCAAACGACATAACCAAAAACTCAAACTGCCCGTACCGTATCCTGAAAGCGGTCTTGGGAATATCCTCTCTTTTCACCTTCACCTGGTGATAACCTGACTTCAAATCAATCTTAGAGAACACCCGAGCTCCGCTCAACTGATCAAAGAGATCATCGATCCACGGTAGTGGGTATCTGTTCTTAATCGTCAGGTTGTTAAGTGCCCTGTAGTCGATACACATCTGTACCGACCCATCCTTCTTGGGTACAAAGAGTACCGGTGTACCCCAAGGTAAAGAACTCGATCGGATGAAGCCCTTGTCCTGCAGCTCATCCACCTGCTTCTTCAGCTCCACCAATTTACTGTTGTTCACTCGATAGACGTGCTGAGAAATCGGTTCCGCATCGAGAACCAAGTCTATCGAGAACTCTACATCCCTGTCTGGTGGAAGCCCTGGCAACTCCTCTGAAAATACGTCCATAAACTCTGCGATCAAGGGATGCGGAGCCACCTGCTCCTCAACTGATGCTCCACAGAAGACTCCGCTGTCCTGCTCTGCCTGCCGCCGGGTGTACTCAAACTCTGGCTCTCCTGGCGCCCCAAAAAAAACTCTACCCCCTCGGCAATCAATACGGGCGTGGTATCTACTCAGCCAGTCCATACCTAATACAATGTCGTAGTTCGGTAGTGGCATGACGAGCAGACTCACCCACAACTCTCGGCCTCCCAATATGACACTCCACCCTCTGCAAACATCACTCACGAGGATAACCCCACTCCCGGTCGTGATCTTGCAGGTCCTAGGCAATGGTTCAGAAACCAGACTGTGTCTAATAGCATACGATACTGACACAAAGCTGTGGGAAACCCCGGAATCAAAGAGTACAAATACTGGAAGGGATTCGAGAAGAACCGAACCTGCTATCAGCTCTCCGATGGCCTCTGCATCCTCAAATGCCATGGCGAAAGCTCGCCCCTGCTGTCCACCTCGTGCCTGCTGCTGGTGCTGCTGGAACCTCTGTTGCTGGGTCTGCAGTGGCCCCCTCAGCTGGCCTGCTGGAGCCTTGCTCCACCTTCCTGGGCTCCACGTCCAAAAGCCCAGGGCAATCCCTCAACTGATGATCTCCCGCACCATAAAGTAGGCACTTGCCTAGCTTCTTCCTGCACTCATGGATCATATGCCCCGGCTTCTTGCAGAAGGCATAAACGACTACCTGCTACTGACGGGGTGCCTGCTGCCCTCTCTGCTGCTGGTGCTGCACCTGCTGAAAAGGTGTACGACCCTGCTGCTGATACTGCTGCTGGTGCTGCTGCTGATACCGCTGAACTGGCCTCTGTGGCTGCTGATGCTGGAAGTGAGGCCTCTTGGCCTGCCCCTGACTGCTGCTACCACCCTGGAAGTCATGACCCCTCTTCTGCTTCAGCCCTAGGTCGTCTTCCGCCGCCATAGCCCCAGAGAATATCTCAGCAAATGTAGCGTCCCGATCGCTCTTAGTCAGCGACCGAACCTCTCTAAACAAGCCTCGGTGAAACTTCCTCGCCTTCGTCTTCTCAGTCAAGTCTTGCAGAAGGCATAAACGACTACCTGCTACTGACGGGGTGCCTGCTGCCCTCTCTGCTGCTGGTGCTGCACCTGCTGAAAAGGTGTACGACCCTGCTGCTGATACTGCTGCTGGTGCTGCTGCTGATACCGCTGAACTGGCCTCTGTGGCTGCTGATGCTGGAAGTGAGGCCTCTTGGCCTGCCCCTGACTGCTGCTACCACCCTGGAAGTCATGACCCCTCTTCTGCTTCAGCCCTAGGTCGTCTTCCGCCGCCATAGCCCCAGAGAATATCTCAGCAAATGTAGCGTCCCGATCGCTCTTAGTCAGCGACCGAACCTCTCTAAACAAGCCTCGGTGAAACTTCCTCGCCTTCGTCTTCTCAGTCAAGTCATCTATAAAATGGGCCAGTCTACAAAACTCCCCAGCATACTCAGCTACCGTCTGGTTCCCCTGAACCAAACCCTCGAATTGTGCCTCGATACCTTCCAAGGCCACATCAGGAAAGAACTGCTCCTTAAATAGCTCCTTGAACTGGGCCCAAGTCTGGCCCTCAGCTCCCACCGTGGGATCTGTTTGATACCACGCACGGGCTAACTCCTGCATCTGACTGCCTACCGCCTCGATCTGGAGTCGAGCTGGTATCTCTGCCAATCGGAAGATCTCCTCGATATGCTCTATCCAGTCGTCTGCATAATGGATGTCCTATGTGCCGAAGAACTCTCGAGGGTGCATCTTCTGAAAGTCCTGTATGTCCTTCTCCCTCCGACGGGACTGCTGCTGGGTCTCCTGAGCAGTAATCATCTCGACTGTAGTGCAAACCAGCTGGTGTGCCTCATCGATCCCCTGATAGAAATCTGCAGTTTGCCTCGTCTGCTGCTGGTGGTGGGACTCCAGAATCCTCTCCACGAAGGAGAAGAGATGTGCAGCATCTACCATCCCCGCAGGCGGAGGCTGCTGCGGTGGAAGGATCTCAGGAATCACAATGCTCGGCCTCCTGACTGGTGGAGGTGCTCCTCCAAAAGCTGCAGAGACACCGACTCCTGAGGGCTGCACTGGTCCTATGGCACCGGGAGCTGGCTGCTGCTGAGGGCGAGAGGTTCTAGACCCCTCTCCAGCGTCTCCCAGTCCAGGGCGATACGATCTCGTCTCAACCATCCTGGAGACACAGATCAAACAAGAAACAAGTACTGAGAATGAGTCAAAATATCAAAGGAGGACAGTTTAAAATTCTAAGGAAGGCAATAAGCAGCAAAATAGATATACGGAATCTAGTAAGAAATTTTTTCCTAGTGTGATTGAGTACCTTCAAAAAATATACTAATTCCTACTGTAGGCTGCAACGATATTCTAGTTCGAATACCACTACATTTCCAACCTAGACCTACATGGGCCACCACTAAAAACGTATCACGACCCGCACCCTAGAGTAAGGGCACGAGACGTGGGTACGTCCAGCCTACGCCGCAGTATCGGCGGTAGAACGCTGTCCTAGGTCACAACGTCTAACAGTTTAAGGTAATAACAGTTATACTCCCCGAATGGGAGTGACATAACAGAATATATCTCAATCACATCTAAGGTAGAACAGGATAAAGATAGAATGATATAAAGATGCAAGATCCAATCCACAGGAAAAATACAAATAGAGAGAAAGCTAAGTGTCTAGATAATCTCCACTAACATCCAGAAATAATACAGATCCAATATATACAACTCAATCTCCAATACTATGGAATAAGATAAAGACATCTATGGAGCAACAGTCTCTACAGCTAAGGGATCCGACTGGAAGTCCGGATCGCAAGTGTCCTCTAAGGCTGTCCCATAGAAAGTGTCTAAGCAGGCCTCCTCCTCGTCCTCTGTAAAATTTTTAACAGGTCCAATCAGGACGGAAACGAGCACATATCTCTCAAAACAGTTCATAACAGGTTAGGAGTATAAAGCATGCAATAGAGTAAAATACAAGAAATACTGAAAAGAAAGTACAGGAAAACAGGAGATATTTGTAACTGAAAATAAATACATGATAAGTAAAGACTGTAAGTGGCTAAGTGATTTAGAGTACAATATGGTTATGTAAACAGCTTAGGAGCACATGAATACAACTAAGAAGCACATGAATACCTACTGGGGATAATGATCACATAACCAATTCTACTCACCTCGCCCTAATCAATACACAAGGATCTATTCAAGTTACGTTATTGGCACATGAATACAGCTAAAGATACGTGAACTCATGTAATGAGTAGTACATGAGGCACATGATAGTACATGAAGGCACATAAGAATATGTAAATACATGAACTAGTACGAGTACAAGGAGTACCTGATGCACATGATAAAGTACATGATCATGAAATACCCGATGCACCCGTAGAGGGATAACATCTCAGGAAAGGATCCATATAGTACTAATTCGTGAAGATACGTGTCAGCATCAAGTAAAGTAATCTAGAGCAAGAATATAGTCCAGACAAGTATGAAAAGATCAGAGAATGTACTCGCCTGCTATCTGAATATCCAAGATAAAAGTACTGTCCGAGGAGTGGTGTCTGGCTCCTATTAGAACAGTACAAGTCACAACAAGTCCAGAATGGTAATAAGATGCACTACAATGCATTCTACATGAATCTAGGTCAATCTAGGCCAAAGCCAAAGTCAACTCTTGGTTAACTCTGGTCAACCCTAAAAGTCAAACTAGGTCAAACCTAAGTCAAACAAGTCTATACTAGTCTAGCTATTCTATTCTAGGTCTAACAAGGCTACACAAGTCTAACTAGACTCTATACTGACACACAGTTACACCCATAGGCTAAGAGCCTAGGCTATAGGCTATCAGGCAATACCATGCCTAAACCAACCTACAATCTATATCACATCACACATGACAATATTATATAGTAACACACATTGATATATTTACATCATCTAATATAGAAATACATATACCATATAGGCTACCTATATGTATACTACACATACATGTATATCTAATATATAATGGTACACACACATTATATAATATATAGGTTATATATATATATATATATATATATATATATATATATAATATATATATATATATATATATATATATATATATATATATATATATATATATATATATATATATATACATCACAAATATATATATACCTTCACATATATATAGAGAAAGGAAAGTGCAATGTGGTAGGGTGTGTGTGTGTGAGATACATGGCATAAGGGTGTGAACATAGAGTGTCAATGGAGGGTGTGAAGGCTGGAACCTGTGAAACAGTGTAAACATTTGTGACACAGTGAAGTGAGAGCAAGAGAGGACATGCAATACCAAAACAGTGGCTAATCATTGGTTCACATGACATTTACATGTAACTGATCTCGGGTTTTGAATGAAACAGTGAATGCATCTCAGGAAAAATGGGAAAATATAATAACAGTGAAGGCTAGGAAATCAACTCTTGTTATCAAGAGTGAAATGAACATTCAGTACAGTGAGTAAAATAGGAAGGACAGTGTAACAATTGTGCCCATATGTCAAGAGAGTGTGGGGAAAACAGTTCCATTTACAGTGATTACATTCTCAGTTAACAGCATTACGATAAGGGAAAGGAAATCAAATCTCAGTAAAATAGGGAAGGAAAACGAATCTCAAATCAGTTCACAGTAGGAAGGAAATCAATTCAGTTCTAATTAAGAAGGACAGTAAACAAATTCCCAGTTAGCAGTAAGAAGGAAACTAAATCTCAGTTTAGCAAAATGAATCAATGCATTCATTCAACTCAGTTGAAGAAGGGAAAGAACCCAATTCCAGTTTCCAACATTTCGAAATCCAACCCAAAGTCTAAATTCTCATTCACACATCATAAAGCCTAATCGAATGTAAACATTGTATTAACATAAACTAACAATCATGTGGGGATATTAATCAGTGAGAAACAACAATAAAACTTTGATTAAATGTTTAGAAAAATGGAAAAAAACAAGTATCAGTCCTATGTATCAGTTAACATGAATTTAGCCCCATTCGATTTCAAATCCCATATCAAAATCTTAACTAACATGTAATTTAATTCTAACATGTGTCATATATCATATTTAGGATCAACTTAACAATTAAAACACAATTAAACATTTAAAAATTGAAAGAAAATAAGAACACAAAACAGTGTACTAAAACGCACCGTGCACTTCCCATGCACGCGTGATATCGTATTCGACACGACACGAGAGGTCGTGTAACTTGACACACGTGGTGTCAGTGGTCGCCCCAAGGTGTGTGTCAAATATTACGTGTCCTAGTGGAGTGTTCTGCTCGCAATCAGCCCCGAGCAGCAGGGCAGCTATAGTGCCCGCACACGCGTGTGCACCCGCATGTTCGTGTGTCCTCCGCGACCCGATACGACACCAAACACGACTCAGAGCAATGGAATCTCATAAATGAGGTTAAAACCTAAATTCCTATTCAATAATATTCCTAAAATCAAATCGAAATGCCCTTTGGGGCATTTCATCAAACACATATATTCATGAACTGATACGTGTCCGATACGGACACGTATAGGACTCGAAACCTAGGGTTAGCTAGTCCTACAGTTAGGTTAGGCCTAGGGCTTCCTAGATATGCAATAAAATCAACATTTAATGGTGAGGATTAGAATTTACCTATAGGTTTGCAAAGCTCAAAAAGCCCCAAATGAGAATGGTTCCTCAAGCTTCCAAAACTCTTCCAAATTGTTTCTCCCCTGAAATTTCTCAATACCAACATCAAGTAAACTAAATTTAGAGCCTATTACAATTAGTTTGGGTGGAAAAGGAATTGAAATGAAATTTTTAGGAATTAATGAAGATGGAGACTTACCTCTTTCTAAAACTTGCAAATATTCCTAATGGAGGCTAGCCCTAATTTCTAGGAGCATTAAATAGGGGAGGGAATGACCTAAGTGGCCGGCCAAGGCTGTTGGGCTAGGGCTAGGGCTCCACTAGTATTGGGTTGGGCCTCTAAGGCTTAAGTCAGAAGTCATGACTTGTGAAACCACAAGCCATTTTCTAATCAAATCAAATCCTAATTTCTCCAAATAATTTCTAATGAGTTAAATGTCACTAACTTATGTCAAGCTAGGGTTCCATAACCTAACCAAATAGTCATGACCTAGGTTAGCCTCTAGGACAGTCTCCTAAGTCAACATTAGTCAAGGTCAAATATAGCACCAAATCAAATATACTAAAAATTACTTAAAAATTCTAATAATTATAATTAATACTAATAAATCCCAATTAATTCCCAAAATTTTAAAAATGACCAAAAATACCCTCAAGCTAGAAATATGGTAGTAATAATCTGCCATATTATAGCACCAATCTGATTAGACATAACCTTGATGTCATGCATATCGAGAAGAATGTGTTTGACAATATAATTAATACTGTAATGGACGTAAAGGGGAAGACGAAAGACAATCCAAAGGCTAGATTAGACTTGGAAGAACTATCTAGACGTCCTGTATTGCATTTGATAGAGGAGAGGAATGGAAAGTTGAAGCAGCCTAAGGCAATTTTCTCACAGGAGAAGGAGGATAAAGTCAGACTTTGTAGGTGGATTCAAGGTCGAAAATTTCCAGACGGGTATGTTTCAAACTTGAGAAGATGCGTCGACCTCAAGGAGAACAAACTGATAGGTATGAAGAACCATGATTGTCACGTATTCATGGAGAGGTTAATTCCGATTACATTTTGGGAATTCTTACCCCAGGTTGTTTGGGATCCATTGATCGAGCTTAGCATATTCTTCAGAGATCTTTGTTCTACTAAGTTTCTCGTCGATCATCTAGAAAAGTAGGAGAACGATATTGCGGTAACACTGTGCAAGCTCGAGAAGGTATTTCCTCCTGGATTCTTCGACTCCATGGAGCATTTGCCAATTCATCTTTCCTACGAGGCACGTGTTGGTGGGCCCGTCGGTTATCGATGGATGTACCCGTTTGAGCGGCATTTGAACCACCTAAAGTGGAAGGTAAAAAACAAGGCTCGGGTCGAGGGTTCTATTTGTGAAGCCTATATTCTCCAAGAGATTACAAACTTCTGCCCGACGTATTTCAAACCTCATGTTGCTACGAATAGAACGAGGGCTCCAAGAAACGACGACGGTTCATATCAAGAATCTAATGATGGAATACTGAAAGTATTCAATTCGTCCGGAAAGCCTTCAAAAAAAATGAAGAAGAGATAGTTGAATGACGAAGAGCTAAGGACTGCTCAGTTGTATATATTACTCAATTGCGATGAGGATGAAGTGGAGAAGCTAGAGGGGTAAGTAATTAATGATGAGTTTATGTCATCTCAATATAATAGTATAAGCTAATATTGTTGTACTAATCGGCGGTTGCTTCGTTATTTTTCAGCACATATAATGATGAGTTGAGGTCGGTTAGACCCTACCTAACAGACGAAGCATTAGAACAAGAAATAAAACGTCATTTTCTTTCTTGGTTGAGCGAATATGTAAGCAACTCGTAATTACTGGCCTCTTCTAATGCAACTGCGCAATAAAAAACTTACTATCTCTTCTTTGGTATTCAGGTCGATCGTCTAATTTCACCAAAGATTGAATTAATTAGAACTCTTGCCAAGGGACCAATTAATTTTGTTAAAATATGGCCAAGTTACTGTGTCAATGGCTTTAGGTTCAAGTCGATAAATGCTCCGATCAGAGACAGCTTCCTGGATCTTGATTCCACGAAAAATAGTTGTTTGTGTATCAAATCTTTGAACTACAAAGACGTCGATCCAGGAAATGATTTCTTTGGTATCTTGTGAGAGATTGTGGAGTTGACATATAATTATGGCAGAGAACCAGCAAAGATCGTGTTGTTCAAGTGTGAATGGTTCGATCCGATTGAAAATCAAGGTTAGAAAATTGACAAGCATGGTCTTATGGATATAAACTACAAGCGTAGATATCAAGGCTACGAACCATTTATCCTATCAACTCAGGCTCAGCTCGTGTACTTTACAGCTTATCCGAGACGGGGAGCAACAAAGTCTGACTGGTGGGCAATACGCAAGACTAAAGCCAGATATACTTTTGATGTTGACGAACAAGCTTATCAGGAGGACGAGCTACCTCTTGTAACCAATATTGTTGATATGGACTCCATGGAAGTTACGCATTACACAACTAATATAGAAGATGTAGAATTATCCGAAGAGGAAGGCGAAGCCGACGAAGGCGAAGATGAAACTGAAGATAAGGATAAGGAGGAAGAGGAAGATGAGGTCGAGGAAGACGTTTAGCGACGCTTCTGTGGACATTCTGTATTTTATTTTTTAATTTTTTTTTGCATTTTAGCGACGCTTACCGACGTCTATCTGCGTCACTAAACGTCAGTAAACATCGCTAAATCACCAGATATATCGACGTTTACCGACCCATTTTCCCTCTGCTACAGAGTCGGTAAACATCGATAAAAAGTAGCATACGTCGCTAAATTCACCAACGTTGACCGGCATCAGAGAGACGTTGCCATTTTTTCGACGTGGTGTCGGTGAACGTCGGTGATTAGCGACGTTTATTTAGCGTCGGTAAGCGTCGGTAATGGCGATGATTACCGATATTTTGCCTGTCAGCGACATGGCTTTCCGCGACCACAGGAAAACGTCGCTAAAAATGTTGGTAAATACGATTTACGACGCTTTTTGTCATTTTAGCAACGTTTTCTTGCGTCGCTAATATGACATATTCTGGTAGTGTCTCCATTTGAACCGTTTCGGAAGTAGCTCCAATTCCGTGCTCCTCGGGGTAGACCTGCTCGCCTAAGCTTAAAAGGAAACTAGGTTCTTAGATGGACATAGCGAGATATATCATTGGATTACACCTATTTAGTTGATCATGGAACTTGCCTAGTATGTTACCAACACTTAGCCATAATGTTTGTCTATCAAACCATGCTCACTAAACATCTCTAATCATGATTTTAACATACAAAACTAACCACTTTTTAAGCCTAAATTTTAGCACCTACTTATGTGCCAATACTTGTCAAAAACACACATAGGAAACTAGTTTTAGGGCATGCCTAGTTATAGTTCAGATTTGGATAATTATATATCATAAAAACATGATAAAATCTCATATTTAGTAAGTATATATTCTCATATTTTTATCATCTATTAGCGCTCCCAAATATTTTCACAAACACCTATTAAGCATGCATGATCATGACTCCATTTCTTCTCCAATCTTAACATACATACCCATGATCAACCCTAGACTTCTCACGTGGTTATAACTTAACAATATCATGGTTTTTTTGAGGAGGTTTGAAATCAATTTGTAAAAGATTATGATTTGGAGAAGGAGGAAGAAGGGGTTTTGGAAACTTACCAAGAAGTTGTATGGAGTTGATAATATTAATGGAGTTTATTTGGAGGGGATAACAATGGTGGTTTATTCGGAAGGATATGGTGAGAAGGGGTTGTAAAAAGATGGAGAGATTGAAGATGTAGATGGAGGAGATATTAAAGATGGACGCTTGTGAAGGGAAGGAGGGTTAGGGGATGTTGCTTTTCTCGATCAGGAGAGGGGCTACGTCTATCGGCTCGGTAGTGGAAAAAGGAAGTTAGTTAGGGTTATATATATATATATATATATATATATATATATTAGAAAATGCCATTAAAAATAAACCGAACAAAATAGAGCAGAGCGGGTCCCACAGGCGGGACCCGCATTCAAAATTCATACGACACACAAAAAAGAAAACAAACAGGCAGAGGAGGGCGAAAAGGATACACGCGTCCCGAGGGTCACGTGGTCCGACTGGCGGGTGGTCTGCCCGAAGCGGGCGCAGGGACCGATAGGGACGCGTGGCTCGAGGACGGGCCAGCCCGAGAGGGGGCGCGGGGACCAAGGGAGGGGGGAGCACGCGGGGCTGAGCGACCCGCCGAGGGGGATGCTGAACCGCCGTGAGCCAGGTGGGTAGCCGCCGGGGAAAAGGGGGGGGCGAGAGACGCCGCCGGTGGCCTCTCCGGGCATGGGGCCAAATCCGGAGCTGTGAGGGAACGGTGGAGGAGACGGGGGGGGGGGCCAGACCGAGGAGGAGGCGGCGCTGAGCCCGAGAAGGAGCCTCGGCGAGGTGAGCGTCACGGCAGCCGGGGGCGAGACGCTGTGACGGAGCCATGGCGAGGATGGCCTCAACGAGGAGGGGAGAAGGACACGGATCGACTCTGGAGGAGGGGAGGAGGAGGGCTACGGCGGGGATCAGTCACTCCATGGAGAGGTAGGTACCCCACGAAGGGGGCGAGAGACCAAGAAGCCCGCGGGGAGGAGGAGGTGGTCAAACTTGGGGGGGCCACGGCCGAGGAGGGAGGCCCGACGAGGGGACCGGACCCAAGTGAGGGAGGACGGCAAACAAATCGGTCGGAGGACCCGAGGCTGCGGCTGGGAGGAAGAGGAGGTGCTCGACCCCAAAGGGGGAGCGACAGACGCGCCACGACCAGGAGGGGAAAGGGCCAGCTCCGTCGGGGCCTGGGGGGAAGGGGAGGGCGCCACCGAGGGGATAGGGAGGGGGTGCCACCTCAGAGAGGAGAGGGCCGGGAGGAAGGCCGCGGCCGAGGGTGCCTCGGCAGGAGAGATTGCGGGAGGGGGGGCGCCGGGGCAAAGGCGGGGAGGCCTGACGGAGCGAGGAAGGAGACTGGAGGGGACGAGGGGGGGCCACCGAGGGTGAAGGGGCGGGGTGCCCGAGCCACCGCAGAGAGGGGGGGCCTGGTGGAAAACCTCTGCCGGAGCTGGGGGAGGCGTGACGAGGGGGGCAGCGGGAGGAGGAAGCACGGGAGGAGGTGGGTCAGACAGAGCGGGGAGCGACCCAGGCAGAGGGCCGAGGAGGGAAGGGGCCTGGGATAATCCGGAGGGGGCTGCCGGCGAGGGAAAGCCGGGCCGACTGCGCCGATGCCGGTGGCGCCGCGGACATCGGGAAGGGGGACGACGCTGAGGAGGGGGTGGGAGTAGGAGGGAGAGGGCGCCGGCGAAGGGATCAGCCCAGGAGAAGCTCTGCCCGCCGGAGAAGCGGCGGGGAGGAGGCGGGGCGCCGAAAAGGAGGATAAGGCCGGTGGGCGCGGCTAGCCCGAGGAGGCCAACCGCCCAGGGGGGAACTCCGACCAAGACGAAGAGAGGGGTGGCGCCGGCGGCCAAGGGGGCCCGGCACCTGCTCCGCTTCTTGGGGAGCATCCCGTGCTCGTCCTGTCTTATATATATATATATATATATATATATATATATATACAAATGACCTCTAGTCTAGTGGTTAAGAAAGATGCATGCGGCCCAAGTGGTCGGAGTTCGAGCCCGAGTGGAGGCAATTTCGTCACAATTACCCATTGCTTATATATATATATATAAAAAAAAAAAATATATATATATATATATATATATATATATATATATATATATATATATTAAAAGACCCAATTTATTCATGTAGGCCGAAAAGGCCGCACCATTACAAGTATACCAGAAGGCGTAAAATGTCGATGCCTATACACGTATACTGACAAAAGAAGAGGCAAATGCAAAACAAAATGGCTAAGTCGAGGAAAGGATGGAGGTCCAGAGAGCTGTCTGACCGTGCTTACAGGAGGCTCTTCAATTACAGCACTGATGCATGGTCTCCCATATCAGTTGGTTGGCGTTGTACTGGTGTCCTTCATATCTGGCCTTGTTCCGATTTTTCCATATCACCCAAGTAGCGGATGCTGCGACGATTTGGTTGCCATGGGATGCGGAACCCCAGGTCGCCATGAGCTTATGGAAATTATCGCCCCCAGTAGGCAGACTGCATCGCTGGGAAAGAGTTATCCAGACCTGGACTGGTAGGTCCCCTTGTCTGAGGATGTGGTTGACTATTTTTGCTTGACGGTTTGAGCAGCATGTGCATGCTGAAGCGTGGCTGAAGCCTATTGTGTTGAGAGTGTCATCGGTGGGGAGGATATTACGAAGGGCACGCCAGATAAGGAAGGACCACTTTTTAGTGATACAAGTCTGCCACAAAGAAGAGATGATAGGAGACGGGTTCGCGGTGCCAAGGATGAATCTTCTGGTAGATTTGACCGAAAAAGTGCCGCTCTGATCGGGCGTCCACTCGAGCTTGTCTGTGTTCTGCCCGATTCTCAAATTGTTATGACGAATGTAATCTACCTCCTCTGGGCCAGCCCATAACAGGACTTTGTCCCAGTTCCAGGTGTTATTAGGAGGGTCCCACATCTCCTTGATAGAGCTGTTCCTAGGAACCGCAGAATTGTTGGGTATCAAGTTGTCACCAACCCAGCGCTCCCAAAATGGCGACGCCTTACTACTTCCCACCCTAAGGCGAATTGCTGGTTCTGCGAGGGATCGCCCGATGAGAATTCTCCTCCAGGCCACGGATGATCTGCTGTTAGCGATGGCCGTAGACGGGTGAATGTGCTTGAAGTATCTGGCCTTCATGAACCTGGCTCACAAGTTCTGGATCGTGCGCAGTGACTACCATAATTTCATAGAGAAAGCGTTGACGATGTGGGAAAGTTTAGTGAAGCCTAGCCCCCCTCCCCAGTGGGGCGAGCCATGGTGTTCCAACTGGCCCAATGGTGCTTGTCGTGGCCTCCGCTGTGACCCCAGAGAAAGTTGCTGAAGATGCTCTCAATGTAGAATAGGACTTTCTTGGGGGGAAGACACGCTGCAAGAGTGTAGATGGGAATGGAGGTGAGGACATGGTTGACAAGGATTATTTTGCCTCTCGGGGATAGAGTGGCATTGTGCCAGCCCTCGACCTTTTTCCTGATGTGATTGATCAAGGATTCAAAAATCCCGACGTTAGATCTGCCATACACGAGGGGGCACCCGAGGTAATAGAATGGAGGGTGCCTGATAGGGAATGAGGTGGTGGTTGATATGCTAGACATTTGCTCTCTCTTGATATTGTGGTGAGTGTAGATGACACTTTTATCCCGGTTGATCTTCTTTCCGGAACATCCTTCGTATCTGAGAAGCGTGTTGTGGACAACTTCTACCAATCCGACGTCTCCAGAAAAGAATATAAAGATATCGTCTGCGAAGGCCAGGTGGGTGATGATGGGGCAGCCGCTAGCCGTATGGTAGTGCTGGAAGTTGGGGGCTCTCGCCATCTTATTAAGGTTTCTGCTCAACACATCCGCCGTAATGATGAAGATGGTGGACGAAAGAGGATCACTTTGCCTAACACCCTACTGGATTTGAAGAAATCGTCAGCTTGACCATTAATAACCGTAGAGGACCACGAGTTGCTGATCGATCTCCCTACGATGTTGGTCCAAGTTTCGGAGAAACCGAAGGCTCTGAAAATCCATATCATAAATTGCCAGTCCAGTCTGTCGTAGGCTTTCTCCATGTCCAATTTGATAGCTATGTTATCCCCTCTTGCTGGGAGCTTCATACAGATGACTAACTTTTGGACCAGTATGATGTTGTCTTGGATATTTCTTCCCCTAATAAAATCGCTCTGCTCCTCTGAGATGATTTTGGGAAGAAGTCCTGCCATGCAGGAGGCTATAACCTTGGATATGATCTTGTTGGTGAAGGTACAGAGACTAATTGGGCAAAAGTCGCAGAAGGTCTCCGGGTTGTCTTTTTTCGGGATGAGGATAAGGTTGGTACTTGAGATGGCTCTGGGATAAGTGGCTCCCTGTAGGAAGGCGGTGACCGCGTTGTGGATGTCAACCTTGATGATGTCCCAGCATGTGCGAAACAAGGTCCCTGAAAATCCGTCTGGCCCGGGCGTACTGTGTGCGTCGAGGGCCCAAACGGCTTCTTCTACCTCCTCCTCAGAAGGGGGCTGGTCGAGCTGAAGGTTGTCCGTGTCGCTGATGATGGGGGGACCTCGCTCAGGAAAGTGGTGTCATTTAGGACCATTTCCTTGGAGAAGAGTTTGGAATAGAACTTTGCTGCCTCCGCTTGAATGCCCTTTTGATCGCTGATGCTGGTACCATTGTCAGTGTCAATCTGATGGAGAGTGATTTTTTGTCTGCATCCATTCACACAGGCGTAGAAGAAGCTCGAGTTATTGTCCCCTTTGCTGTCCCATTTGATCCTAGCTTTCTGTTTCCAGAATTCGGTCTCAATTTTCAGCCTGAATTTGAGGATGGCTTTGGTGAGATTAAGAGCCTGTCTGGAATCAGGCAAACAGTCGGTCATGTATCTTGCTTTGGCCCGGATCACATCATCCTCCGTCTGACGAATAGCTTGGAAGATATCTCCATAAGCTTGTTTGCTCCAAGCGGCTAGAGCTTTCCTCGTTGTCTGGAGCTTGTAGGCAATCCGTTGGAGGGGATCTAGAGAGTCAGCGCCGTTCCAAGCATCCGAGACTACCTCCAAGAATTGGGGGTGGTTGCTCCAGAAGTCCTAGAAACGGAAGCTCTTTCTGACCTGGTTGGTAATGCTAGTGATGCCTACCATCAGGGGGGCGTGATCGAATTCGGTGGCATTTAGGTGAGACAGCTTGTAAGTAGTTCCCATACCCAGCTAGTGGGCATTCGTTAATGCCCTATCGAGGCGGGAGAGTTACCGGCAATGACCTTCCTGCATGTTACACTAGGTGAATGCGTTACCGGTGAACGGTAGGGGAGTGAGGTGAGAGTTGAAGATGAAGTTGTTGAAGTCTTGCATGGCAGAGAGGGGAGGGAGGACGACCTCCAAGCTTCTCTTCTCTACAAGTAATAGAGTTAAAGTTCCCTATGCAAAGCCAAGGTAGGTGTTGGTTGTGGTGGTTGGTGTCCAAGAGGTCGTTTCAAAGCTGTCTGCGCTCTGCGATGTCACAGCTGCCGTGGACCGCTGAAAGAATGGCGCGACTTGGAATCAGGGGATGTTCAATCCAGCAAGAAAGGGCGTGCCTGGAATCATGGATGGCTCCGGCTTTGATGGTCTTGGAACAAAGGATCCATATGTCGTGACTACCAGAAAAGGCTGAGGGAAACCCTAACTGCATTTGAATGGATATGAGCCTCTTGCAAGGGATTTTCGGTTCAAGGATGATCAAGATGTCGATCTTATAAGTTTTCTTAAGGATGGTAATTTTCCTCATAGTAGGTTTATTCGCCAGACCACGGACATTCCAGGAGAGAATGTTCAGCATTAATAGGGGTCTGGGTGGGGGTTGGTTGGACCACTTTGCGGCGGACCTGGTGTACATTGACGAGGACGGAGACTTAACGGTCCCTTTTTCCTAATTTCCTGGGAGAGTGGAGGCTTCTCTCGCCTGCCTGGATGCTGTGCCGATGGAAGAGTCCTTGGGGCGATTTGTTGGTACGACTGTTTCTCCGGCTGAATCGAGGTCGGGTTGCTCCGACGGGATGATGAGGGAGTCGTCAGTGATTCCGATGAGGTCGACTTCCTCCTGGAGAGGGAATCCGGTTGCGAGAACCTGAAGACCTCTAAGAGCTTGCTCCGGGTCGAGGATGGCCAGCGTCTCAATGACGAAATTGGCGTGCGATGTTGGAGGGTTAGAAGCATCTAGAGGAGGAGGAAGGAGCCTTCTGCGTCCTCAGGGGATGGGGTGCTGAGAATCGCCGGGTCCGTTCCTGGAGCCTTGTCGATGTCTGCATGGAGAACCGAATCCAGGGAGGAGTCAATGTCCGCAGACACGAGGGCGGAGAATTGGTTAGGCAGTAGGGGATTAGGTGGTTGGTATGGGATTACAGCTTTGACAGCTGAGTTGGTTTTGCTGGATTTGCCTTCGCTGGAGTTGAATATGGTGTGGGAGTTCGGTAGAGGAAGCAGGGGTGGTTGGTTATTTTTTCGATGCTGGGTCCCTGTGGGATTGGGTTATGTTCTCTATGGTTTCTTCCGAAGCTCCGGATGTAGACGGAAGCAGTGCTTCGATAAGTGGCCACGCAGATGGCAGTGAGTGCAGAAGATTATGTGATTGTCGTAGATGATTTGCTGAGTGTGAGTTTGGTTGCCAAGTTCTATAAGAATGTGGTTTGGGTGATCTGAGGAGAGGTCGAGCTCCACACATATCTTTGCGTAGTGTGCTTTGGTTAGGTTGTTTGTTTCTTCTGCGGTGGCCACGTAAGTCCCAAAGGAGTTGGCTATTTACCTAAGAGCCGTCGGAACGAAGCAAATGAGGGGGAGATTAGGTAGGGTGACCCAGGCAGCGACCGTCGCGGAGACTTCCTTGGTGTTAAAGTTGGCTGACCACTTGATTATCTTCATTTGGTGGGAGTCGATTCTCCCGGTTCCTTTGGACCATACCGTCCTGTGGTCCTGGTCGGAGGATATGAGTAGCAGAATATGTCTCGGGTCGAGGCTAATTTGTACTCAGCCTTTAGTCGCCAAATGGCTATAACCTCTGCGACCCTGGCGAGCTTGGGGCAACCAGATGAGAATTTGAGGACAAAAGAGAAAGGGAATGAGGTATCCAGAGAAGAGATTTCCTAGTCGGTGAAAGGCACCGTCGGCATGGTGGATGTCGGCGGGTAGTCGACTTCGGGTAGAGAAACATCCGGGAACAGTAGCCCTTGCCTGGGGGTCCTATCAGGCCGGAGGATGTCGGCAAAGGAAGGAACCGGGGGTTGAGATGCGTCAGGAGTAGGAAGGGCTGGAGGTGGGGATGCTCCCGAAGAAGCAAGGACCGGAAGAGGTCGGCTTACGCCTATAGAGGGGAAGGGCTGGCCCCTGGGGATGCCAGGTTGCGCACAAGCGAGAGCCCAGACAGGCTCCCCAAAGGAGAATCCTGGAGGCGCTGCACCCCCGCCCCCATGGAGGGAGAGGGCGAGAGGAAGGGGATGGGACTGCCCGCTGGGAGAACCAGGGTGTGTCGGGAGGCGTAACTGGGTTGCGCCCAGGGGGGCGGGGATGCGCTCAAGGCAAGCGCGCCAAAGCTCAACTGGGTTGCGCCCAGGGGGGCGAGGATGCGCTCAAGGCAAGTACGACAACGCCAACGCCTGGCGGGGAAGGCCGGAGGATGGAGGGATCGGGAGCAGCAAAGGAGAATATCAGCCCGGCCGTATCAGAGAGCAACATCACGTCTATGGGCGCAGGTGGATCTGGCGAAGAGGGCGGAGGAAAGGTGGAGGAGGGAAGGGAAGGGTGGAGAGGGGACTGGGTTGCGCCCCTCCCGTTGCTAACGGCCCCAACGGGAGAGGGGCAGGGTTAGAGCAGAAAGAGCCCATGCCCGACGCCGACGAGGGAAGGGCAGGGTGTAGGGGGTGGGTCACGCCCACAGGGGTCACCACATGAGGTGCAAGGAGAAACCGCTCACTAGATGCTTGATTTGTCAACAAGTAAAAGCTAGCAGACAGAGACCAGCAGGACTGTTGCAGCCGCTAGACATCCCGGAGTGGAAATAGGAACACATAACGATGGACTTTGTGTCAGGATTGCCTCGATCCCAAGGAGGAAAGGACGCCATTTGGGTTATTGTGGACCGACTGACAAAGTCAGCTCACTTTATCCCCTTCAAGGTTGGTCTATCCACCGAGAAGTTGACAGCACTGTACATGCAACATATCTACCGGATTCATGGAGTTTCGGTAAGTATTGTATCTGACAGAGATACCAGATTCACCTCTCATTTTTAGAAGAGCTTGTACGACAGTTTGGGAACACAATTGAAGTTTAGCACCGCTTACCATCCCCAGACTGACGGACAATCAGAGAGAACAATCCAGACGCTGGAGGACATGCTGAGATCTTGTGTCTTAGAATTTGGAGGGTCTTGGGAAGACCACTTGCACTTGGTAGAGTTTTCCTATAACAACAGCTACCAAGCTAGCATCGGTATGACTCCGTTCGAGGCACTTTATGGACGTCGTTGCCGTACTCCACTTGCTTGGGACGACGTAGGAGAAAGAGTATTGCTTGGACCTGAGATGGTGACCGATGCAGCAGAGAAGGTAAAGGTGATTAGAGACAAACTCAGGATTGCTCAGGACAGACAGAAGCATTGGGCTGATAGCAGTCATCGACCACTGGAGTTTGAAGCAGGAGATGTTGTCTTTGTCAAGATTTCTCCTACCCGAGGAACTATCAGATTTGGCAGAGCAGGAAAGCTGAGTCCCAGGTACATCGGCCCATTCGAAGTTTTGAGTCGAGTCGGAGAAGTAGCATACCGATTAGCTCTACCAGCTAATCTTGAGGGCGTGCACAACGTCTTCCATGTTTCACAGCTCAGGCGTTACATTCCGGATCCGAGCCACATCTTGGACCATTCGGAACTGGAGATTGGACCCAGCCTCACAGTACCAGAGAAGCCAGTGGCAATTTTAGACAGAAGTGAGAAGAAAACCAGGAACTCTGTGACGCCCATAGTCAGAGTGATGTGGCAGCACAATTTCCCAGGCGATTCTACCTGGGTGCGAGAAGACGAGATGCGGGAGAAGTATCCATATCTATTTGAGACCAGAGGTAACTCCTAACCCTATCCTATAATTTCGAGGACAAAATTTTCTAAGAAGTAAAGGTTGTGAAACCCATAATTTTCGATTTTAATTACATTTTAATTAATTGGATAAATTTGTTTGTTAAATTATTATTATTATCATTATTAATTGTTAAATTAGGAAAATCATATTTTTAGAAAAAATATTATTCATGGAATTTTTAGTGTTTGGTCTGACCGTCCCGAACCCGTCTCGAACCCAATTTTGGTTTTTCCGAAACAAATCCTTAAGTCCCTTAGAATATAATTATATGTATAAATTCTATTTTTATTATTAAAAGAAAAGAAATTCTTTTCCTTTCATTTAAACTCTCATTAAACACTCTCTCTCTCACTAGCCAAAACCTTTCTTTTCCTTTCCCTTCTGTTCCCGACCGCAGCCAACACTCCTCCCCTTCCGAACTGCCGAGACCTCTCCTTTCCCCACCCGTAACCCCCAGATCCTCACCTCTATATAACCCTATCTTCTTCTCCACTATACTACCAAGCCCTAGCCCAAAATCCTTTAACCCAAACTTTTTCCGTCGACTTTCGACACCGGTCCTCTGCGAGTCAGCCCGACCCGAGCCGCCCAGGCACCGACCCAAGCCGTCCAGGCCAGCGCCCGAGCCGTCCAGGCCAGCGACCCTCAGCTGAGCCCGGCGACCCCGCTGCCGTTGTTCCCGCGGCCACCGGCCGACCACCCCCTTGCGCGCGCCCCTCCGGCCCCAGTCCTGTCCCCGCGGCTATCCGGTTCCCCGACCCACTGTCTACAGTATTTACGGGTTCCGATCTACTGTTTTCGAGCTGCAGCACTCCGCGAGCTTCAATCCAGCCGCACGTGCCCTGATCCTCTGTCCGCGGCATCTTGCGGGTCCCAATTCTCTCTCCGTGGCCGCGTTCGCGCTATTTCAGCGCTGTCCGGTTACTTATAAAGTTTTTCGAGTTCGCGTGGATTTTTTATTTCCCTATTTTGCACCTGAGAGCTCTAACCGAGCATCCGAGATATATTTTCTATGTCCCTGTGTCCCTTCCGTTGAGTCGATGATGACACGGTTTCGATCTCGCTATGGGATTCGATTGTTGATTCTGATTTCTAAATCAGAATTGGTTCATTGGGTTTTTTTATTTTAATTTGAAATTTACGTTGTGAATTTGGGTTTCGTATTCCAACTCCTATTCGGATTTAATTCTGTTATTTTCGACTTCGATTTGAAATAGTCCGTTCTGGAAATCGGTTTCTGATTTCGAGTTCGATAGTTTATGAGTTCGGATTCTCGGATTGAGTTCTGTTAGAACTCATGTATAGGTGGCTTAAACTCTGTGGATTTCATTCTTGTATATATATATATATATGGCTTTGAGATGGATTTTGGTTGATTTTCCAGTTATGTACTTTGGTGTTGGCGTTATTCCTGGTTTGGAATATTTTGGTTGTTATTTTCCTATTATTGGGTTATCCCGATTACAAAGGAGACCAAGTCTGAGACTTACCATTTTTGGGCGACGACCATAACGGTCCATGGGCCCTAGCGAAATACAAGCGAAACTGGAATTTCCGGACGTTGAGGCATAAGCTAGAATATAACATGACATTTTAGACCAAGTCTGAGACTTACCATATGTAACTCCTCTTCCCAGAATTTGATGATATATTTTTATTTATTTATTTAGTGATTATTGGATTTATAAATAATTACTTAGTTAATTATTACGGTAGATGACTTTAGCCATGGCGGAGTTTTGGAGTGCATGGTGACTAGAAATCATGGCACGGATAGTGCAATAGCGTGCTTAGACTAGTGTATTAGCCCTGATAGGGAAGGCCGAGCCATATTGATGTCCTAACTAGGAAAACCAGGCCAAGTTGCGACTTAACACTTACCAAAGTTTTAATTATCTATTATTTATATTATTGAATTTAGGGAAACCGATTATACCATTTTAGCCCGGACTGGACCAGAACTAAGCCAAGCCTATGTAGTCATGCGGCACGTCCAATAACATTCGTGTTGATGGAATTTGGTATGAGGGTGTGGTATTTCGTTTTAATAGTTTAATGAATATTTTCTAAGTATTTATAATTAAATAAATATCATTATTAGTTGATATTCAATAATATTGGTATAAAATAGGTCATTGTACATTTTGGGATTTTTAGACTGCATATAATGGTATATTTACATCATTATTGATTTATTGAATTTCGTTATTATTATTATTATTTTATTGAGGTTATTATTATATAATAATAATTTTATTATTGGTTATGTTATATTTGTCAATAAATGTTTTTAATATATATTCATATTTATAAAAAAATATGCCTTACTCTGGGAATAGATAACATTGGGTTTTTATTTAGATTTTTATGGATAATCTTATACTAGTATATATATATATATTTTATATATATATATATATATATATATATATATATATATATTAAAAAATAAAAAAGAAAAGAGTTATCAACACTGTTCTCTTGCGGGAACAGTGGATAAAAACCCACGAAAGCAGGCCGCATAACCAAATTCCCCCAGCAGCTTTGACCCAAAGCCACACAACTTACAAACACCCGCAAACCTGAGAGCGGGGGGGGGGGGGGGTCCGTATATATACGATTGTATATATAGAAGTAACAATCGAGAGAGAGGAGGGACTGCGTGCGAAACCCTAACCCCGAACCAGCGTCGACCCCTGCGTGCCCTTCTCCGTGCACGCGCGCACCGCTGTGGGCTGCCGTCGGCCGGCCAGGGCCGCCGCCGCACGTGGCAGAGCACAACAAGGACAGCAGCAGCAGCAGCGTGTCGAAGCTTCTTCCCGTGATATTTTCTCCGCGATCACTCCACCATTTTTTTGAACCAATTTCAAAGGTCAGATCCCCATGTAACCCCCTACAAGCCTCTTTAATTAGATTATTTTATTTTGCGTTGAAAAAGACGTGATATGAGTCAAAAATTTAACATAAATCAGTCCCAAAACAGGACAACGATTCATCCTCAACCTCTAGTTTAGGAGAGAGATTATGAACCAACCACTAGGAATTATCCAAAACTATTTGAAGATAGTTCTAGACAACCTATAGGCCTTCAAATCCCTTTTTCTAGAATCAGATTTCGTTGACTGTGCGTCGAGAAATCGGATTTCCAAATTGGTAAAAAATCTGTTTTATAAAAAATTATGAAAAATCCTTCGATATGACGTGCGTTCCGCCAATCCGGACGACGTGGTTGCGAACCGAAAGCATCGAAAGGTGCGTAACAGCTTCGTGGACGTGTGGACTTTGACGGAATTCAAATTGGTCACTTGTGCGCGACGAATTTGATACGTATCCGTCAAAATTTACCGTATCGATCTCTGTGCAAGTTTCCCAATTACTTTGTACACGCTCGTCAGATCGAGATAAAACTTGTGCCAACAGAACTGTATCATTTTTCTGGTCCTGTATGCCAAGTTTGGTCAAATTCTGAGACAGTTGATCGGATCGCCATTTTGCGGGCCCCACGGTTCGACTCAACGAGCGATTTTGTGCACGGCCCAACGAAATCCAAAATTGGACATACCGTTGGGTTCGTATCATCAAAACAAATTCGTAGACATGTAGTTTGATGACTTTAGAGACCATTAACCCTGGCACGCTTTTCGGTGCAAAGCGGGTCCAACGGCGGATACCGTTTTGACCCAAAATTACCGTTTTTTCCTTGTGTCCAGAATTGGACTTAAGGACAGGCAATCCTAGATAATTTGACTATTCTGAGAACATTGGTAATGGCTATTTCAGCATCCGGAGACTGTTGTACGAGTTTTGACTATTGTGGCACACTGATTGGTTGGATTGTCGGTTTCACCAGCAAAGGACCACAGGCGAGTACAGTTGATTGTTTATTTTCAGTATTGATCTTTACTATGCATCAGTATTTAGTCGATAGATATGTAATTTCAGTTTTATGTGTTTTTGTTCCTTGTTGTGTCGGGAGGTGAAGTACCAACGATGTGTGATCTGACCTTAGACAGTGTAGACAGTGTAGACAGTGATTTATTATTGCAAAGTAGACAATATAGATAGTGATTTATTATTGCATTTATATCTTGTAGACCGTGTAGACCGTAATTATTATTGTATTTAAACTGTGTAGATCGTGATTATTATTTTGTAGACAGTATTTCTTTATTGTAATATTTACTGTAGACCGTGTAACTGTAGGCCGTGTAACTGTAGACCGTGTAACTGTAGACCGTGTAACTTTAGACCGTGTAGACCATGTTGCATAATTGTCCCGAGACCGATCACATATCAAAGGTACTTCAGTCGGTCAGTTTGTGAGTATTTTATTATATTTCATTTTTCAGTTCTTATTATTCAGTTTTATTGTCTTTCTTTATTTTATTTTGTGAATCATATGTCTAAAGGCTAACCTCTGACGTATGGTCATTTTCATATATTGAAACTGCATTCAGTGAATTGTACTCGTTCCATTCCTGACTAAAAACCAATATTTTTCAGGTTAGCCATGGATTCACTTAGCATGGGGAGTTCGGGTGTACATGCAGACGAAAAGCCTAGAGACTAGCTAGATAGATGAGTTGTAGTCATTCCATATTTGTACAAGTTTATATTTTTCTACAAATGTAAAACTTGTGATCATTGTAAATTAAATTAATTTTGTGAATGAGCATTACTTGTGACTTTTGAGCAATGTGGCTATACAGCGTTCTACCGCCGACACTGCGGCGTAGGCTGGCTTGGACACGTCTCGTATCCGTTTAAAAAAAATGGGTGCGGGTCGTGACACCATATTTTTTATATTTTAAATTAAATTATTATTTTAGAACGTGTTACTGGCTAATAGTATTTTGAGTGCAGGGCATCGGCCTGCTGAATGGACCGCTTCCCGGCGTTTAGAGTTCACCAGCAATTCAATTACTTTAATTCGATTAATTTATGTAATAATTTGTAAGGGCATAAGCCCAGTTTTTATCTTTATTTCTGTGGTCCTGTATTTGTGTTGCGTAGTTTTTTTAACTTTCTTTTCTGGTTTTGTTGGTTTTGTTCGTAGACGTGTAAAATATTAAATGCATATTATTTTTGATATAGAAAATTTATAAGATTTTTTCACAATAAATAGATAGTAAAATTTCAAGTTTGTAATTTAAACAAATTCACGTTTTTCTCATTTAAAAGAAAAAATCTAATTTTAGATATATTACAAAATACAAAGTTTTACCAAATAATCAAAAAATACAAATTTTTCCAATAAATGTTAACTTGATTTTATTTCGTTAAATTAATGATTATAAATCGCATCGATAAACATGTTATAACATAAAACTTGACTAGGATAAATTTTAGAGATTGAAACTAGAACACCTAAATATGGTTCAAATATGTTTCTAAGAAGAGATTCTCAACTGTAGGATTTCGAGGACGAGTCTGATTTCTTCTCGGTACCGATTTCAAATCCAGTCATAAACCAAGGCAAGTACGGTTATGTTTGTTTTTCAATTTAATTAGTAATTATAAATATTGCAAGATTAAACCACATTGCTATACGGAACTCTCTTCTAGAGTATTGATTGTTATTGATTGTGGGATTGGGAGAGTAGTGTAGTGTTCTATGACCAATACCTTCATATTGCATAATTGTGCGAGCTTACTCCTTTTCACACGGGGATAAGCCGTATCGTATCACTAGGATACTATTGTACAACCCAAGCCGGCCATAAGCATTACATACTCAAATCACATTGTTCTCAATTATGGAAAATATTGTTCAAGTATTTCAAACGGTTAAAAATTACAAATTTCTAATTATTAGTTGAATTGTTAGATTTTTATAATTGTACTTTGCTCCTTTTCTGACTGGATTTCCCACCCCAATAGGTTCCATTGATGAAGCTGAGCTATTGATTATAGCTATTATGATCTTGAGCTTTATTCAGCTGTGCTGCCAGAGTCCCAATCGGGCGATGTTGATCTCGGGGCTGATGACCCAACTTTCTAGCTAGATGATGACATTTTGTAACACCCAATTTTCCAAATGAGGATAATTTTAAATTTTGTATTTTAATTTATTTAATTATGATATTTAAAATATAATATGATTTATGGTAATTTTTAATCATTTTTAAAACTATTTAAATCATGACTTGTGATTTTGGTATTTTGCTAGTGAAACCGTAGAGACTGTCTACCCTAGAGCCTAGCCATGTGATTAGGGTATTTCATTTATCATTTTTAGCTTGAGGGTATTTTGGTCATTTTGAATTATTGAATTAATATGTATTTGTTGGATTTAATATGGTCATTGTAATGATGTGATTTAAATATGATTTAATTTATTGCCTTGTAGTGTGTTTAGCCCTAACCTAGATTTGACCTAACCTAGATTAGTCATAGCTAGCTATGGTTAGTGTTGGTTAGTGTTAGTTAGGAATTATTAGCCTTGGTTAAGTCATGACTAGATAGAACAACTAGGTCACAACTTGGCTAGAATGAAACCTAGGTTTGAGGACCATTGATTTAGCTAGATTGATTAGTGGCCATTGATCATACCAAAACCCTAGCCCTACATACATGGCCGGCCACTAGGGCTACTCCTATAAAATCTCTCCCAAAAATATTGCCTCTTTTGTTCATTCACTCCATTGGCAAGAACAAGGTTTGTCCCTTTAGAAACCCTTTTCTATTTTAATCAAAATAATTCCTTTTCATTCAAACTTCTTCCATAGTGATCTAAATTTCATTCCCCTGCTGTTCATGGAGGTCATTCTCAAATTTGGAACAATTTGGAGCTTTGGGGATAGCAAGAAGGATCCTCCATTTTGAAGCTTTTCTTGAAGAAGAATACACCTAGGTAACTCCTATTTTCCTCCATCAAATTGTGATTTCTAGGCATGGATAGGAAGCCCTAGGTGTCCTCTAACTGTTGGTATAGGTTTTGCTAGGTTTCGTGTCCTTTACGTGTCCGTATTTGACACGTATCAGTGTGCATACCAAGGTGTTCGACGAAATGCCACAATGGGCATTTCGTTCATGTTTTCTGATTGTGTTTGAATAGATAATTAAGTTTTAATGTCGCTTACACGTTTCTAACTCCCTATTTGATCTAGTTTCAGATGATGATTTCAGTTGTCTTTTGATTGTATATACGTATTAGTACATGTTTGGTTGGGTTTTGTTACTGTCCTAAATTCCTGAGAATGGATTCCATGAACCAAACTGAGAATTGATTCCCTTTCTTTAAATTGAATTGCAAATTCCTTTTCCATTTTGTTATTTCATTGATTAGTTCATGTGTAAGTGGATTCGAATTTGATAGCTAATAGTTAGTTCAATGGGTTGTTGAATTCAATTGATTCACTGCTGTTAATATGAATTGCCAATAGAATTGGTTTTCAAAGGAAAATGGGATTCATTGGTTGGATAGATTTTACTGTCAATTTGATTCATTATAAACTGTCAATTGATTTTCCTTATTAACTGTCATTGGTTTCAATGCTATTGCCATGTGTTCCTTTTCTGTAATCCAATTACACATATGACACTGTCACAGGGTCCTTAAAACTTGAGATTTTATTTCCATTTACTGTTTCCTTAATCCTGAGATTATTCCCTGTATCTTTTAACTGAAATTGGTGTTTAAATTTCATGATATACTTCTATACATGTGTATGGTTTATTATAATGTGAGTTATCAATGTGTATAGGCTTTTTGGATTCGAATTAGGTTTGAGTGTTGAATTGCTATCTGTGAGCACTGACATTGACACTACCTACATGTGGTATCACCCACACACACATAAGTAAAACCTGCACACACACATTGGTATGTGACTGAACCTAACCTGAGGACTTAACCATATACACACACATCCCTTCCCTGTCCACTGTATATACAAACACAGCCTACCCTCTGAATACACAATTCCTGAGTTACATTCTAGCTTTACATCCTACTTAAAACTGAGATTCATGTTCATTCCATGTTGATTTCCTAACTTATGGTTGTTAGTTGTCAAATGGTAGTTACATTGTGTTAAGTTTTCATTGAGGTTTGGATTCAAATGGGATATGGTTTTCAAAAGGAAATGGAAATTCGAATTGGGATTGGTTATTGCTCACTGTCAATTGATTCCTAGAATTTTACTTCTATTATTGTCAATGTTGAGTTCACTGTTAATAGGGTTTGTTAGAAACTGTTTTGATTTCCTATTCCTGAACTTTTGTTATTCCCATTAATGTTCACTGAATGGAATGCTTCATTTCCAGTTTCATATAACTCTATGTAGATTGTTCACTGATTGAATACCACACCCCCCACTGTCTTCCTATCCTTTTACACACTCACTGCTATGCCTGTCATGCACAAGCTGCCAATACCCTGTTTTCAATTTTGCACATTGCCATATAAATTCCTAAGAATCCTTGTACTATTCCCTGGAAATCTGAACACCCTTACCATCTCATCACACACACACACACATATCTGAGCACTTTGACACACCTGCACTTATATAAAACCTGAGAGCTACTGAACACTGTTTTGATGTACACTGTCCCTTACTTGAGGACACCCAATTCGATTTTTCCTGAAGCTTCAATACATGTTTAACTATCGTGTGTGATTAGTTGTGATGTTATATATCAGAAAATTTATTTACATAACTGGGTTTTGTGATTAGCATGGAATCCAGATTTGAATTACAATTGGGCCTTGGATTCATTGACTGATATGCTATGGTGTTCCTGAAATTGTGGGTTAAGTTACAATGTTATTTTCTATATCAACTGAAAACTGGAACATAGATTGAACACTGAGAACCTATGAGAAATCTTACACACACATAAAGTTTATATCATGTGACACTCTCATGACTCTCACTCACACATACACATGCTCTTTTCTCTCTCTCTCTCTCTATATATATATATATATATATATATATTACATATGGCTAAATGTGTTATTATGATAAATAGAGATTTTCTATTGATATATACATGTATGTGTGTATAAATAGATATATATATAATATATGAAATATGAGTGATGTGGACTATAGGGCATAAGGCCTATGTGTATGGTATGAATACACCAATAATTGTGTGTTGGTAGTCTAGTATGACTTGTGATTGGTGTGTGATTGCTAGACTAGGCTTGGTTAGGCCTAGTGAGACTTATCAGACTTGTTTGACTTAGGTTTGACTTAGTTGACCTAGCCTTGACTAGTATAGTTGACTGGAGTTGACCAAGGGTTGACTTTAGTCTAGTTTGACCTAGACAGCATGCAGTTGCATTGTACATTCATTATATCACCCACTTTATACATCTTGACTTGTGTTGCTCTAACTAGGAGTCAGGTACCTCATCTCGGACAGTACATTTACTTCAGATATTCAGATACCAGGCAAGTACATTCTCTGATCATTTCATAACTTGTTTAGAATTATATTCCTGCTCTAGTTTACCTTATTTGATGTTGTCACGATATTATCACGGATTGGTACTATATGGATCCCTATATTGAGATGTTATCCCACTCGGGAGCATCAGATACATCATGTCATGTGCTTCGTGTACATCATATATTCCTCGCTCTCATGTTATTCATGTTTCTCATGTGCTTCATGCTCGTTCATGCATGCTCGTGTACTCTCATGTGCTCTCATGATCGGTCATGTTTCCTATGTATCTCATGTATAACCTATACTTCATGTGCACTCATTTATGAGCCTTCATGTGAATTTCATGTGCACCCATTTATGGGCCCCCATGTGAATTTCATGTGCACTCATGTATGAGCTCTCATGTATACTTCATGTGCACCCACTTATGGGCTTCATGTGAAAACCATGTACGTAACATAACTTGTCTGGATCCTTGTGTATTGATTGGGGTATGGGGGAGTATAAATAGTCATGTGAACAATTCCAAAGTAGTATAGTCATGTACGCCTCTTTAGTATAGCCATGTGCAAATCCAGCCATTCACATGTCGACTTTGTACTCTAAATCACTAGTCACTGGTAGCTCTCTACTTATAGTAGATATTTCTATTACAGTTCTCTCTCTGTTTACATCATGTACTTTCTTTCAGTTTCATGTATCGTACTCTCTTACATGTTTATATTTTCTAACCTATTATGATCTGCGTGAGATGTATTGTGCTCGCTCCCGTCCTGACTAGACCTGTTAAATTTTTTACAGAGGATGATGAGGAACCCTGCACCCCTTACTATGGAGCTTGCCTAGATGACACTCGCGACCTGGACCCCTGGGGAGGTTCAGGCAGCTGCTGAGGATGATACCCATTGCATAGTTTAGATAGTCTAGATTGTTTCCTTTTTCATGTTTAGTTGTTGTCCTTATTTTCAGAGTTGTATATTTAGAGATGTTGAGACTAGTAGTTGTTAACTTGTTATTTCATTCTGCTATACCTCAGTTGAGGATTTCTTTATCTATTTCATCATGCCATATTCTATCTATAGATTGTGATTGAGTTGTACCTCTGTATTGGGCTCCTTATGAAGAGTATTTCATGTTATGTTAGTTATAGTTCATGACCTAGAATAGCGTTCTACCGTCGATACTGCGGCGTAGGCTGGGCGCTGTTACGTTCTCGTACCCTCTTAGTGGGTGCGGGTCGTGACACGTTTTTAGTGGTGGCCCATGCAGGTCGAGTTTATGTAGTGGTATTCGAACTAGAGTATCACTACAGCCTGTAGTAGAAATTAGAATATTTTTGAAGGTACTCAATCATACTAGAAAAAACTCTTAATCAGATTCCTTTTATCTAAATTGTTGCTTATTGACTTCCCTTGAATATAAACTGTTCCCTTTTGAATTTTTGCTTCATTCTCAGAAATTGCTTCTTGTTTTGATCTGTCTTCATGATGGTTATGAAGATACGATCTCATCGCTCCGGTCCGGGGAATACTATCGAGAGGCTGGCCACCTCTCGTCATGTTCATTAGGGCCTCGAGACTGCAGCTCCTGTTGTGCCGACTCAGGTTGGCGTTTCTGCTATATTGGAGATGCACCTCTGTCTGTACAGAGACTTTCTCCCGTCATTCCCGATTTCTCTTAGCAGTAGCAGTTCATGCAGCATCAGCAGCAGACCAGGGGAAACCAGCAGGGGCGAGCTATCCTCAGGATAGTCGATGATGCACAGACCATTGGAGATCTTGCTGCAAGTTCCGTTCTTCTCGATTCCATTCCCGTAATTGTCTTTTATAACTACCTTGAAATCCGATTCCATCTGTTCCTTGTTGATTGATTAATTTTGTCATGTTGCTCTTTTGTTATGTTGTTTTTCTTCTGAGAAAATCATATGGGCTAGGTCACCTCAATCATGGCACTACAAGGATAAAGGCTTTAGGCCACAAAATCTGGAATGACAAAAAAAAATTACTCGTCCAAATTGACCTTTAGCTACTAAATAATGCATTTGTCGCCTTAAGTCCTCCAAATTGACAAACAAAATTGTGAACTCTCTAGGGACTATTAGTTAGTTTAGGTCGACCAAAAAGTTAGTCGCAAGAAAAATCTAAGACCATTACTAAAATATTTCTCGTCTAAAGTAAAAAAAAAGAACACTAATTTTTACACCATGTAGATAATAATAAATATTTTTAGGCGACTATTACTTTTGGTGGCAACGTATCTCACATAAAAAAAATCCCACCAATCAGAAGCTTTTAGTCAGGAAGAAACTAATTTTTTTTAGTCAGGAAGAAACTAATTTCGTGGTCTAAGTTTGAGATACTATTCCTCAAACAATTAGGCCAAAATTGTATAAAGTAAACATTAAAAAAACATACAAAAAACATTTTATTTTTAGGGTAAGAGAGCCAACATCCTCCAGTCTCCAGACCTTGTCGCCGTTGGTTCTTCTCCAACAATCGCAGCAAGAAAGCTTTTCCACATCTTGAAAATTCATCACCATTGCTTCTTCTCCCACAATCCGGAATCTCATCGCCATCGAGGTGAGTCTCTATTCTTCTTTTTCTCCCACGATCCTCGGAAATTCATCACCGTTGCTTCTTCTCCCATCATCCTGGATCTCATCACGGTAAAGGTGAGTCTCTATTCTTCTTTTAGTTTGTAATGTTGAGGATTGAAAACAAAGCTATGTTTATCATGATTTAGTGAATTATTTGAGAAAAGAAATTGGTTACAACAACATAAATTTAGGTGTATTTTAGCAGATTTTCTTAGAATTGGAAGCCAATTGACACTATAAATATGTGATATATGATTGAATATCTTTTGGTGATGCACATATACTCTTAGACACATCATAAATGTTATTTTGGAGTGTCCTATGTGTGTCCGTGAAGTGTTTGATACATGTCCTAAGACACCACATGGCCACATAATGTTCTGAATAACTTGATTCTTCTCTAGAATGGTTGGACTCTTGATTCTTCTCGGTTCCATTGATTTCATCTCGGTTCCTAACGGTTATCTCACTTTTTTCGCCTTGGGCGCCTTCTCATCTTGGATTGGATTAGTGCCTTCAGTCAATGGGAAGGAAGGCCCTGGCTGCTACTCTGATATCTTACCAGTGCTAAGTTAGGGGAGGAGGAATAGATTGATGGCAACGGATCAAAGGGTTGAGTGGATAGGGAAGTCTACTGCAATCATGAGAACGGATTGATTAATATGACATGCTATCCGGTCGGCTATCCATGTGTATAAGTGTGATCTCACCCCCACAGTGACATGTGTTGAAAACCGCTATTAAATTTCCACTTTGTGCATACGGACCAGATAATGAGAATATATCCACATACAGAATACAAGATAACCTTCCGATTCTGATGTGCTATTGTTCATACTAATTGGGCTTTCCTTTGCTTAGCTATTAATATGGTGATGCATGGTGCGGCTGACCAACTTTTGCTTACCTTTATTTTATTCTAGACACATGGCAATTCTTTTTTAATTGGTCTGATACCATAAGGACTTGCGGAGAAGGAAGCGATAGAATAAAAGGCCATACATGCTTACTACTTTGATATTATATACACACACATACACACACACACACACACATATTTTAAAGTATTTCAACAAAAATATAAGCTTCTTAAACTAATTCCTGATGGTGAAGAATAGCCAAAGCTTTGACGCTGAAGAGAGCTTCCCTTACTTCTGTAGTGTCTTAAAAGCATTTGGATATTTCTTTATTAGAGACTGAATATTGTAGTCAATTAACAAGCTTAATTTTTTTGGTCAATTTAAAAGGCAGCTTATGGAAGTTCAACTTTGATGTTGAAGAGAGCTTCCCCTTTCTGTTGATGTCAACATTCTCCGTGACGTCTCTGTTTGGCCCTTGACAAAGATATATTATGGGAATTTGAACAAAATAAGTTAGGTAAATAGATTAAACTCAGTGAGTTATATTGTCGGCACGTCTACTGACATTCGTATCAAGTTCATGGTTTGATCATCTTTTTCACTTGTCATGGGTGTTGGAGATCTTCTAACTGGTGGAGATTTATATGTTGTGAGTTTGACGGCATCTACCAGTTTTTACATTATTTTTTTATTTTTTCCTCATCTAAAAATTGATTAGACGAGTCTTATATTTTCTTATGTCGGATATTATTAAATTCCTCATGTATAAATTGCTCCAAATTCTATACCATCTTTGAGAACACTTTGATGTAACACCTTGTTGCCCTTCCTCCTGGTTCCATGAGAAAAGTTACTTATGTTGTCCCACTTGGTCAATACAGCATGAGGTATGTGAACTACTATCCATATGTCATTTTATTTGATTGTGCTATCAACATTTTCAGGTTCCTTAGTGTATCAATTATGATCATGCATGTTTGCAGGACACGGTGCTTGAGCTGGAGTTTCGAGGTATCAAAAATGAATTCACCATGCTTCAGGTTTGTAACTAGCTTATTTTCAGTTGAATTTATCATATTCAATTAGGTTGCAAACTATTGTTTGGCTAGAAGGTATATACCAAAGCTTACCTGACTTCTTTCTACAGACATGGCATGTTAGTACACCAAGGCCTGTTGCCTCAAAACTTGCTGCTGATGCACCTCACTGGACAAGTAACTACAAATAAAAATAATCTTGTCTCAGTCTTCATGATTCAATTTTTTTTGTAGATTTTGTGTTTAAGAGAAAAATATATATTCTTCCTAGTTGTTTACTGTGAGCAAATATTTTCACAGTGCCCTTTTCCCTCCATGCTTGGAGGCACATGTGCTATACCAGGAGCTTTTGGTTGTGGTAGTACAGTTATTAGTCAAGCACTTTCAAAAATAGCATTGTCAGTTTATTAGGGTACTTTGGACAATCCTCTTAATATACGATTATTAACTATATCTTCTGCCTTTGCTTTATGCAGCACTCTAATTTTGACACTGTGGTGTATGTGGATTGTGGGAAAAGAGGAAATGAAATGGCAGAGGTTTGTATTTACACTGTCCATCTTTACCAATAGCCATTTTAGTTTTGGTATTGATTTACATATTTTTACCAGGTTCTGATGGATTTCCCACAATCGACAATGACACTGCCTGAAGGTCATGTAGAATACTAGACCACACTTGTTGTGATTACCTCAAATATGACTGTGGCTGCTAGGGAGGCATCTATTTGCACAGGTATTGGTTTTGGTCTTAATGCTGTTCAGAAAGGTGGAAATTCTAATAATTTATTCTTTAAATAGTATGTGGCGGCACTTACTCTGACATCAGGGTCTGCATAATTATGTCTTCTTTTGATTCCTATTTTCTAATTGGTCTTTTGTGTGACATTCTCTTATGTATGCATTATTAATATTTTCAGGTATCACGATAGCTGAATACTTCCGAGATATGGGCTACAACGTAAGTATGATGGCTGATTCTACCTCTCGTTGGGATGAAGCTCTTCGTGAAATATCTGGCAGATTGGTACTTTATCTGATACCATCTTCATACATTCATATTCTTGTACCATATTTTATATACAGATAATTTATTTAATTTGAAGTTGGATATCAATTCATTATTTAAGTCTGTGATGTGATGTACAATCATCTGTGCCCCATCTTTATGCAGCACTCTAATTTTGCGACTAAAATGCTTAATTAGTCATCCCTGACTTTGGGTCAGGAGCCTGAGGCGACAATGCTTGCGACCAAGGAATTTGGTGGCAATAAATCTTAGGCAACTAATTTTGCATTTAGGCGACAAAAAATTGTTGGTCGCCTAAAGCACTTATCCTAGTAGTGTGGGATCTAGAATCTTCAATAGTCGTGTTAGCTGGCATAGTGAGGACATATAGTCAGATTTTGGACGTATTTCTCGGGTGTGGGAATTTAAGGTTTTCGCCGTCGCATGCGACAATGCGAAAATTTTAAGTACCATAAACCCAGAGGTATGTACCTTAGTCAAGGACTCTGTGATTATCGTAGCATTGCTCACTAGCATGATGAAGACTCCGAGTAACATGATTTTGGACAGATGCATATGGTTATCAGATGTATCTTGAAGGTTTTTGTACATCATACCCTTCTGTTGTTATAAATAACTTAAGAGTAGGGATATTTTAGTTTTGTAGAGCTTATTCATAGGTAGTTCCTTCATAGTATAATGATATGATGACTTGTAGGGTGTCTGTACCCTGGAGATGGTAGTTAGTAGTGGTATTAGAATATTAACCCATTGTAGATGATTTCCCAGTTATTATAATACCAACCAGTTACATATAGGATGTTAGTATGCCTTACAGCCTTGATGATTGTTATTATTTTCCTTACCTTTTTCCAGTGAGGTACCCATGACCAGCGCCTGTCCTTGAGTATAGTTGTAGTTCACCTAAGACTAAGAGGCCAATATACATATTGATTGCAGATGATATACTTAGGATATATGTGATGGGTTGTTGTTCTTGAGCATATATATGTGGTATTTGGGATTGGTGTGCTTAGCTTGTAGGTATTTAGTTATGGATGACTTGATAGGATTGGAAAGTTAAGAGCTAACCTATTATAGAGTTTCTCTTTTTGCTAAATTCTGGTTGCCAACACTTAGGTAGCTATTATAGGTAAAATCTTAAGAAGTTGACCAGCTGATGACCAAGTACTAGGATGTTGAGAAAATTGACTAGTGATTGACCCTTGACTATGTTTGACCTAGAAGGGGGTGCGAACATCTTAATTTCGAGGACGAAATTTTTATAAGGTGGGTAGGATTGTAACACCCAGTTTTTCAGATGAGGGTAATTTTGAATTTTATATTTTAATTTATTTAATTATGATATTTAAAATATAATATGATTTATGGTAATTTTTAATCATTTTTAAAACTATTTAAATTATGACTTGTGATTTTGGTATTTTGCTAGTGAAACCGTAGAGTCTGTCTACCCTAGAGCCTAGCCATGTGATTAGGGTATTTCATTTATCATTTTTAGCTTGAGGGTATTTTGGTCATTTTGAATTATTAAATTAATATGTATTTATTGGATTTAATATGGTCATTGTAATGTTGTGATTTAAATATGAATTAATTCATTGCCTTGTAGTGTGTTTAGCCCTAACCTAGATTTAACTTAACCTAGATTAGTCATAGCTTGCTATGGTTAGTGTTGGTTAGTGTTAGTTAGGAATTATTAGCCTTGGTTAAGTCATGACTAGATAGAACAACTAGGTCACAACTTGGCTAGAATGAAACCTAGGTTTGAGGACCACTGATTTAGCTAGATTGATTAGTGGCCATTGATCACCCCAAAACCCTAGCCCTACATACATGGCCGGCCACTAGGGCTACTCCTATAAAATCCCTCCCAAAAATATTGCCTCTTTTGTTCATTCTCTCCATTAGCAAGAATAAGGTTTGTCCCTTTAGAAACCCTTTCCTATTTTAATCAAAATAATTCCTTTTTCATTCAAACTTCTTCCATAGTGATCTAAATTTCATTCCCCTACTGTTCATGGAGGTCATTCTTAAATTTGGGACAATTTGGAGCTTTGGGGCTAGCAAGAAGGATCCTCCATTTTGAAGCTTTTCTTGAAGAAGAACACACCTAGGTAACTCCTATTTCCCTCCATCAAATTATGATTTCTAGGCATAGATAGGAAGCCCTAGGCATCCTCTAACTGTTGGTATAGGTTTTGCTAGGTTTTGTGTCCTTTACGTGTTCGTATTGGACACGTATCAGTGTGCATACCAAGGTGTTCGACGAAATACCACAGTGGGCATTTCGTTTATGTTTTCTGATTGTGTTTGAATAGATAATTAAGTTTTAATGTCGCTTACACGTTTCTAATGTTCTGAACACGTCTCGTATCGTGTCGGGGTCGTACTGGACCCGTAGACACGCCCCCGCGCGCACGCGATTGGCTGTCCTGATACCCGCTTGTCCGTGTGGCCATCCTAGAGCACGTGGACACTTGATATTGGACACGAAGCTAGGGACAGTGTCTGACACAACACCCCCAAAGTCTCATGTCCATTGGTATTGTGTCGGGTGAGTTAGGACACTCGCACGGGTTCGCGATGTGTAGTGCCCAGTGCAGTGCAGTGTTCATGCGAGTTTGGACACGTTTGTGTCAGGGTGGGGACACAATTTTGAGTATACACCACGTGCACATATAGTAGGTTAATTACCAACTTGTAATTTAGCCTGTTAACATGTTTTTGATATCCAATTTTGGATTGCCCATGAGGACTGATACATAGTTTCATGTACCCACATTCCTGTGTTTAATTTCCATTATTAGCTGTTTAATCAATGGGTTAATTGTCATTTGATTTCCTGGACATGTGTATTATTTCATGCTAGTTTGATCTTACAAGTTAGTTTAGGTTTTTTATTTAGAAATGGAAATTTGGACATTGAGTTGGACTGCATTGACTGATACTGTTGGTTTCGAAAATCCTGAGTTCTAAGTCCCTATTTGATCTGGTTTCAGATGATGATTTCAGTTGTCTTTTGATTGTATATACGTATTAGTACATGTTGGGTTGGGTTTTGTTACTGTCCTAAATTCCTGAGAATGGATTCCATGAACCAAACTGAGAATTGATTCCCTTTCTTTAAATTGAATTGCAAATTCCTTTTCCATTTTGTTATTTCATTGATTAGTTCATGTGTAAGTGGATTCGAATTTGATAGCTAATAGTTAGTTCAATGGGTTGTTGAATTCAATTGATTCACTGCTGTTAATATAAACTGCCAATAGAATTGGTTTTCAAAGGGAAATGGGATTCATTGGTTGGATAGATTTTACTGTCAATTTGATTCACTATAAACTGTCAATTGATTTTCCTTATTAATTGTCATTGGTTTAAATGCCATTGCCATGTGTTCCTTTTCTGTAATCCAATTACACATATGACACTGTCACAGGGTCCTTAAAACCTGAGATTTTATTTCCATTTACTGTTTCCTTAATCCTGAGATTATTCCCTGTATCTTTTAACTGAAATTGGTGTTTAAATTTCATGATTTACTTCTATACATGTGTATGGTTTATTACAATGTGAGTTATCAATGTGTGTAGGCTTTTTGGATTCGAATTAGGTTTGAGTGTTGAATTGCTATGTGTGAGCACTGACATTGACACTGCCTACATGTGGTATCACTCCACACACACATGAGTAAAACCTGCACACACACATTGGCATATGACTGAACCTAACCTGAGGACTTAACCATATACACACACATCCCTTCCCTGTCCACTGTATATAAAAACACAGCCTACCCTCTGAATACACAATTTCTGAGTTACATTCTAGCTTTACTTCCTACTTAAAACTGAGATTCATGTTCATTCCATGTTAATTTCCTAACTTATGGTTGTTAGTTGTCAAATGGTAGTTACATTGTGTTAAGTTTTCATTGAGGTTTGGATTCAAATGGGATATGGTTTTCAAAAGGAAATGGAAATTCGAATTGGGATTGGTTATTGCTCACTGTCAATTGATTCCTAGAATTTTACTTCTATTGTTGTCAATGTTGAGTTCACTGTTAATAGGGTTTGTTAGAAACTGTTTTGATTTCCTATTCCTGAACTTTTGTTATTCCCATTAATGTTCACTGAATGGAATGCTTCATTTCAAGTTTCCTATAGCTCTATGTAGATTGTTCACTAATTGGATAGCACACCCCCACTGTCTTCCTATCCTTTTACACACTCACTGCTATGCCTGTCATGCACAAGCTGCCAATACCCTGTTTTCAGTTTTGCACATTGCTATGTAAATTCCTGAGAATCCTTGCACTGTTTCTGGAAATCTGAACACCCTTACCCTCTCATCACACACACTCACACACATATATCTGAGCACTTTGACACACCTGCACTTATACAAAACCTGAGAGCTACTGAACACTGTTTTGATGTACACTGTCCCTTACTTGAGTTGATTTTTCCTGAAGATTCAATGCATGTTTAACTATCATGTGTGATTAGTTGTGATGTTATATATCAGAGAATTTATTGACTGGGTTTTGTGATTAGCATGGAATCCAGATTTGAATTACAATTGGGCCTTGGATTCATTGACTGATATGCTATGGTGTTCCTGAAATTGTGGGTTAAGTTACAATGTTATTTCCTATATCAACTGAAAACTGGAACCTAGATTGAACACTGAAAAGCTATGAGAAATCTTACACACACATAAAGTTTATATCATGTGACACTCTCATGACTCTCACTCGCACATACACATGCTCTTTTCTCTAAAAAATAATAATATATATATATATATATATATATATATATATATATATATATATATATTACATATGGCTAAATGTGATAAATAGAGATTTTCTATTGATATATACATGTATGTGTATATAGATAGATATATATAATATATGAAATATGTGTGATGTGGACACTATAGGGCATAAGGCCTATGTGTATGGTATGAATACACCAATGATTGTGTGTTGGTAGTCTAGTATGACTTGTGATTGGTGTGTGATTGCTAGACTAGGCTTGGTTAGGCCTAGTGAGACTTATCAGACTTGTTTGACTTAGGTTTGACTTAGTTGACCTAGCCTTGACTAGTATAGTTGACTGGAGTTGACCTAGGGTTGACTTTAGTCTAATTTGACCTAGACAACATGCAGTTGCATTGTACATTCATTATATCACCCCCTGTACACATCTTGACTTGTGTTGCTCTAACTAGGAGTCAGGTACCTCATCTCGGACAGTACATTTACTTCAAATATTCAGATACCAGGCGAGTACATTCTCTGATCATTTCATAACTTGCTTAGAATTATATTCCTTCTCTAGTTTACCTTATTTGATGCTGTCACGATATTATCACGGATTGGTACTATATGGATCGCTACATTGAGATGTTATCCCCCTCGGAAGCATCGGATACATCATGTCATATGTTTCGTGTACATCATGTATTCCTCGCTCTCATGTTATTCATGTTTCTCACGTGCTTCATGCTCGTTCATGCATGCTCGTGTACTCTCATGTGCTCTCATGATCGGTCATGTTTCCTATGTATCTCATGTATAACCTATACTTCATGTGCACTCATTTATGAGCCTTCATGTGAATTTCATGTGCACCCATTTATGGGCCCCCATGTGAACTTCATGTGCACTCATGTATGAGCTCTCATGTATACTTCATGTGCACCCACTTATGGGCTTCATGTGAAAACCATGTACGTAACATAACATGTCTGGATCCTTGTGTATTGATTGGGGTATGGGGGAGTATAAATAGTCATGTGAACAATTCCAAAGTAGTATAGCTATGTACGCCTCTTTAGTATAGCCATGTGCAAATCCAGCCGTTCACATGTCGACTTTGTACTCTAAATCACTAGTCACTGGTAGCTCTCTACTTATAGTAGATATTTCTATTACAGTTCTCTCTCTGTTTACATCATGTACTTTCTTTCAGTTTCATGTATCGTACTCTCTTGCATGTTTATATTTTCTAACCTGTTATGATCTGCGTGAGATGTATTGTGCTCGCTCCTGTCCTGACTGGACCCGATGAAAATTTTACAGAGGATGATGAGGAACCCTGCACCCCTTACTATGGAGCTTGCCTAGATGACACTCGCAACCTGGACCCCTGGGGAGGTTCAGGCAACTGCTGAGGATGATACCCATTGCATAGTTTAGATAGTCTAGATTATTTTCTTTTTCATGTTTAGCTGTTGTCCTTATTTTCATAGTTGTATATTTAGAGATGTTGAGACTAGTAGTTGTTAACTTGTTATTTCATTCTGCTATACCTCAGTTGAGGATTTCTTTATCTATTTCATCGTGCCATATTCTATCTATAGATTGTGATTGAATTGTACCTCTGTGTTGGCCTCCTTATAGAGAGTATTTCATGTTATGCTAGTTATAGTTCATGACCTAGAACAACGTTCTACCGCCGACACTGCGGCGTAGGCTGGGCGCTGTTACGTTCTCGTACCCTCACAGTGGGTGCGGGTTGTGACACATTTCCTTTTTAGTTTTGATGTTTGAATTTTAAGATAGTTTTAAATTATCAGATGTATCAGATGAAACCTTTTGTTGCACAAAGTTTTAATATTCGTAAATTTAGAAGTTGTGACAAATATATATATTGTGTTGTTGAGATTACCTGCAAGTGGATACAGCTTACTGCCGCCGTCTCACAATGGTGCAGGTTGGGCATGATCCGATTCGACCAAACAATTTGGGACCGGGTCGTGACACCGGCGCAGACGAGGGAAGGGCAGGGTGTAGGGGGTGGGTCACGCCCACAGGGGTCACCACAGGAGGCGCAAGGAGCAACCGCTCACTAAAACGCGCAGGAGGCTGCAACCACTGGCTTGCGCCGGCGTCCAGACCGCGCCAGTAATCGACACCAAGAGGGGGAGCGGGAAGCGCGCTGCAGGCGGGGAGGGCAAGCTGCGTCGGGCCGGGAAGGTCCCCAGGTTGTGCCAACCCGGGTAAGGCCCCAGGTTGCGCCAACCCGGCTAGGGCCCCAGGTTGCGCCAAGAGGCTAGGGGGAGAGCCCCAGGTTGCGCCAAGAGGCTAGGAGGAGAAGCCCCAGGTTGCGCCAAGTGTGTAAATCCCCTAAATTTTACTACAATTTTTATTTCATTTTTTTGTGTTAATTTTTTTTGTCGTTTTTATACGTCACGTACGAGTTCGCATTTTTCGTATTTTTGCTCGTCAAGTGCAAAGTGTGCGAGATACATATTTTTAGAAAAACGTTTTTATTATAGATTTTTATATAGGAGAAATAAGGTTTTCAAAATAATATGTGATAAATATTTTATTTGTTTAAAGTTGTAAAGACGTCGCGTCGAGATTCCAAAACATTATTTTATTTGTTATTATAAAAATAATATTTTATTTCTTGTTAAAATATAGTAGTAAGTTAGAAAAACCATGATTATGTAAATATTTTATTTACATACGAGTTACATGAAATTTATTCGTATTTTTGATTTTTCAAAATTAATTTTTATTATTTTTATATTATTTATAAAAGACATTTTTTGAAATAATTTGATCAAATATTTGATTATTATGTTGACTTAAAATTGGATATCTTAGTAATCTCTATTTAGAACAGATTTAAACTAAAGATATGATTTAAATTTGATTAAATTAGAATTTATTAGATTGAAATCGATTTAAATTTATATACGATATATCTTGTGGGAGTTTAAAACTTCCTACTCTTTATCCAGTTAGGAACTTCCACCTCCTATATAAGGAGAGCCTCCATTGTTTCTTTTCCATTGAAATTCTACCAAGCTAACTCTTCATCCAGGTGCATCGTGTCCGTGTCCGTGCATTTTCCCATCCACTATATTGTTCTATTACAAATACAATATTCCTCCACCCGAGTCCGATAATTCCGGACCTTCATCCTGCCGTGTAGGACACCCCCGACACGAATCTAATCCTAATTCTCGCCATTGGCAGCATCCCACCTAAACTCGCCCACCACCGCCAGTACCACCGGCCGCCCCCTGTCCGACCCATCTTGTCATCTCCCCGACCTCTGTCCCCCAAACCACCACCATGATCACCACCGCCAACCTCCGCTCATCACCAAAACCACAAAGCCAAAGGAAAAGGCAGTAGAAAACCTCACGTCGACGAAACCCATTGCCACATCCTCGCCGTAGTCGCCGTGCCAGCGTATAGTCTCCAGATCCGGAGAACGCCGCCTGACCACCGGTCTAGTACGCCCCACAGATCCGCCGCCGCGTCCCGGTGCCTCTCCAGCGCCTTCACCGCCAGCGAGACTCCTTGCGGCAGCCCGCCCCTCCGACCCAGTCTGATGGAGCCGTGCGGCCGCCGCATCACTCCGCACAGGCTGGCCCACGTCGCCCGCTCTCCCTGCCTCCACCGGAGGATAGCCACGCCGCCCGCGCGTACAAACCCTCCGCCAGCGTCCATTCCACCATCCGCAGCCATCGCGGCCTCCAGGGCAGCGCGCCCCCGGCGCCCTCCGCCCCGCCGTGCCGGAGCTCCCTAGCGCTCCACCCCGTCGCCTCGGTCGCCACGCGTCCTAGAACAGGGCCGCCCGACACAACCAGCCGCCGTTGAGACCCTCTTTCGTGCAGTCCCGGCGTAGGAGCCACATCGGCCGTGCCCTCTCTTCGAACCCAGCCACATCTCCCCGAGCCGTCTTCGCCGAGCTCCGGCAGATCGAGCCCTCTCTCGAGCCAATATACTCGGTATGCCCATATCTCTCTCTCTCTCTCTCTCTGATCAAATCATTCCAATAATAGCTTTAGAAGAAAGCAGTATAGCTTTAAGGGATATTATCATTATATTATTATTATTATTATTATTATTATTATTATTATTATTATTATTGTTATTATTAGCAATGTGTATTAAATTAGTTATTTTGGTATAGATATGAAATATATATATCAAATATTTTATTATAGTCAATGGTTTAAATATTATATATATATATATATATATATATATATATATATATATATATATATATATATATATATATATATTCTACCGGCAATGTTGAAAAAGGAGCACCCTGTGCTCCCACAGCCCGACAGCATTCTGGTCTACGATCCCACCCTACCTTTGGGGGGTCGAGTATCCTTCCCCCTCTTTGTTCCTTTTTGAGGTATACTTGTATTGGCTTCCCTTTTGTGCATTGTATACGCGGCCAGGCTTCGGCTTAGGCATTTTGAGCCTGCTTCGGCATTTTGAGCAGTGATTAATAAAATGAGGGGTTTTTTAATATATATATATATATATATATATATATATATATATATATATATATATATATATATATATATTATATATATATATATATATATATATATTTTTTTTTTTTAATATATATATATATATATATATATATATATATATATATATATATATATATATATATTATATATATATATATATTTTTTTTTTTAATATATAATTGTTCAAAAAAAATATATATATATATATATAATTGTTCAAAATATAGTCTATATTTTAATAGGGATAGGGATTCTAACTATAGAGATGTTCTTGTAATACTTTGTTAAACTTAAACATAGCTTTATTATATAAATAAATTGCTAGATTCCAAAATATATATAGAAAAAATGTTTTTATTATAAAGTGTAGTTTCTAAAAATATAAAATAATTCCTAAGTATTTCAAATATTTTCTAGAAAGTATTTTAAATATACTTTTTAGCTAGAAAATTTTATTTTGATAAACTTAATAGTTTTCTTGCCTAAAAACCGATTTTTGAAATTTTCTAATTAGTCTTCAAAACCATAAGGGAATAATTTCTAAAACTAGTATAAATAATCAGTTACTCCTAAATTCTTTCTATTATCGTCGTTGATCATGACTAATCACAAGTTCCTATTCTCTCGCGATTTTTGGACCATTACATCGACCATGGCTATTGGACTATTGAGACATGTCAGAGAACACCGTACGACACCAGGCGACACTCCAGGCAAGATACCTTGCCATATTTATTGCTTATATTTAGTTGCATTTTATTTCAGTTATTGTATCTATATTTCTTGTTTATTATTTTCTTCTTGTATGTGGACTTAGAGTTAAGAGACTTCCGTCAATAGAGTGCATATCATTGACTTTGTTACGATTGTATCACGAGTTGTGTATGAGTTATGAGTATCATGTAGTGGTCACTTGTGTGTTGGCGATCTCTCGTACGCATGCGTAGGAATAACTGTCAATAGATGCATGTTAGAAGACTTGACAGTTATCTATTATAAAACAGTATTGTGGAAGCGACATGTGTTGGTGTGTCGTGGTTACGATGCATGTATAGTATCATTGGGGGAAGAGACAACTACTAGCGTAGGGGCTACATTTACTTTTTACACACATTTGTGGGCCGATAGCGACTCAGATGAGCGCTACTTACTGTCCATGGCCGATAGTGACTCGGATGAGCGCTACCTACTGCCACTCTTTATTTACTCTGCTGATCTTACAGCCCCTGCGTAGAACGTTATCCTCAAAGTGTATATCATATAGATGGTTAGGGACCCAGTTGTATTGTAGTTTTATAGTATTTACATTTGCAGTTATAATGGCATGTCCTTCCTGTATCTTGTTACGTCCCTCGGAGGACCTGGTGATCTCTCCAGGTGTGTGTTTCGTGATTCTTACAGGTGCTCTAGCTAAGGCCATGTCTTCCTTCCTCCGTGACGATTGCTCTTGGACTCGTCATTTGCTTCGCTCGATCAAATCAGTTATTTTTATATTTCTTTCTTATCTAAATTATTGGTAGTGGATATGTCTCCGCCCAACGTTTGTACAAATGACTATTTATTATATCATTAAAACTTCATATTTATGGATGAGATTTAGTTTGAGCATGTCTTTCTACATTTTACAGCTTATGTATACATACGAGCCTTTCATTTACTCTTATGTATATAACTGGCATGATGCGTATCTAGTCCCAAGTATTTTGGAACTGGGGCATTACATATTTTTGTGGTGGTCCATGCAGGTCAAGATTGCCGTTTCGGTTACATGACTATACCGAACGGGCCTGCAATATAGGATTAGAGTCTAGGATCTCATCCACCTGCTTGACCCTCATCATTGACTAAAATTTTTGAATCACTTGTTCAACTTCATTGATCTACATCTTGCTTGAGCTCTTCCTACTGTAATCCTTATTTCCACACTTGATAGGAAGATGACTATACTAGTATATGCTCACAGGTCAACCACATGGCTAGAAGGATTACATTTACAACTAGTATGCATTGAGATCCTCTTTGAGTTATAAAGATATGAGGATAAGAGGGACCACATTTTCACGAAGTATGAACTTAGGGATTAGTTAATTCCAAGTTGGGTAGTAGCAACATTAATAACTTCGAAGGATTGTTAGAATTTTATCTACAAAATGATAGTGGAATCTATATACAATTGAGAAAGGAAATTGAATTGATTTTTGATTTTTGATTTTTGAAGGTCTTTGAAAAATATTTATGATTCAGTGAATTATAGCTATACATCCTTGAAGAGATATAAATATAGTTGAAAAGATTTTTTTTTATTTAAATGCTGCTGTAAGATTTATGAGGGCGGTTGATAAAGCTCGATTTTAATTTGGGTTGTATGGTTTACAATTAATAAGTTCGTAAGATTTTGAATTTTAAGTTTGGAGTAAGGTTATTAAGAATTTTGGTTAAAAATATTTTGAAGGATATATAATCAAATTGAGGATCTACTTTAAACTCTTGTATGAATTACGATTGATAACTCCTATTTAAATTTTGAGTTTAAGATTTGGATTAATGATAGAAGAAGAAAAATATATATATTTGATTTGTGACACAATAAAGGTTTATTCGATATTGATTAGAAATTTTTGATTTTTTTTTGATTTGATGACTGATAAGATCATTTGAATATTGAGTTTAAAGTTAGATTGCTAATATTACAATCTTTGGAAAAAGTTACTAAAGATGTGGTAAAAAGTTATTTTGATTGATTAAAGGAATTTACCATTTAAAAGTCGTGATTATGTTTGAATGACTTAGATGAGTCTGTTAAAATATTGAGCGGTAAATTTTAGATTGCTCGTGATATGCTAAGGATTTAGCTTGACGATTATTTGAGAAAATTTTTGGAGTTTAAAGTTATGAAGTAATATTAAAATCTTATAGATTCATGATTTATGAACTTTTGAGTTTGAAAGTTGAAGTAAAAATGTTAAATTTTGAAAAATTTAGTAGTAACGTGATGAAAGTTCGCTTGGAGATTTATGGAAGGGATTAAACTTTTAATCATGATTAAATTAGATGGCTTGAAGCGAATACAACTTATGGTTGTTCATTTTGGGAAACTTATTTAGAAACTTTTGAAGAAAACTTGAGTTTTAATTTTTAAAGATAGGCCACCAAGATAACCCTAATGGGATAGAAGGATTCCATGCTAATTACCATATCCCTCATGGCCATGATAGTAGTGTATACACAAGTGTTTTTAGTCATCTACAAAATCATGTGGTTATATTTCAATCTTGACTCACTCATTCCCTCAAATCTAGATTTTATAACCATTTGAAACTTGAGAAATGATTAGATTGTTCTTTGATCATACTCCATCTAATTGGCTATCATATCTCTAGAAACTGTATTCCTAACTTATTTACCTTGATCTATTAGAATCTGAATTATCTTTATTTCATGCGTTAACTTGGTCATTTATTTTGTACGTTAATCATTACCTCATGAACTTCCATTTTCTATTTTAAATTCTTTTATGTCCCTTACCGTGACTTGAATATTTAGAGCACAACACTAGACTTTTCCATCCAACAAATTCCATATGCAAGACCTAGACGAGCCCACCTTCACATAGGCATATCATGTCCCACTAAAACATGTTCCCTTGTACACTATTTTTATGATACGACTTTTGGGTCATAAAGACCAAACTACAACCTTTACCATGGTACCAATATACTTTTGACTACATATATGGACGCAACCTCGACTCAAAATTTTTGACCCAATATATGATTGCGATCTACTAAATCCCTTAAATGCTTAACCTTGTGTTTATCTTGACTGCTTAACCCTTGTCATTTTAGTTTCATGTCTTATCTCGATTCAATTAGACACATAACATCTTTCGCTCTTTAATATTAGCAACCCTTGCTTTTCTTCCTTCCGAATTATTTGCTCCTCTCTTCGAGGATTCTATTTTTGCTACACCGTTACCCATGTAACCCTTGTTTTACGATTCCCTTGTGCGAAGATGAGAAAAAAAATTTGATCACAACACCCTTCAGTTATAAGGGAACTAGACTAGAAAACCCCATAGAAGAGATTAACGGGAAAATGGTTAAAATGATTAAGCAATGACGAGGTGTAAGTTTGGATATAAGTAAAAAGATGCGATAAATCCTAATAGATGAAGTGAGCAATGCGATATTGTGTTTTTTGATATGATCAAGGGTACATAGACTTCTCGATTAACAAAATTTGTTTTGAGGTAATCAGATATTGAGTGAAGAAATTTCTAAAGTTTTGGAGATTTAAAAACCAAATTTATAAATTGAATTGATGGATGCAAATTTTCAATAAAGACAATGTTGACGTTGCCTTCGATAAATTATAGTGTTATGAAGATAATTGGCTTCAAGGCTAACCAATGGTTGAAGAAAGAAATTGTTTACATTTTTGACGATTTAAGGAATACGATTCTAAGATGATTATGAATATGAAGTTAAGACGGGTTTCATTTTTACCATCATGAATTAAAAGATCATTGGATACAAATTCTCAAGGAAGATACTAATAGGTAAGGAGATTGAAAGATTTTCATTTATAATTGTGTTGTGAAGATGATCAACAAATATTGAAGGTGATAATTTATTTTGGATACTTTAAAGGATAAGTACGAACTTCCTACAAAGAATGTTGATTTAATATTTGATTAAACATATTGAAGGATTATTAAAAACCTACTTTTGAAGAGATTGTGAATAATGAGATCTATTTGAGGAAAATATTTATATATATAAATACGTTGGGGATGTATAATAGAGATTCCTTGGATTTGAACTTGTTGTTGTGAAATATCGGAATTAGATATGCATACAATCTGGAATGAAAAAAGGGTTAATATGGCTAATTGATAAGGACGAATTGAGATTTTTACACGCAGTGAAGGTTTGAATCGAGACTATGGATCTAGTGAAAAAAAATTTATTGGAAAATATTGCCTATTTGAGCACTTGCACAAATGATATTGAATGATGGATTATAGACATTAAGGGGTTGTCATACACATGATTGTATTCTAAATTAGACTATTGAATTTCCTATCCTAATCAATGACACATTGCCTTTGAAATATCGGTTCCTTCCCGTCAAACATTTGATCGCTTTCTTGTTTAATATGAATCGAATTCCTATCGATAAAACTGCTTCTATCTCCTTAAGCCTACTTTCCCTAATTATTCCTAAATTTTGAGGACGAAATTCTTTTAAGTTGGGTAGGATGTAAACCCCCTAAATTTTACTACAATTTTTATTTTATTTTTTTGTGTTAATTTTGTTTGTCGTATTTATACGTTGCGTACGAGTTCGCATTTTTCGTATTTTTGCTCGTCAAGTGCAAATATGTGCGAGGTACATATTTTAAGAAAAATATTTTTATCATAGATTTTTATATAGGAGAAATAAGATTTTTAAAATAATATGTGATAAATATTTTATTTGTTTAAAGTTGTAAAAGACGTCGCATCGAGATTCCAAAATATTATTTTATTTGTTATTATAAAAATACAATTTTATTTCTTGTTAAAATATAGTAGTAAGTTAGAAAAACCATGATTATGTAAATATTTTATTTACATATGAGTTACATGAAATTTATTCGTATTTTTGATTTTTCAAAATTAATTTTTATTATTTTTATATTATTTATAAAAGACATTTTTTGAAATAATTGGATCAAATATTTGATTATTATGTTGATTTAAAATTGGATATCTTAGTAATCTCTATTTAGAACAGATTTAAACTAAAGATATGATTTAAATTTGATTAAATTAGAATTTATTAGATTGAAATCGATTTAAATTTATATACGATATATCTTGCGGGAGTTTAAAACTTCCTACTCTTTATCCAGTTAGGAACTTCCACCTCCTATATAAGGAGAGCCTCCATTGTTTCTTTTCCATTGAAATTCCACCAAGCTAACACTACAGCCAGGTGCATCGTGTCCGTGTCCGTGCATTTTCCCATCCACTATATTGTTCTATTACAAATACAATATTCCTCCACCCGAGTCCGACAATTTCGGACCTCCATCTTGTCGTGTCGGACACCCCCGACACGAATCTAATCCTAATTCTCACCATTGGCAGCATCCCACCTAAACTCGCCCACCAGCACCAGTACCATCGGTCGCCCCCTGTCTGACCCATCTCCTCATCTCCCCGGCCTTTGTCCCCCAAACCACCACCATGACCACCACCGCCAACCCCCGCTCATCACTAAAACCATAAAGCCAAAGGAAAAGGCAGTAAAAACCTCACCTCGACGAAACCCATTTCCACATCCTCGCCGTAGTCGTCGTGCCCGCGTATAGTCTCTAGATCCGGAGAACGCCGCCTGACCACCCTGTCCAGTACGCCCCACAGATCCGTTGCCGCGTCCCGGTGCCTCCCCATTGCCTTCACCGCCAGCGAGACTCCTTGCGGCAGCCCCGCCCCACAGACCCGGTCCGGTGGAGCCGTGCGGCCGCCGCATCACTCCGTGCAGGCCGGCCCACGTCGCCCGCTCTCTTCGCCTCCACCAGAGGACAGTCGCGCCGCCCGCGCGTACAAACCCTTCGCCAGCGTCCATTCTACCATCCGCAGCCACCGTGGCCTCCAGGACGGCGCACCCCCGGTGTAATACCCCTAAATTTCTACTATATTTTTTTATTATAAAATTTGGTACTGATTTAAAATTTTGTATTGTACATCGCGCACGAAATTTTATTTTTCGTAATTGCTCAACGAGTGCGAATATGTGCGAGCGTACATATTTTTAGAAAAACATTTTTCCTATTTTTTTAGTTTCAAGATAATATATATAATAATTTTTTTTAGCTATCAAAATTCCTAAATTTATGATTTTATTTATGAAAAGCCTTTTATTTAGACAGTTATAATAATAAATAATATTCTTATAAAATGGTATACTAGAAAAGTATATATTTGTAAATATTATTTGTGCATACATATATATTTCATAATTAATTATTAGTTTATTTTTAAATAATAATGTAATTTTCAAAATTATTATTATTAGTATTTTGGAAAACATATTTTGAAATTATTGTGGCAATTTAAATCTTGATTTAATTTTTGGATTTATTTAAATAGATTAAATTAATATCTATATTTGGAATTTGAATTTTCTTATTTGATTTTAAACTAAAGGATGTAAATTAATTAGATTTAAATTGGTTTCAATTTGGATTGATTTAAATTAAATTACGAATTATCTATTTTGGGTTTAAACTAATCCTAATCCTTATCTTAACGGGAATTCCCACATCCTATAAATAGGCAGGTACTCCTCCATAAACTTTATCATCCACAAATTCTTCACCACAACCAAGGTTCGTGCATCGTGTCCATGTCCGTGTCCTCCGTCCCTTCCACTAAAATTTTTCTAATACATATACAATATTCCACGTCCGACAATCCCGGACACCACTATAATCGCTACCCCGATTTTTCTGCCGTTCTTCCTGCCCCTTCTCTCCTTCCTGTCGGACGAACCCAACCACCCACGTGCACGCTTCCTTGCCATTGCAGCGGCCACAACCATAGCCCCTATCCCGACACCTCCCCGGCAACCACGCTCCCTGTCTCCAACCCATCGCCACCGTGACCGGCCTTCTCCGACCAAACACCATGTCCGCCACCAACGACCCCGAACCCCCGACACTAGCAAACCCACCCCAGCCTACTGTCCAGCCCCGGCCAGCCACCATTTGCTCGACGAGCCCTTCCACCACACCCAAACCCAGCCAACCACTAACCCATCACCACTGTTCATCGCATCCACGTGACCCCCGCAGCGCCGCCCGTCGCCATCTTTACCACTGTCTTCATCCCCACCACCAACATCAGCCGGCCGATCCCACGTACACACACCGCCGCCACCGCGAACGATCGCCACCGCGACCGGCCGCCCGCCCCAAACCGATACCAAATTAAAAACCAAAATTGAAACCACCACTTACCTCCGCCTGTCACCGTCGACCCGCACCACCGTAGCCCTTTTCGTCCACCGTAGGCCGAACGAGCCCGACCATCCTCGGCCGCACCATGCTCCCTCTCTGGTCGCCACGCTTCCAACAAGCGCCGCTGCCCCCGACTTCGACCGCCGGCTGCCCCGTCGAATCCTCACCCGCCAGATCCAGCCGGATCGTCTCCCCCGCTTCCCTCTTCTTCTCCAGCTCAGCTTCCCGCTCTCCGCTCTGTCCTTGCGCCGCCTCCCCTTCGTCGCGAGCCACCACCCCCGGACCATCCAAACCACCGCCATCCGTGCCCTAGCCGCCGCACGTGAGCTTCCAAGACTAGCGCCCAGCGCCATAGCCGCCGCTCCCATCTCCTTTCTTCTTCTCTCCCTCTCCCGCTCTTTTCCCTCACTGACCTCCCTCTCTCGCCCGCTCATTATCTCTCCTCCCCCTTCCTTCTTTTCTGAAGAACAACAGCCCTTTTTCTAAGTTATATTTTTGTTTTGTTGGTTTTTAATTGTTTTGTGTTTTGTTATTATTGTTTTCTTTTTTGTATATGTTATTTTACTAACAGTATTATTATTATGGTTACTATTATGTTATTATTATTATTATTATTATTATTATTATTATTATTATTATTTCTATTGTTATTATTATTATTATAATATTACTGTTAGTATTATTATTATTACAGTTAGTAGTTTTTCTTATTATTATTACTACATTAGATTTTCTATATACAATATATATACCATTAATTAGTATATCATTAAATAGAAAAATAGTATTCAGATTTTTAGAATTATAAATTTTTTTATAGTTATTTTAGAATAAATATATATTCTCCTAAAATTTTAATTGTCATAAAATATGTAGTACTAGGCTTGGCCTATATTTATCTACAAAACTAGATTTCGAAGCGTAGATATATTATTATTTTATTTTTATGGTATTTTAAGAATATGGTAAAAATTATATTTTCACAAAATTAGTTTTAGTCTAAAATTATATATTCTCCTAAAATTATTTTTATGGTATTTTGGAGAAATAAAAACTTAGTTTAAATATATAATTATTTTCTAAAATAGTTTATTTATTTATTCCTACCAATTCTTTTCAAATATGCAATCTTATTCATGGATAGTCATATCCACATCTTCTTGCAATCTCGAACTTTCCTATATCATCCTCAACCAATTTGACTATTCCGGACTCAATGACACGATCCGTGCCACCATCAGAGGTCACCTTGTGTAGTTGTTACCCGAAGTTTCAGTTCGTGCCACCTTGATCATTGTAATACACCAGATGTCCTACCAGGCGAGACACCTTGCCATTTGCTATTTATTTATTTTAGCTCATATTTCATGCATTATTATTATTATTTTCTTTATGCAAAATAAACCGTGATACATAGCATAACCTGTTAGAACTTACTGTTCATTTATATTTCCTGCTATGTATTATTTTTCTTACACATTAAACCTAGATTTAAGATACCACCTTGTGTGTTGCATTTATTGGCCTTGACACGTTGTAACACGAAGTTGTGTGTCGCATGTAGAATACGGACATGCGTGACTGGCTGGCCACCGGTGCTTATAAGCCGTGCGATAGGAATAACCGCTAATAGAGGTTGCATGCTAGTTTGACTTAGCGGTTATAGAGATTTTCTTTAGTGGATACAACATAGTAGGCATTGGGGCAGGGAGGACAATTCCTTAGCGTATGGGCTTCGATGCACTTTTCTTTTTGTAACCCGTGAGCTCCGCCGGAGACGCGGGTCAGATTACCCATAATTACTGATGGCCACTGACATTCTGCGGAACATTATGCTCTTACTGATGGGGCCTCTGGTGCCCCAAGGGGGGGACTATGCCGATCCTATTTTGCCAGGGCCCATGCGTAGGAAGGATTGTTCTTAACTACATTTTACTTAGAACGGTTAGGCAACTTTATCCGTTAGGTACGAGTACTTTTGATTTGGGTACTTGTATCTGATCGTGGCTTGGAACAATAACTTCTCGCGAATTAGTTCGTCACATCTTGTCCTTATTTGGTTGTTGGTGTGATGTACTACTTCGATGAGAAGGTATTGAACCTTGTTGGGGTCCGAATACTATATTGGATTCATAGCATGGAAAGATACGTCACCGTGAATTAGTTTACCATCTCTTGTCCTTGTTTGGTTGGAGGGATGGTAAGCTAGTTCAATAGGTGTGTATCGGACCATGTTATAATTCAATTGACTTCTTTATTTGAGCAATATTTATTCAGTTTATATGGCATGATATTATGTGTCTTGTTACGTCGCTCTAAGGACTTGGTTATCTCGCCAGGTGTGTGCTCTTGTCTTTCGCAGGTGTTCTAGCTCTAGCCGTGATTATCGCTATTTCTTCGAAGATGATTGTACTTGGATCGTCGTCGCTTCGCTCGCCAAATTTATTTCTTTTCTCGTGTATTTTCCTTTACTTGTTGGTAGTGGATTTGTCTCCGCCCAACATATTGTATCAAGACAATTTATTATCATTATATGATATCTTTTTTATTATTTTGTGTAGATGAGATTAGTTATGGTTCTACTGTATTTTACAACTTACGTATATTTATTATACGGCTGGCATGTCTACGTTCCTAGTCCTACATATTTTGGGACTGGGGCGTTACATGTTTTTGTGGTGGCCCATGCAGGTCGAAATAAATTGTTTGGTTACTTTACCGTACCAAACAAGCCTGCGTATAGGACTAGAGTCTAGGATCTCATCCACATACTTGACCTCTTTCCTCGATTCCATATTCGACCGACTCATCGATTGCATCCTGCTTGATTCCTTCTATCATTATTCTCATCTTTCCTTCGTGCTTGCTAGAGATTGACCCTACTAGTTAGATGTCCCAAACACCCTTAGCTTAATTCTTTAAGTTGGATAGAATACCCCACGACCTGACACACCCTTGACCATTAAGGGAATATAAATAGTATTATTTAGACCATAGAGACTAGAGGAATTTAACCCATTTGATCAACCAAGCCTTGGTCAATAAAACCGTAGAATGATGGTATAGGAATAAACAAGACTTAGATCCTTATGACTCTTAGACTATTCATTTTTTTTTATTTCATCTACCATCGTGCCTATGTTCTACTATCTAGACTAATGATGCTAATATAGCCTAGTATTTGCAAGCTAATTCTTTATCGAGCTTGATCAAGGCATATGATATTGAGCGGCCGCTCACCAACATATTGTCTAATCAGAACCGGTGCATGATGGTCTGATCAACCGAGTGCAATTTGGTTCGCTTTTGTCTATCGTTCTACGTGGATGAAACATAATTAAACTTGGCTTTAGAATCCCATCCACGACTGCCTTGAAAAATTCTTTTTTTGAAATTATTAGGTCGCCTTTGAACCACGTATTCGTACTCGATAATATCACCTTTTGAACTCCTTATTGCTTTCGCCTTCACCTATTTTGGAAGGACGAAGGCATTATACTAGAACTTCCTCTTGCCTTCCTATCGATTATCACCATACCGTATTATTTTTCTATGATCTAGATCGCGATTTCTTACGGCATGATTTTGTCATTGTTTGCTCCCCATCGATACCCCCTTGTGTCTTCTCACCCCCTACTTATTCTTAATTTCGAGGACGAAATTCTTTTAAGTTGGGTAGGATGTAAAACCCCTAAATTTCTACTATATTTTTTTATTATTAAATTTGGTACTAATTTAAAATTTTATATTGTATGTCGCGCACAAAATTTTATTTTTCGTAATTGCTCGACGAGTGCGAATATGTGCGAGCGTACAAATTTTTAGATAAACATTTTTTTTCTATTTTTATAGTTTCAAGATAATATATAAATATATATTTTTTTTAGCTATCAAAATTTCTAAATTTATGATTTTACTTATGAAAAGCCTTTTATTTAGACAGTTATAATAATTAATAATATTCTTATAAAATGGTATACTAGAAAAGTATATATTTGTAAATATTATTTGTGCATACATATATATTTCGTAATTAATTGTTAGTTTATTTTTAAATAATAATGTAATATTTGAAATTATTATTATTAGTATTTTGGAAAACATATTTTGAAATTATTGTGGCAATTTAAATCTTGATTTAATTTTTGGATATATTTAAATAGATTAAATTAATATCTATATTTGGAATTTGAATTTTCTTATTTGATTTTAAACTAAAGGATGTAAATTAATTAGATTTAAATTGGTTTCGATTTGGATTGATTTAAATTAAATTACGAATTATCTATTTTAGGTTTAAACTAGTCCTAATCCTTATCTTAATGGGAATTCCACATCCTATAAATAGGCAGGTACTCCTCCATAAACTTTTACCATCCACAAATTCTCCACCACAACTAAGGTTCATGCATCGTGTCCATGTCCGTGTCCTCCGCCCCTTCCACTAAATTTTTTCTAATACATATACAATATTTCTCGCGTCCGACAATCCCGGACACCACTATAACCGCTACCCCGATTTTTCTGCCGTTCCTCCTGCCCCTTCTCTCCTTCCTGTCGGACGAACCCAACCACCCCCGTGCACGCTTCCTTGCCATTGCAGCGGCCACAACTATAGCCCCTATCCCGACTCCGCCCCGGCAACCCCTCTCCCTGTCTCCAACCATTCGCCACCGTGACCGGCCTTCTCCGACCAAACACCATTGCCGCCACCAACGACCCCGAACCCCCGACACCAGCAAACCCACCCCAGCTTACTGTCCAACCCCGGCCAGCCACCATCTGCTCGACAAGGCCTTCCACCACACCCAAACCCGGCCAGCCACCATCTCCCCGCTCTCTGCTCCGTCCTTGTGCCGCCTCCCCTTCGTCGCGAGCCGCCGCCACCGGACCATCCAAACCACCGCCATCCGTGCCCTAGCCGCCGCACGTGAGCTCCCACGACCAGCGTCCAGCGCCATAGCCGTCGCTCCCCTCTCCTTTCTTCTTCTTCTCTCCCTCTCTCGCTCTTTTCCCCTCACTGACCTCCCTCTCTCGCCCTCTCATTCTCTCTCCTCCCCCTTCCTTCTTTTCTGAAGAACAACAACCCTTTTTCTAAGTTATATTTTTGTTTTGTTGGTTTTTAATTGTTTTGTGTTTTGTTATTATTGTTTTCTTTTTTGTATCTGTTATTTACTAACAATATTATTATTATGGTTACTATTATTATTATTATTATTATTATTATTATTATTATTATTATTATTATTATTATTTCTATTGTTATTATTATTATTATTATTTCTATTGTTATTATTATTATTATATTACTGTTAGTATTATTATTATTATAGTTAGTAGTTTTTCTTATTATTATTACTACATTAGATTTTCTATATACAATATATATATATATATATACCATTAATTAGTATAGCATTAAATAGCAAAATAGTATTCATATTTTTATTATTATAAATTTTTTATAGTTATTTTAGAATAAACATATATTCTCCTAAAATTTTAATTGTTATAAAATATGTAGTACTAGGCTTGGCCTATATTTATCTACAAAACTGGATTTCGAAGCGTAGATATATTATTATTTTATTTTTATGGTATTTTAAGAATATGGTTTGGTCTAAAAATTATATTTTCACAAAATTAGTTTTAGTCTAAAAATATTTCTAGTCTTTTCAAGTATTTCATTATAGTATTTGGAGAAATAAAAACTTAGTTTAAATATATAATTTTTTTCTAAAATACTTTATTTATTTATTCCTACCAATTCTTTTCAAATATGCAATCTTATTCATGGATAGTCATATCCACATCTTCTTGCAATCTCGGACTTTCCTAAATCATCCCTAACCAATTTGACTATTCCGGACTCAATGACGTGATCCGTGCCACCATCAGAGGTCACCTTGTGTAGTTGTTACCGAAGTTGCAGTTCGTGCCACCTTGATCATTGTAATACACCAGGCGTCCTACCAGGAAAGACACCTTGCCATTTGCTGTTTATTTATTTTAGCTCATATTTCATGCATTATTATTATTTTTTTATGCAAAAAAACTGTGATACATAGCATAACCTGTTAGAACTTACTGTTCATTTATATTTCCTGCTATGTATTATTTTTCTTACACATTAAACCTATATTTAAGGGACCACCTTGTGTGTTGCATTCATTGGCCTTGACAGGTTGTAACACGAAGTTGTGTATCGCATGTAGAACACGGACATGCGTGACTAGCTGGCTACCGGTGCGTATAAGCCGTGCGATAGGAATAACCGCTAATAGAGGTTGCATGCTAGTTTTACTTAGCGGTTATAGAGATTTTCTGTTGTGGATAGAACATAGTAGGCATTGGGCGGAGAGGACAATTCCTTAGCGTATGGGCTTCGATGCACTTTCCCTTTTGTAACCCCTGAGCTCTGCCGGAGACGCAGGTCAGATTACCCATGTTTACTGACGACCACTGACATTCTGTGGAACGTTATGCTATTACTGATGGGGCCTCTGGTGCCCCAAGGGGGGACCATGCCGATCCTATTTAGCCAGGGCCCATGCGTAGGAAGGATTGTTCTTAACTACATTTTACTTAGAACGGTTAGGCACCTTTATCCGTTAGGTACGAGTACTTTTGGTTTGGATACTTGTATCTGACCGTGGCTTGGAACAATAACTTATCGCGGATTAGTTCGTCACATCTTGTCCTTGTTTGGTTGTAGGTGTGACATACTACTTCGATGAGAAGGTATTGAACCTTGTTGGGGTCCGGATACCAGATTGGATTCATAGCATGGAAAGATACGTCACCGTGAATTAGTTTACCATCTCCTGTCCTTGTTTGGTTGGGAGGATGGTAAGCTAGTTCAATAGGTGTGTATTGGACCATGTTATAATTCAATTGACTTATTTATTTGAGCAATATTTATTCAGTTTATATGCATGATATTATGTGTCTTGTTACGTCCCTCTGAGGACCTGGTTATCTCGCCAGGTGTGTGCTCTTGTCTTTCGCAGCTGTTCTAGCTCTAGCCGTGATCATTGCTATTTCTTCGAGGATGATTGCACTTGGATCGTCTTTGCTTCGCTCGCCAAATTCATTTCTTTTCTCATGTATTTTCCTTTACTTGTTGGTAGTGGATTTGTCTCTGCCCAATATATTGTATAAAGACAATTTATTATCATTATATGATATCTTTTTTTTATTTTGTGTGGATGAGGTTAGTTATGGTTCTACTACATTTTACAGCTTACGTATATTTATTATACGGCTGGCATGTCAACTTTCCTAGTCCTACATATTTTGGGACTGGGGCGTTACACCCGGCGACCTCCGTACCGCCGTGCCAGAGCTTCCCAGCGCTCCACCACCGTCGCCTCGGCCGCATCGCATCCCAGAACAGGGCCGCCCGACGCAACCAACCGCCGTCGAGACCCTCTTTCGTGCAATCCCGACGTAGGAGCCACATCGGCCGTGCCCTCTCTCCGAACCGTCTCCGCCGAGCTCCGGCCGATCGAGCCCTCTCTCGAGCCAATATACTCGGTATGCCCCCATCTCTCTCTCTCTCTCTGATCAAATCATTCCAATAGTAGCTTTAGAAGAAAGCAGTATAGCTTTAAGGGATATTGTCATTATATTATTACTATTATGATTAAATTAGTTATTTTGGTATATATATATATCAAATATTTTATTATAGTAAATGGTTTTTATATATATATATATATATATATATATATATATATATATATATATATATATATATATATATATATAATTGTTCAAAATACAGTCTATATTTTAATAGAGATTCTAACTATAGAGATGTCCTCGTAATACTTTGTTAAACTTAAACATAGCTTTACTATATAAATAAATTGCTAGATTTCAAAATATATATATAAAAAATGTTTTTATTATAAAGTGTAGTTTCTAAAAATATAAAACAATTCCTAAGTATTTCAAATATTTTCTAGAAAGTATTTTAAATATACTTTTTAACTAAGAAATTTTATTTTGATAAACTTAAGAGTTTTCTTGCCTAAAAATCGATTTTTGAAATTTTCTAATTAGTCTTCAAAACCATAAGGGAATAATTTCTAAAACTAGTATAAATACTCAGTTACTCCTAAATTCCTCCTATTATCGTCGTTGATCATGACTAATCACATGTTCCTATTCTCTCGCAATTTTTGGACCATTACATCAACCATGGCTATTGAACTATTGAGACATGTCAGAGAACACCGCACCACATGTCACGACCCGTTACCCAAATTGTTGGGCCGGGCCGAGCCTTGTCCAGCCTACGCTTGTTAAAGCGTAGTAAGCTGTTCTAAGAATAAACAATAAAGGATCTAAGCTGCTAACAGTTCTAATATCACATTTAAAAGGTTCATCACAACACAGCATCTTTAAGCGAAAGTAAACAAGCACAGACTTAATAATACACTTCCAAAGTATCTAACTGGAGACAAAGTCCAGTATCCAAATATAAGTTCAAAATAAAGTCTAAGTCTCAAAACACAAGAAAGATATCTAAGCAAGGTTCTCCGCTGGGGCCTCTTCTGGAGCTAAGGCCAGGTCCTCAAAATCAGTACCATAATATGTATCACATAGCATTTCCTCCTCGAAAAGTGAACCTACAACATTATCCTGTCAGGACGGGAGCAAGTACTTGTACTACAAATATATAATACTGATCATGTGATGGAAAAAGATGGAATAACATAATCATGGCATATCTTGATTTATCCAGTTTTAGATACATTTCATCATGGCAATACATATTTGTTTTAAAGTTTAAAACTGTAGCATGTACGTGATCGGTCAATAGGTAAATAGGATGTACAGTGGTATATATCAATTTTTTCTGGCATGCACATACGTGCACGAACGGCATCGGTGTATATCCATACACAAACGCGGAATCAGAACCTACGGCAAAGTTACATATAGAATGTTATCGTGCACGGTAAATACATACGGAGAAGGAGGGCATGATCACATACTCTACTAACAGTTTTCCCATTACCCGTTTTATAACATGTGAGTGATACAAGAACAGTATAATACATATGAAAGATACTGGGAGTAGTATAAGCATGGTAGGTACTGAGAGCAGTATAAAACATAGTGGATACTCAGAGCAGTATAAAGCATGGTGAAACATGTACTGAGAACCAGTAAGAAGCATGTGAAGGTATGACTTGTAGTTATCCAGAAAGTAGTATTTTAACATGATTTAATCATAGTTTATTGTTATACGCAGTAAATAAGCTTGTAGGGGTACTTGCCTCGAGTAAAGCAAGAATAAGAATATGAAGATACAGATGTCCGGTGTCCTGTCAATAATGATATACAAACTCAGCCTCTAAGTTATGATTAAGATTACACTAGTGGTGTGACACAACTCCTAACTGGACACTAGTTAAGTGGGGACCTAGCATAAAAGTCTAATATGGGGTGACACTACATTTAAACCAACACTTAGGGTTCTTAGAAACATAAAGATCATTTTAGACTTTTACAAAATCCAAACATGTAAATATAAACACTAATAATAATAATTAAATACAAATTAAGGATGGCACAAAGCAAAATCTACAGATGTCATCGGATGACAAAAAAATATCACCAACGTGTCCAGAATGGTCAAATTAGCTAGGATAGCCTACCTATAAGTCCAATTTGGACACAGAGGCAAAATGGTAATTTCAGATCAAAATAATGTCCGTCGTTGGACACACTTTGCAACGAAAAACATGTCAGGATAGAAGTCTACACAACTTAGCAAATTATATGTCCATGAATCCAGAATGATGATACGAACCCAACGGTATGTCCAAAATGGAATTCCGATGACCCGATCACAAAATGGTCTGTTAACCTGGATATTGGTATCCGATTTACACGAAAATGAGTGTCGAAGCCAAAGTCCACAAAATCTTACAAAGTACATGTCAACGAGTCCAGAATGATGACATGAACTCAACGGTATATCCGGAATTGGATTTCGATGAGCCGATCTCAAAATGATACGTTGACGCGGATATTTAGAATCCGGTTTGCACCAAAATGCGTGCCGGAGCAAATGTCTTCAAAACTCAGCAAATTATATGTCAACAAGTCCAGAATGACGATACGAACTCAACGGTATATCCGAAATTGGATTCCGATGAGCCGATCTCAAAGTGACCCGTTGACTCGAACTGTGGGACCCGCTTTGCACTGAAATGCTTGCCAGGATCCACGTTCTCCAAATCTAACAAACTTTAAATGAAAATGTACCAAAACGATGCCACGAGTCTACTGGTTGTGTCAGAAATTAAATCCGGGGTCCCGGGTTCAAAAATGGAATTTAACAAGTACAAAATTAAGAATTCGGACGGCCAACTTTGGCGTCGAATTCGACCAACCAAACGTGCTCACAATGAAACGAAACTTAAGGGGCAGGAAGAGGGTTATACCAGCTGCGCACATGAACTGGTAGCGCACCAAATGGAGCTGCGATGGTGGAGTTACGAGCTGACGAAATTGGCTCCGCAAAACTGTCCAAAAATAGTATAATTTAAACGGTCAAATTGGTGGCCAGTTTTGATCTATCAAACGACGAAATTAACGGACGAAAATTGAGGGGAGTGAAGATGGATATACCGAGATTGTGACAGAGCAAAGAGTTCGCCGATCCAACGGTCGGATCTTTCGAAAAATACGTGCAAAGTTGTTACGACGGGACACAAATTATGAGTTCGAAACTCGCGCGTCACGACGAGATTTCGACATAAATGCACGAATAGCCTATTTTCTACGTCGAAGACGATGGAGGCGGCAAGGGGGGTTCGCCGGGGGTGTGGGGTCCTCGCGGTGGTGGGGGCCGACCACGTGGTGGCGTACGGCGGTAGCAACGTACGGCACACGCGCGTGCATGACTGCGGCTTCTGCCGCTGGTGTAGCTGCTGCTACGGCTGAGCTGCTGCGGCCGGCCGGCCAGGACGGCGGCGGCGCAGCGCCGAGCACGGCGGGGGTGGCTGTGCGGTGGTAGTGGCGATTCGGGTGATGGTGGTGGTGGTGCTTGATGATGATGGTGAGAGTGGTAGTGGTGATGTGTGGTGATGAAGGTGGAGTGAAGGAGTTGTGTTGATGGTGATGATGATGTAGATGATGAAGAAGAGGAGGATAAGAAGATGGAGGTGGTGACTGCTGTGGTGTTCATCAGTAGGGGGGCTGGTGAGTGTGTGTTTGTTGAGAAAGAGAGAGAGTGATATATGTTTATGTGTGTGTGTGTGTATGTGTAATATATATAAAGAGAGAGTGTGAGAATAGTAGAGAGAGAGAAAGATATTTGAAGAGAGAGGGGGTGGAGTCGGTTGAGAATGGTGGGGTGTGCTGTAATGAGAGAGGGGGGTCAGGTGATGTGTATGTGTAAGGAGAGAGAGAGTTATATATATATATATAAGAGATATTTAAGATATTTAATAAAGTAGAGAGAAAAAGATATTTTAGATAGGGAAAAGAATGATGTATTTGTAGGGTATTCATATGGGGACAACATGGAGCTTGGGTTTAGGTTCGGTCGAGCCGGGTCGGGTCAAAATCGGACATGGTACAATAACTGAGTTTAAATGGGTATTTATAATCATGGTTAAATAAGTAACATGTAGGAACTCAAATAAATGGGACACAAGCGTCATGTGGGTAGTAGGCTTCATGTGGGCCATGTCCATACTTTGGGTTGACATGTTGGATCGATGTCGGGTCCCGAAATTAAATTGAAAATTAAATCAGATTTTACGGTAGATAATTAATTGGCCTAAATTGACCCAAAAGTTGTGCAAAGCAAATGAAGCACAAAATAGAGTGTCTGAGTGGGACACGAAGGTCATGGATGTAGAGCGTCTCGAGTAGATCATTCATGAGAAGTTGGTTTTAAGAAAATGACTGGTCTTGTGCCCCTAACACTACCAAAATACAGTAAATTAGCGACGAAAATATAGCGGCAGAAATTTTCAGTCGGCATTAGCGACGACTTCGTGGCCGCTCGCCGATAGATTACCGACCAAACGCCTTTACATTTTTATTTTAATTTTAGGGGGAGGAAAGGTCGCACATCCGTCGCTAGGCTGTCGGAGATATAGCGACGGATCTCCAGTCGTCGCTAAGTAGTCGATTGTTTGGCGGGAATTGTGTATAGAATTGGCGGGACATTTCTTCGACTATATAGCGACGGATATTCAGTCGACAAGTATTAAAAATGGCGACTACCGGGCGACCGGCTATTAGCCGTCGCTGGTCCGTCGCTAAATATACGTTCCAGGCCTTATATGAAACGGCGGGGGGAACTTTTCGTATTCCCCCCAAATTCACTCACTCTCTCTCTCTCTCTCTCTCTCTCCCGTGGCTTCGGTGATCGGCGTCGGTGTCGACATCAGCATCGGCGTCCTCTTCTCTCTCTCCCGAAGGTAATCCTCCCTCTCTCTCTCTCTCTCGCGGTGTCGTATAGGAGTAGCGGGGGCGACGGGCTTGGGACGAGGGCGTCGGAGGCTGGACGGCGGGCTTGGGGCTGGGCGGCTGACTTGGGTCGGGGGCTAGGCGGTGGGCTTGGGGCGGGGGCATCGGGGGCTGGGTGGCAGGCTTGGGGCTGGGGCGTCGGGGGCTGGGCGGCTGGCTTGGGTCGGGGACTGGGCGGTGGGCTTGGGACGGGGGCGTCGGGGGCTGGACGGCAAGATTGGGGCTGGGGTATCGGAGGCAGGGCGGCTGGCTTGGGCCGGGGGCTGGGCAGTGGGCTTGGGACGGGGGCGTCGGGGGCTGGGCGGTGGGCTTGGGGCTGGGGCGTCGAGGGCTGGGCGGCTGGCTTGGGTCGAGGGCTGGACGGTGGGCTTGGACGGGGGCGTCGGGGGCTGGGCGGCGGGCTTGGGACGGGGGCGTCGGGGGCTGGGCGGCTGGCTTGGGGCGGGGGCGTCGGGGGCTGTGCGGCGGGCTTGGGGCTGAGGCGTCGGGGGCTGGGCGGCGGGCTTGGGACGAGGGCATCGGAGGCTTGGCGGCTGGCTTGGGGCGGCGGCGTCGGTGGCTGGGCGGCTGGCTTGGGACTGCGGCGTCGGGGGTATATGCAACCGATGCACAGCCATAAGCACTCTTCATATATATATGCAACCGAACTATTGGGCGGCGGGCTTTGGTCGGGGGCGGCGGGGGGCTTTGCTTCTCAAATTCATCTGAGTTTATATATTGGCTAAATAATGTGTTATCCATATTGGGTATTATCCATTAGTTTGGTGGTGTTTGGATTAGTAAATGTGAATATGGGATTTGCATTCATGGTGTATATGTTCACTGTCTCAAGGACAGTGCGAGTTCTATCAGTTGTGTGCTTCTATATAGATGTATATATCTATACATCTAGCTATGATATACATATGTGTATATGACAATCTCAATTAGCGACGGACTAGTGACCGGTTAGCGATGGATATTTCCAGCTCCATTTGCATTAATCTACGGTAGGACATGGTGATCAGGACATAGTCCCTGCAGCCATTCGACTGGCGAGGCAGAAACTATGTAGCCGTAGATAAAGTTGACTGTCCTCCGACCCTCATCCCTCGACGATGATGATACGACAACCTATCACTATATCTTATATAGTAGTAGATGATGTCTTAGTATTACATTATGTGAGTTCATCTTGATTCTATTATATCCTTCAAATACTAGATACGATAAGAACATATACTACACGATATGTATACAGAATATAGATGATTCACACTAATGTATGCTATAATGAATTTTGGGTTGTGTTCTGAGCCATCCGTTCTCACACTTAAAACACATAGGAAGTAGTGTGAGAGCGCCGGAGAGAGTGAGAGCGCCGGAGGGGGGAAGAGGAGAGAGAGAGAGGGAGAGAGTAAAATGGTATGACATGGTAAAGTAGTACTGTATTTTGGCTCCAGTTCCAGCTCCATTTGCATTAATCTACGGTACGACATGGTGATCAGGACATAGTCCCTGCAGCCATTCGACTGGCGAGGCAGAAACTATATAGACGTAGACAAAGTTGACTGTCCTCCGACCCTCATCCCTCGGCAATGATGATACGACAACCTATCACTATATCTTATATAGTAGTAGATGATGTCTTAGTATTACATTATGTGAGTTCATCTTGATTCTGTTACATTCTTCAGATACTAGATACGATAAGAACATATACTACACCATATGTATAGAACATAGATGATTCACACTAATGTATGCTAGAATGAATCTTGGGTTGTGTTCTGAGCCATCCGTTCTCACACTTGGCAAAAAATCGAATTTTTTATACTTTATCGGCTTTCGAAAATGTACTCAAATTACATGATGGTTCCTTTAGTTAGCTTGCTTATGTTACAATTATATTATTTGTGACTATCGATCTTACCAGATGGTACCCATGACCCGAGGAGCGGCACGTCGTTTGAGGGAAACAGTGAATGCTGAGGTGGCTCCTCCTACAGTTAAGGAAGAAGTGGCTGTAGGGTGTGAAAATTATGACACGCTGACATAAGACTCAGTCCAAGTCATACGCTCAAAGCCATACGCTCAGTCCAAGTCATACGCTCAAGGCCACACGCTCATCCAAAGGCCGTACGCTCAGTGAATATTTTATTATTTTTTGATGACAGCACAGCATATATTTAATAAAGGATGAATCTGACACTTCGTCTTTCGTGCAAAGACAGCTGGCCAATGGAGACTAGCCGTCGTATATGTTTTCGAAGAGTCGGTTTTGTCTTCTACGAGGACAGCTCAGCATTTCTCATAAATGTAAAAGCCATCATTATTGTCAGTTTTGACAGTCTGTCAGCCATCATATCCGCAGTCACGATGCTGTTTGCCATTGATTGTAAAAGAACAGAACAATTATCGGAGGACTGAACTTAGACTCACAATACAAACTCGCTCGTACAAAGAAAGCCTCGGGACGAAAACCTAGGTACAGCAGACTAAGTACGATTGTTTATTTTTGATTCTGGAGGGTGACGATAGAGGCTCGGAAAAGCGACGGCCGCTCTGCCTTACTCCTTGGACGATCGGTATGCAGCCTTGGCTCAGGGAAGATCTGCTCGACGTTGACGAAGAAAGGCTCTTCTTACTCTCCTCGGGTTGCTCTTCTGACTTCTCTCTCTCTGTGATTATCAAGAAAAGGGGGAGCTCTCTCTGTGTATATCTCTCTCTTCTTCTTCTTTTTTATTCTTTTTGTTGCCGACCTCTTTTACATGGGAATGATGCTGGCTATTTATAAGAGTTGGGTGGGATCATTAGGATTTGCTGATGATTATCTGTTTGGAATATCGGCGCTCCTTCATTCTATCTGGGCCCTTGATCCTGATCATAATGAATCTCGGCCACTAATGCGGATAGCACCAAATCTTATGAGCAATTAATGCTGACTGCTTTAAATCTTCGTGATTGATTATGCCAATATTTGATTGCTCGCCACGTGTCCTATTGGCTTGATGATGAATGATATGCCCTGATCTCGGCAATTATGATAATGATGTCGAATATTCTCGTTGGGATTTTGTTGCATCTTCAGTGCCACGTTTTTTTAATTGAAGATCCTGCCAGGGCCGCATAGGGTGACCAATACTTGAACCGCAGGGGGATACTCCTCGTGAGCCGCATGAGTCAATGCCTCATCGAGCCGCAGGGGACAAACTTTCCGTGAGCCGCATATGCATAATCTTTGCGAGCCGCAGGGGACGATCTCTCCATGAGCCGCATATGCATAGTTTCTGTGGGCCGCATGAATTAGCGTGGCATTGAGCCGCATAGACCGGGCTATGGGTGGACCGCATATGGTGGATTTTTGTTAATCATATTAGAGTGACTCTTCAATGAGCCGTATGAAGCTGTTCTCTATCCGAGCCGCATGAGACTTTTGCCACGTGGCAATCTAGGATTTCTTGTCAGATCGGGTCAGAGATTTTCTTCTTTTTCCGAAGAGTCTGTCATTATGGCAGAGCCATTATGATACTTTATGTCAGAGACAGCCGTCGAGTCGTGTCAGAGCATTAAATGAGGCCATTACTCCAGTGGCCAACTGTGGGGGGGGGGTCACACGTGTCGTCAATTGAGCCGCATATTCCTGCTGAACCGCATTCATCCCCGAGCCGCATGAGTCTGAGGGTCTTCTTTTGGGCCGCATAGGGCAACTCCAGTATGAGCCGCATAGACTTGCTACCCAAAACCGCATGGGCCATTTATGCCTTTATTCTAATATTTTCCATGCTTCTACAGGACCCCCTTCAAAGTTTTCAATTTGTAAAATTGAAACACTTTGAATAAGAAGCATGGCCCCGTTCATGCCGCATAGGATGTTCTGTTTACCTGAGCTTCCTGGCCGCATTAGCATCTCGGCCGCATAGATTCTTCTGGCCGCATAGGCTCTTTGCCACGCGCCCTGATCACGTGAGCAAATCTTCATTAATTGCCTTCGATTTGATTTGACGCCGCCTTTTGGGGGAGGATCCCAAGGGTCGGTTTTGCCTTGACCGAAGCGTTCTCGCCTTTATTTTTGGAGGCGGCGCGTAATCCGAGGCGTCTTTCTACTTTATGGATCGCCTATAAATCGGAGTTTTTCAGCTCTCGGGGATTTCTTTACCTCCTTTCTTTGCTTGAATTCCCTGTTGCCAACTTCGCTCTTCGTTTTCCTTCTTCATCCATCGACCATGGCTCCCAAGAGATCTGCTGCATCGAAGGCCGCGAAGGGCAAGGCAGTTGCTGCTACGGCGACTGCGGCGACGAATGTAGTCGCTCCTCCGCCGGCTGCTGTAGGCGCTGTCCATCCTGATGTTCACCCGCCCATCGCTGGTAAGGGGGTCACTCCAAAAAACCCTAACTGCTGCCATGGCTCTGTTGCATACTTTATGCACAAGCCACATATACGAGACGTATCGATGTGACCGCATAAGCACTTCGTCCATTATGGCCGCATGAGCTTGTCATATTCGATCAGTACCGCATATGTGTTTTCGACTTGGGCCGCATAAGCGTTGCTCACTTTTGAACCGCATGAACTTGATAGTTTGTAGCCGCAGCGGTTTGTATGAGTCGGGCTTAGCCGCATGAATCGATAAACCCTTCTGAATCTGAGTTGTACGGACTTGGTTAATTCAGAGCCGTATGGGGCTATGACGCGCAGAGCCGCATGGACCTATCTGCTGATGAGTCGCATGAGGCTGTGGCAACCTGAGCCGCATAGACTCCAATAATCTTTCAAATGCTTCTATTTTTTGTCTATCTTCTGACCTTGTTTCTTTTATCTTTTTCTAGTGAATCTACCCGTGAATTCTGCGGGAGAACTCCTGGTCGGTTCGAAGCAACTTGCCGAAAACGTGCCACTGGACAACTTAGTTCATCAAGTGTCAGAGCAGCTCCTCGTTGACGAGCCTTTAGAACGAGTGACTGTTATCAGGGTTCAATCCTTCCCATTCCTTCGTGATATGATGAGCTTAGGGAATCCTGAAGGGAAGCATCTGAGACCAGTCTTCCTCTTTGGGGATGCACTGATCGTTAAAAACTCCCGCGTTCTTGATATTTCCGAGAATTGGGATTTTGCTCTGGATGGGAGGCCGATTCATATTTCCATTATGAAGCGTCATTTTCCCTTTGCGTGGTTCAACATGGTTGTCTTGGACAGGCAGATGACAGATCCTCTTACTTCCACCGGACCGGGGATGTTCGTGGGCGAGATCCGTCATAATAAAGCTACCGGGTCGGTGCGTGTGATCAAGAATCCAATCAGTCGGTCCGTGATGGGGTTAGTTCTGGGTTCTTTTTTCAACACGCCCGGTCCTAACTTCTTATTTTTTCAGACTGATACCTTCTTGAGCCAGCTTGCACGAAAGGGGTCTTATCCTGTTGGCAGGTTGGCTCTGCAGGGCTGGTTGCACCCCACTCCCCCATGGGCTAACCTGACTTCATGGATTCTGCGAAAATATGAGGCACCTTTGAGAGAATTCAATCTTTATGACGCTATCCGGGGTACCAGCCACGGACTGCCCATTAATAAGCCGTTATTCATGGCCCTTCTGGAGATGTATAACGATCGGACAGGGACGTTCTTCACCCCCGTAGGGGAGCTGGGGCTCGCTCTCCATGAGATGTATGACGTCTCCAAGCTTCCCTGGGGAGATGAGCCTTTCGAGGCGTACACTCCGACGAACGAGGAGTTCCGGGATCTAGATCGTCGATTCCCAGGCTTCGTCGCGGTATACCAAGAACTGTTATGCCATCATAGTACCTGCCATCGAGTGGCTATCCAAAAAAATGATAGCTCGGAGGGGGATTCTCCTCACACCAAGTCCTGGGTCTCTTATCTTTTTAAATTTAGTGCTGCTGGCCGGGTCACTTCCCGCGACCGTCAAACTCTTGGTGAAGTGGAAGATTTGATGTCGACCGCTAGGAGGTCGAAGTCTATGGGCGACAAATTTGGGAGTCGGATTGGCTCCTTCAGCTATTTCTATTATGGCACTCGACGTTATCAGATAAGGCCCTTCTGGCCGGATTTTTAATGGTGTCTACGCAATTGTGTGATTTCAGGCGGGGCGGGTGCTATCGAGCGAGATCAGCCGTCCTTTTATTCTTCCCGCCGTGAA